>CAWUFW010007748.1:600000-970150 GCA_963921515.1 Calotriton arnoldi | reverse complement strand
TACTACCACCCTTACCCAGGGGGGCAGGATGCCCACCACTACTACCACCCTCACCCAGGGGGGCAGGATGCCCACCACTACTACCACCCTTAGCCAGGGGGCAGGATGCCCACCACTACTACCACCCTCACCCAGGGGGGCAGGATGCCCACCACTACTACCACCCTTAGCCAGGGGGCAGGATGCCCACCACTACTACCACCCTTAGCCAGGGGGCTGGATGCCTACCACTACTACCACCCTTAGCCAGGGGGGCAGGATGCCCACCACTACTACCACCCTCACCCAGGGGGGCAGGATGCCCACCACTACTACCACCCTCACCCAGGGGGGGCAGGATGCCCACCACTACTACCACCCTTAGCCAGGGGGGCAGGATGCCCACCACTACTACCACCCTCACCCAGGGGGGGCAGGATGCCCACCACTACTACCACCCTCAGCCAGGGGGGCAGGATGCCCACCACTACTACCACCCTTAGCCAGGGGGGGCAGGATGCCCACCACTACTACCACCCTCACCCAGGGGGCAGGATGCCCACCACTACTACCACCCTCACCCAGGGGGCAGGATGCCCACCACTACTACCACCCTCACCCAGGGGGCAGGATGCCCACCACTACTACCACCCTTAGCCAGGGGGCAGGATGCCCACCACTACTACCACCCTTAGCCAGGGGGGCAGGATGCCCACCACTACTACCACCCTCACCCAGGGGGGCAGGATGCCCACCACTACTACCACCCTTAGCCAGGGGGCAGGATGCCCACCACTACTACCACCCTCAGCCAGGGGGCAGGATGCCCACCACTACTACCACCCTTAGCCAGGGGGCAGGATGCCTACCACTACTACCACCCTTAGCCAGGGGGGCAGGATGCCCACCACTACTACCACCCTCACCCAGGGGGGCAGGATGCCTACCACTACTACCACCCTTAGCCAGGGGGCAGGATGCCCACCACTACTACCACCCTTAGCCAGGGGGGCTGGATGCCTACCACTACTACCACCCTCACCCAGGGGGGCAGGATGCCCACCACTACTACCACCCTTAGCCAGGGGGCAGGATGCCTACCACTACTACCACCCTTAGCCAGGGGGCTGGATGCCTACCACTACTACCACCCTTAGCCAGGGGGCAGGATGCCTACCACTACTACCACCCCACTCATAGGATGGACAATGCATGACACAACAAGCACACCACAACCTAGGGAATGCAAGATTAAGACATCCCCCCACCACCATGACAAGCGTGTGAGCAGGCTGTGTCAAATGCCTACAACACCGAACATGACATTGAACATACAATGTGACCCCCTAGCACATGTGCCACACATATATGTGTGTGGCACCCACAATGCAAGCAGCCCATGACCATTGTGGCAATGGGGCCTAAACCCCCATCATCACAGTGACCAAAAGGCAAGTGTGGGGTCCATAGCTGAAGCACATTTTGACCATTGTGGCAATGGGGTCTAAACCCCCATCATCACAGTGACCAAAAGGCAAGTGTGGGGTCCATAGCTGAAGCACATTTTGACCATTGTGGCAATGGGGTCTAAACCCCCATCATCACAGTGACCAAAAGGTAAGTGTGGGGTCCATAGCTGAAGCACATTTTGACCATTGTGGCAATGGGGTCTAAACCCCCATCATCACAGTGACCAAAAGGTAAGTGTGGGGTCCATAGCTGAAGCACATTTTGACCATTGTGGCAATGGGGTCTACACCCTCATCATCACAGTGACCAAAAGGTAATTGTTAACAAAGAAAGAGCTGCAACTGCCAAACTGCATGGATCATTCCTGGTCACAGAACCAAAAACTCATCTGTGGCAAAGTAGTGTATGTGTCCCATTGCAACATAAATTGGGGAGCCAAATACTGCAGTGCAAATGAAACATTCCTTTGGCCATGTGCAGACAAACAACACCCATGGGGGCTGAGACCGTCAACAGTCATCAATGACACAATGACAGAAGTGACCATCAGAATGCAGAACCACATATTTGCACCAATGGGCACACAAATGCAGATACCCTGTGGAGACAGCAGATGTGAGGTGAACAGATACCATACCATGGCAGCAATGGGACACACAAACCATGATCACTGTGCTGACCGATGACCTAGGAGTCCCAGGGACAGCAGGGGAAACACACCAAACAACATACAGCCAATGGCACACCCAAGATATGCCAATGCAGTGGTGCAGATGCACAAACACAAACAGGCAGACCAACACTGTCATCATACACAGCAGGTGAGGGGTGGGGGTGCCATTGTCCCCAGGCAACAACACAACACATGAGGAGAGCTGAATACCAATCATACAGATGTGCATACACTGCCACACTAAGCTAACTCATGGATCCAAATCCCCTATGTGGGCAAGCAGGCATTGACAGGTGAGAGGGAGCACAAAACACACATGTCACACAGGCACGTAGGAACAACAACTGACACAGCAAGTCACAGACACACCACAGCACCACCCCCAGGGCCCCCACAATGTGGTGACCCTGGGCTGAAGAAAAATACCACTGTGATGACAAAGCTAAATGTCGTTCACACTGTGAACCACAGTCAGGTGTCCTGAGCAACTAACTACCATCACACCTACACAAGCACAAATCAATCAGCATGGCCAGTAAGCCAAGGCCAACATGGAGGCAGGGGACTAGCCGGGCAACAACTCTCATCTGCACACACTCAACACCACACCCCTCGACCTCCAACAATGTGCAGCAGTGAAGTACACATGCACTGGTGACATTGCACATGCACCCATGACTATTCCAGGGTGGTGGGTGGGAACCAAGGTGTAGAAACACATCACACATGGACACTCAACAAGACTCCTGAATGTCTGACACACTGCACACTACTCTGTACATGGACATGACGGCAATACCACACCGACCAATGGGATCCCAGCCACAGTCACACACCAATGAAGAAGCCAAGGTCACCCACAAAGAACACACATAGACAACAACCAACATTGCAGCCCGGACCCTAAGGAGTGCCAGCAGTCACACACACAACGTGTCACAATCACTGAAAGATAACACAAACTGGAAATCACATGACAGGGGCAAACAACAAGTGCCAAAGGGAAACCTGACTGTGACCCATCTGCGTCAGCACACAAACTCTGCCCTGACAGCAAACACACCTATGGGTGACACCCTGATGACCAGTAATGTGCCATGCACCCACATCACAGAGAACACAGGGAGAAGACTTTGGGGGAACATAGCTCAAGTCAGCAAGCATCACAAACAGGTACAACACTAGGGATCACAGCATGCGCAGATGAATGGAAGTGAACACACAGACATGCACATACAACACACACCTTGGGCGCAGGCAATGTCACACGTGTACACACTGCCATGAGGGGACTCCACTCCTGTGTGAGGAAAGCTGTGCCATATGTTGCCTCAGTAGGGCCCCATCATGTCAGCTGAGCACTTGGTCACACAATCAACAATTAGCACCAAATGAGGGCTCCCATCACATCAGCCTGGTCATGGATGTGCCAACGGAATCATCAGCACAGATCCAACACACTTGTATAGCAATGTTGCACTGACTACACGGATGAGTCCCTCCCCATTGATGCCCAAACCTGCATGTCCACTGGAGATGGCAACACGGTCAGGGAAGTAGACAAATGCAACGATGGCAGGCACAACAGATGTGCAGGGGTGGAAGCCACAGATATGAAATTGCCAATGTAAGTAGGAAACCCATTGCCAAATACTGAACACATGACACCCTCAGATGCTGCTATTGATGACATGGATACACCACATGATAGGACACATTCCCCCTGGACCACATGGGTTCCTGCACAGTAACACTTCATAATCATGAGACCAGATATCACCATCACTGCAGCAAGGGCATGGTTAGCTGCACCAACAACATGTACATCTGAAGCATGAGCACTAGAGAAAAGAAAGTTGCTTTATTCAGCATATGTGTTGAGGCCAAACGAAGTCCTGAAAAAAGAGCAAAGGCCAATGGCCAGTCCATTGTCAAAGTTCAAACAGGGTGACACTGGCAGATGTCACCCTACGCATGCCTGCACAATACCAGGGACAATCCACTAGGAGGGGCAACCGGGGGGCAGGCCAGGCACCGCAGGGACAGGATCAGGGCTCACCAGGGGGAGTCAGGGAAGGGGTGGTGGGTGCAGGAGAGCCACTGACAACTGCAGTGGAGGTGTCTGACATGGTGTGTGCCGGCACAACTGGGGGCATGACACAGATGTCGTGGGTGCCGGCACAACTGCAGTGGACCCTGCAGATGGGGTGGACAGGTCCGCCACTGCAGTGCCCAAGTCAGACAGGGCGGTAGTGGACTCCACTGCAGTGCCTACCTCCAGGGGAGGAGAATGGGGAACAGGCAAGGTGGGTTGGACAGAGGGGGGGACACCCTCACCACATCAGTGGCACAGACAAGCGCAGCGGGGGTGTGGTGCTGGGAGAGCAAGTGGCAGGGGAGAAGGCCGGAGCATCTTGGGGATGGTATATCTGTGGGTGGGGGAACCTGGGGCAGGGTGTGGTGGGGGCACCTGTGCAGTGGGGGCCTGAGGGATGGAGGACGGAGACCTTGTGCCTGAGCTGCAGGGTGGTGGCGGGGTCTTGCTCTTAGCACTCCGGGGGGACTTGCGGGTGGGGGCCTCAGTCCGTCTGCGCCTGGGGGAGGGTGTCCGGGGGCGAGGGGCACTCTGCTCCGTGTGGGTGGGCTTCCTCTTCCCCCGGGATGCTGGAGCAGCTTCATCGGTGGGGAAGAGGCCGAGGTCACAGAGGAAGAGCTGCTGTGACTTTGGGGTTGCAGGTGAGGCAAGGGAGGGTGCTTTGGAGGGAGAGGGAACTGAGGACTGCGCAGTGCATGTGGATGCGTGTGTGTGTTCCAGGGCCCCATCCCCTGTGAGTCTGGCTTCAGTCCCCTGAATGTGCGTGCGTGTGCGTTTTGTCATTGGCGTGTGTGTCAGTGTGCTGGATGTGTGTGTGCTGGTGTGTGCCTGTGCCAGTGTGTGTGTGCCTGGGATGGGTAAGGTGCTGGGGAGTGTGGATGGAGCAGAGGCAGGAGGGGTGAGGGACCGTTTGAGGAGGGACACTGCTGCCGTCAGGGAGGAGTCCATGGACCTATTGCCCCTCTGTAGGTCAGACATGCCCGATGAGATGCCCTCCATGAACGACACCAGCTGAGTCAACAGCGCGGTGTGCGCATGGAGGACACTCAGCATGGCTGTCTGCCCTACATGGAGCTGGCGAAGGAGGTACACAGACTCCTCACTCAGGGCAGCAGGGGACACAGGGGCAGGGGGTGCGGTGCCTGGCCCAAAGGAGACACGCTCCCGGACATGGGAGCCTCCACGGACCTGGGGAATGGGAGCCGATGGGAGGGCGGTGGTGGTGCTGGTGGTGGCGGGGACAGCAACACTAGCTGGGGTGTGGTGGCTGCTGACACCCGCCTCCACAAGGGAGTCATCCTCCGAGTTGCTCTGGTCCTCAGCTGAGGTGGATGCTGCTGAGGACTCCTCGGTGTGGCTCCCTCGCCCTCCGTGCCACTGGGTCCCTCCGACCACTCCTCGGCTGCTGACCCAGTCTGGCTCTCCGGCTCCTCCTGGTCCGTGGAGCTGTCCCCTTCCGTGGCCGTGGATGTATCTGCAAACAATGGGGAAACAGACAGACATCAGTCACCTGCACCAAACGCACACACCACTGTGAGCACAGCACATTACAGAGCAAGCCCTGGCATCATTAGTTGTACATTGCTAAAAGTGCCCTAATTGAACAGGAGAAGTCAATTGTCAGTCTGATGCCAAGCATGGCACTCACATCCCACATGGCCTTGCACCCATCTGTCTGGTGTCTGTTGGATTGCAACACCCCAGTGTTGACACATGCACCAAGTACACAGTAGTTGGACAGTGCAGAGGACACGGTGTGGACACATCACAGCTCTTGCCACTGAGTCAGTACAGGTTTACGGATGTAAGGGATGCCCAGAGTCAAATAGGAAATGCATGTGATGCATACCAGCGACAGACACCATGATGCACCCATGTCCTGATAGCCAGCGCCACTATGGTGTGCATGTAGCACATGTCACTCCCCTGCAGGATCACCAATCAGTAGACACATGCCATGGCGGAGGCATGACTGCAAAGTCATACATCACTGTCTCAGTGATGTATGACTTTGCAGCCAGACAACAACACTCTGCACTGTGTCACAATAGTAGGTCATGGGGAATGCAAGTCCTGGAGCTGCACAAGTGCACATGTACATCCCCCCCACAACACATCCTCTTAACCCTCATCTGTCCAGGTCATACCTATTGGACATATGGGAGACCTGTGACACTACCCTCTGAACCTGAGCCCCTCACACTCTGCTGTGCATGGGGAACAGCTGCCTGAACTTCACATTTACATGCCCCAGTCTGCATGGGCAGCTGATCAGACACCTATGTGTCACACAAGTATCGTCTCCTATGGTCACATCTCCAGTGGCATGCTGAGCCCCTACCAAGAAACTCCACAGCAGTCCTGGCGACTAATCCACAGCACACTGACACAGAGGCAGACACCTGAGGGGTCAAATCACTGTGCACAATGTGTCCTCTGATACACGGGAGTGGGAGTACAGAGTGTATTGTATGGCCTGGAGTAGGCATGACTGTCCAGCCCCACATGAATGAGGGATGAGCCCTGGACTGTAGGCAGCTGGCTAAGTATGTGTGACACACGTCATATACATACTCCTGGGGCCCAAACATTGTTCCCACCCGCAGCATGGGTGTGTGCCAGGTACCCCAGCCACATGTGGTGGATCAGCTCAGCAATTGGACCACAGATCAAAGTAACACGCTGAATACATGTCAGAATACAGGCATTGTGTAAGCAATGGACCCACCCATGATGCCCACCACAGAGTCAGGGAAACAGATGCTGTCTCCCACCTTGAGTCAAGCAAACTGCAAGGACACAGTCCTAAGTGACAGAATTCCCTGCATGTAAGGGCCACACCTGGGTATCAGATGAGGAGTGGGCAGTGCACAATAGAGGGACATGGCTCCTGGACAACATGACTGCTGTACTGTGGCAGTTCAACCTGGCCCGAGGAGGGCACATAACATGTTAGACAGAGTACACAGTGCAGTCTTTGACTCACCCCCTCCTTGCTGCTCTCTGGCCTTCAGCTGCCCATCCAGGTCTGGAAAGACCACCGCCAGGATCCTGAGCATGTGGGGGGTCAGGGTCCGTGTTCCGCCCCTCCTGCGAGGAGGCGACAGCTTCAGCTGGACCCGTGCAATCCTCCGGGTCCAGCCCCGAAGGTCCTGCCACCTCTTTTGGCAGTTGCGGATCCGGCGCTTGTAGACCCCCACGGACCGGACAGCCCGGACGATGTCCTTCCAGATCTCATGCTTCCGATGGGCAGAAGCCTGTCAGGATGACAAAGTGATAAGGCCATTACTACACATGCAACATATCCGTGCATGACACAGTTGCATATACATGTCGCAATCACAGGGGCACATGGTGTACCCAGGCAGTGCACGGCTGCCCATGGACAGTTTTCCAGAAGTCACTACATGGTATCATAGCATGGGGAGTAAAACCCTGTTCAGAAGCACTGTCACTGCACCATACCTGTCCAGTGCAAGTCACTACACACTATGGGGGGTGACAACTACTCAGTGAGCCTGCTAGCCAGTGGTGTGCTGACTCTCAGCCTTGCTAGTCAGACAAAATGCACATTCAGAAAGGCAGTGCACAGAACACTCACCTGCTCCCCTGGTGTCCCATACAGCTTGCTGTACTGTGGAAGTAGGCTGTCCAGCAGGGCCTGGTTCTCTTCAAGGCTGAAGGCTGGGGCTCTCTCCACAGTACGTGCCATTGCAGGGTCCAGAGGGGCAGAGACAGCAGCAGTGCAGTGGCAGATGTCGTCCTGGAGCATGTAGTGCAGGCAAGTGGGCTCTCAGGGGAACATGCAGCAATATATATGTGCTGGAGAGGCAGATACTGTCCCTTGTGTCCAAAGTGATAGGTCCAAGTCGTTTGCATCTTCTGAATCTGGCCAATCCATGGAATAGCAGCACCAAAACACGCCCACAGCATCCTTCAAAATTTCAACTTCATGACATACATGATTTTGCAACATTGTTGTGGGTGACCAACTGATTTTCCAGCAACCGACTCGTTCGAATATTCGAAAACGCGTCCGTTGCCAGGCAAGCCCATTGTCAATGGGTGCGCACCGATCGGTCCATTGAGGTACAACGCGCACAGGGGTACAACGCGTACCCGCACACATTGAATGCAATGGGCCGGCCGGAGGCACCGATCGGTCCATTGCAGTACAACGCGCACAGGGTACAACGCGTACCCGCACACATTGAATGCAATGGGCCGGCCGGAGGCACCGATCGGTCCATTGCAGTACAACGCGCACAGGGGTACAACGCGTACCCGCACACATTGAATGCAATGGGCCGGCCGGAGGCACCGATCGGTCCATTGCTGTTCAACGCGCACAGGGGTACAACGCGTACCCGCACACATTGAATGCAATGGGCCGGCCGGAGGCACCGATCGGTCCATTGCAGTACAACGCGCACAGGGGTACAACGCGTACCCGCACACATTGAATGCAATGGGCCGGCCGGAGGCACCGATCGGTCCATTGCTGTTCAACGCGCACAGGGGTACAACGCGTACCCGCACACATTGAATGCAATGGGCCGGCCGGAGGCACCGATCGGTCCATTGCAGTACAACGCGCACAGGGGTACAACGCGTACCCGCACACATTGAATGCAATGGGCCGGCCGGAGGCACCGATCGGTCCATTGCAGTACAACGCGCACAGGGGTACAACGCGTACCCGCACACATTGAAAGCAATGGGCCGGCCGGAGGCACCGATCGGTCCATTGCTGTTCAACGCGCACAGGGTACAACGCGTACCCGCACACATTGAATGCAATGGGCCGGCCGGAGGCACCGATCGGTCCATTGCAGTACAACGCGCACAGGGGTACAACGCGTACCCGCGCACATTGAATGCAATGGGCCGGCCGGAGGCACCGATCGGTCCATTGCAGTACAACGCGCACAGGGGTACAACGCGTACCCGCACACATTGAATGCAATGGGCCGGCCGGAGGCACCGATCGGTCCATTGCAGTACAACGCGCACAGGGGTACAACGCGTACCCGCACACATTGAAAGCAATGGGCCGGCCGGAGGCACCGATCGGTCCATTGCTGTTCAACGCATCACTGTACATGTGACTGGCATATGTCAGCATGCCTGTCTCAGATGGACATATGCCAGCCACAGATAGCTCCCAGGGAGTGAGGGGCACACCTACATCACGACAGCCTGTCCAAACCTTATCATAAGGCATGTAAGGCTGCATTTCCTATTGTGTGTATGTTGGTGTACATTTTGTCCTGTGGGTGTCACCTGTGGGCAGCCACCCCCAGGCTGTGCACGTGTTAATGGGGACAGGATCCTGGGTGTTACGTGTACGTGACCACTGTGATGTGCAACTGTTCATATCTGTGCATGTGCCATGGTCACATTTCACAGTGGTGTTTGTGTATGTCATGTCACATACCCCGTGAGTCCCATGTGGGACGGTATGTTTGAGCCAGGGTGTCCCAGTGGCACAATAGTGATGGCCCTCCACAGTCTTTGTGCATGTAGTGTTTACAATGTCTCTGATTTCATGTGCACAATGGGAGACAGTCTCCACATCCACGTTGTGTGTGCATGGACTCTGATGTTGTGCGTGTGTGTCACAGACGTCCATGGCTCTCCTGCCATGGCAAGTGTGGCCACTACCTGTGGGGGTCATGTTTGTTTTGTTGTGGTGTACACATGATACTCCAGGTGATGCCAGTGTCCATGTGGCATTACAGGGTCCCTGGGAATGTGCCTGTCGTTGAGCTGTGGTGCCTGGGGCACATCTGTCCTCACATGTCACTGGGGGGTGACTGTGACACAGCATCATGATATCCAATGGGCCAACCTGGGACAAATTGATGCCACCTGTAGGACCGTGTTGACAGATGTTGGCCATGTATGTACCATACATGTCGTTCCGGTACTGCACACTTCATGTAGTTGTGCCTCATGATGATGTATGTTGGGATCTTGAGTGTGTTCAATGCCGCATATGTGGGGTGACTGACGATCTTGCTTACTTCTCCTCTGCACTGCAGGGCTCCTGCTGTCCATCGGCCATTCCCAGACCTGGCAACGATGGTGGAACGGGACAGCATCCGACGGTACCGCTTCACCAGGCAGCTGATTGAGGATTTGGCAGTGCAGTTGTCCCCACATTTGCAGCCTGGCCGGCCGTATCCTACAGCGCTGACCCCCAAGGTGAAGGTGATGGCAGCCCTACACTTCTTTGCCACCGGTACCTTCCAACATACTGTGGCGTCTGCTGGTGGGATGTCACAGACCATGTTCAGCCGTGTGCTCCGCGATGTTTTGGCGGCAATGTTGCTCTTCCTGAACCGGTACATCTATTTCCCTAGACTGCGACGACTCACTGACGTGAAGAGTGACTTTTATGCCCTGGGGAGGATGCCGCATGTCATTGGCTCCATTGATGGGACACATGTGGCTTTGGTACCACCACAGGCCCAGGAGCAGGCCTACAGGAACCGCAAGCACTACCACTCGGTCAATGCACTGGTGGTGTGTCTTGCAGACATGACCATCACACACGTGTGTGCCCGTTTCCCTGGTTCAGCACACGATGCCTTTGTGATGAGGAGTAGTCGCATCCCCAGGTTGATGGCACAGATGCAGAACCAGCGTGCCTGGCTTGTCGGTGTGTACTGACTTTGTGCCATTGTGTGTGATCTGATCTGTAGTATTCCGCCCACTTTTCCAAGTCAGCTGATGTGCACTTGTCTGTCCGTAGGTGACTCGGGATACCCCAACATGCCGTGGTTGCTGACACCCCTCAGGAACCCTGTGACACCTGCCCAGATGCGCTACAATGAGGCACATGGTCGGACCAGGAGAGTGATTGAGCGGACCTTTGGTCTCCTGAAGAGCCGCTTCCGCTGCCTGGACAAGACCGGAGGGTCCCTCCCATATGCCCCTGCGAAAGTGTGCAAGATTATCATCGTCTGCTGCATGCTCCACAACCTGGCAGTGCGGAAGGAGTTGCCTCTCATCCAGGATGACGATGACCAACATCCGCCACCTGTGGAGGATCCTGGCCTGGAACACGATGCCAGTGACGATGATGATGATGATGGTGATGGTGATGTCCGCACACAGCTCATCACCAACTTCTTTAGCTGAATGTGAGTATCCTGAGGTGTCATGTCAATGATGTGAGTTGGCATGATGTGTGGGTGGTGCTCTGGTGCTGTTGGAGTGTGTCCATGGGCTACTTGACTGGATGTGTGTTGCGATGTGTGCTTACAGGTGGGCTGTACTCCCCAACAGTGTTCACATGCTAACTTGGTTCTGGGTGGGTATCTTGTAACATGTATTGTGCATGAGTTTTGCTGTTCTGTCCTGTACTCCATTGCTTTTGACTGTGTGTCATTTCTGTCCTTCACAGGGTACTTTCAGATTCGTTTGGTCAACTGTGTCCACCGACAACGTGATTGCACATCCAGGCTGGTAGCTGTTGTGTCCCTACAGGTGATGTGCGCCACACCCATGGACTTCCTTCTGTCTACAGTTGTTGACTGTGTGCCCGCTACCAGGTGGGGTTACCTTGCATCTGTAGTGGTTACGGCATGTTGCTACTGTGTAATAAACCTGTGCTTCACTTAGTGATGTGCGTTGTCTGTGGTCACACATTTGACTGCCATTTGCTTACTGCACCTGTGGGCTACTTGACTACAACTGGGAATGGGTGTGGTGTCTGTGCATTGCACCGTCTTCCCTGGCAACATCAGTGTAGGCAATGAGTCAGATGGCCTAGGTGTGTATGTGTTGTGTAGCCCTGGTGGTGTGTCTCCCTCATATGTGTCACGTTGCCTGTACTCACATGCCTGTGTTGTCCTTGCTGTTGCAGTTCGCATACACAGTGTAATTTTGTTGTTCATCATCCCCATAACAGCACCCACGTTGGAATCACGACAGAGGCAAGTATGGTGTATTATTGTGTTTATTGTGATACATCTGTGATAATAGTGCATAGGATGGATTGTGCTGTACATGAATCTTGCAATCCCAAGTTCCTAGATGAATAGAAAGTCCAGGTAGACAGGATCCCCAGTATCGGGGCCACAGTTGTCTGACACATTGTTCCAACTTGTACTCCCCATGCAATGTGTGGGAGTAGTGTTGCCATCAACAGGGTGAACAGTCTGTGCACAAAGGCGAAAATCCAGAACAGGTTCAGGCTTCCTGGGAGTTGCGCTTGGCCATCAGCCTCTCACTTTCCCCTCCTCGGACGACCCCTCTTCTTGGGGGGGGGCCCTCAAGTGCAGGCTGCTGCGGTGCAGGGGACTCTCCGCCAGAGTCCTCCTCCCTCCCTGTGGCAGTTGCAGTTTGTTCGGTACCAGATGTTGTTGGCACACAGGGAGGTGTGGACTGGTTGCTGTTCATCTGGCGGAGGCATTGTAAAATGTCCCTGTGCACCGCCGTCATCTCATGTAGTACATCCCACTTGGACTCCACGCGGGTCATGTGGGAGTCCACACGTGACATGTGGGAGTCCACACGTGACATGTGTGACTCCACATGGGACATGTGGGAGTCCAAGCGGGCATGATGGGCAGCCTGCTGCTGTTTGATGTCTCTGAGGAGCCCCACTACCTGGCTGAGCTCTCCGGTGCTGGACTGGTACGCATCAGCTATGCGTACCAGTTGTGGGTCTTCATGCACACCAGCAACGTCTGCAAGCAGCGACCTCTGTCTCCCACCCCTCCCACCACCCCTGCTGACATGTGCAGTGTGTGCAGTTGCACGCACAGATAACCCTGGTCCACCTCGGGGGTTGGTGGTGGTGGTGGTGTCCATGGCCCCAGGTTGGTCCAGGGTCACTGCGCTGGTGTTGTTCCTTATTCTGTCCATGTCGGCAGGGATGGTATTCGTGGTGACAGTCGTTGGAGGGGTGGGTGCAGGGGGTGCAGCTGGTGGACCTGCTGGTGCTGCAGCTGGTGGTCCTGCTGGTGCAGCATGTTGACTTGCACCGGATGTGCCAGGTTGTTCTTCATCGTCCGAGGAGGACAGAGGCTGTACGACGCCAGTGAGCTCGGCATCCTCTTGAGCCTGGGACTGGGACTCCTCAGCGTCTGCTGCTGTGTCCCTATCATCACCTGTTTTTGGGAGACACAAACAATGTATGTCATGTTTCTGCAGGCATCAGTGGTTGACACACCTGACAGTTGTGACTGTGCCTCGGGGTGCGGGCCTGTACATTGTATTGTCCTAAGTCGTCACAGTCAGGGGTTGATATTGGTGTGGCACATTGTCCTGCATTATTTGGGCATTTCTATGTATTCTCTGGGGTGTGAACATGGTCTGCATTGATTGTGTTTGGTTGACAGCCAGACCTCCTTCCCACCCACCCACCCACCCAGTCAGTTATCCCACCATGGAACGTGCTTGCATTGCAGGGAGTGTAAGTTGTCTCTCAGGATGTCAGTCAGAGGTGTCCTGCTGTTTGTTGGTGCACAGTTGGCAGCAGGGCCTTGTGCTCCCCACAGCAGTAGCCAGTGTCAGCCATCTTGTGAGTCCTTCTCCACTCCCTGTGATGTGAGCATGGTTCAGGGTGGTGTTGATGGGACAGTTGTGAGGCTGAGCAATGTCTGTGACTACCACTCCCATCATGCTATTGCCTCCACCCCCTTCCCAGCATGCCCATGCTTCCTTCCTTTTGACTCTGCTTCCCTGTGGGGTGGGCTGGCTGTGCTGACAGGATGGCTGGGAGTGTTGTCCTGGCAGTTGTTTGGCTAAGAGTCCCAAGAGTGTCCCTGTGCTTCACACAACATAACCCAGGGTGGTGGTGCTTTGTGGGATCTTGTGTTAGGATGGAGGGCATTGCATTCTACCAGGTGGGTACTGTGGAGTTTGTGTTGGGGGGGGGGTGTGAGGGGAGGTGCTGGTGACTATGGTCAGTGCTGCAAGTCCCCCTTCCCACCCAGCCAGCCGGATATCCCACCATGGAACGTGCTTGCATTGCAGGGAGTGTAAGTTGTCTCTCAGGATGTCAGTCAGTGGTGTCCTGCTGTTTGTTGGTGCACAGTTGGCAGCAGGGCCTTGTGCTCCCCACAGCAGTAGCCAGTGTCAGCCATCTTGTGAGTCCTTCTCCACTCCCTGTGATGTGAGCATGGTTCAGGGTGGTGTTGATGGGCCAGTTGTGAGGCTGAGCAATGTCTGTGACTACGACTCCCATCATGCTATTGCCTCCACCCCCTTCCCAGCATGCCCATGCTTCCTTCCTTTTGACTCTGCTTCCCTGTGGGGTGGGCTGGCTGTGCTGACAGGATGGCTGGGAGTGTTGTCCTGGCAGTTGTTTGGCTAAGAGTCCCAAGAGTGTCCCTGTGCTTCACACAACATAACCCAGGGTGGTGGTGCTTTGTGGGATCTTGTGTTAGGATGGAGGGCATTGCATTCTACCAGGTGGGTACTGTGGAGTTTGTGTTGGGGGGGGGTGTGAGGGGAGGTGCTGGTGACTATGGTCAGTGCTGCAAGTCTCCCTTCCCACCCAGCCAGCCAGCCAGATATCCCACCATGGAACGTGCTTGCATTGCAGGGAGTGTAAGTTGTCTCTCAGGATGTCAGTCAGTGGTGTCCTGCTGTTTGTTGGTGCACAGTTGGCAGCAGGGCCTTGTGCTCCCCACAGCAGTAGCCAGTGTCAGCCATCTTGTGAGTCCTTCTCCACTCCCTGTGATGTGAGCATGGTTCAGGGTGGTGTTGATGGGACAGTTGTGGGGGGGGCAATATGTGTGACTGCGACTCCCATGATGCTATTGGCTACACTGACTTGGCCAGCATACACAGAATTCCTTCCTTTGAGTGGTCTTCACTGTGTGTTGGTGTTGTTGTGGTGGCTACATGTGTGGATGTGTGTGTTAGTTCTATTTGTGCCACTGCCTAGCTGTAGTTGTGGTTGTGTTTGTACATGTGTTGGCACAGTTGGATGTGACTTTTTTGATGGCATGTGTTGTGTTTATCTGACTGACATACACATTTTGGGATGATTCTGTTCTAGTTGCTGTGTAATTGCTATGAGTGCATGGTTTGACTCTCCCCTTGACAGTGATGTGTGTGTTTTGTGGCAGTTTATTGTGTACATTTGTTGTGTACTCACCAGGCTCTGGGATGTCCTCTAGTCCATATACGCTCACTGGCGGAAGGATGGCCCGCACCTTCTCCTCCCAGGGCCTGAGGTATACTGGCTTGGCAGGAGGGCCACTGCCGGTGTATTGGCTCAGGTGGTAGTCTTTCTTGAGCAGCTCCCGGACCCTCCTGCGCACGTCATACCACCTGTTCTGGATGTCCGTCTTTGTGCGCCGACATGGTGATTGGGCGTTCACCCTGTTGATGATCCTCTCCCACATCTTGGTTTTCTGCGACATGGGGGTCTGTTGGACCAATGTGCCAAACAGCTGTGGCTCCACCCTGAGGATCTCGTCTACCAGGACTTCCAATTCACAATCTAGAAACTTGGGATTCTTCTTGGGGGGCATGGTGATGGTTGGTGATGGTGGGTGATGTGTGTGTTGGTGTGCAGGTGAGGGTGTGTGGGTGTGTGTTGTGCTGGGTGTATGTGAGGTAGGTATTTGTTGGTGTGCTGCTGGTGTGTGGCTTGTGTGAGGGATGAGCTGTGGGTGTGTGGTTGCTTTCTCTTGGGTGCTGGCAGTGGAATGGCATTTGCAAAGGCTCATGGTAGTGATTTGTGTCCTTTATATAGGTGGAGTTGTTGGTGTGTCTTTGTTCTCTGTCCCCACCCCCCCAGTATTTATTGGCTTGGTAATTGCTTGTTTGGCCTTTTTTTGGTTGATTTTTCCTTTGTGCTGTTTGTGTATGTTGGAAACGTTCTTGTGACCGAGTCGGACCCTGCATTGGTCTCGTACGGTGTTTTCCGTTTCGTTCACGCTGTGTTTGTGCAGTTTTGTATGCTGCGTACGCGTCGGTCGCGGTGTATTGTGTTGCTTCGGCTCGGTTTTGTATGCGTGTCGGTCGTACGGCTTGTCCTCCGTCCGACTCGGTCGTGTTTTTCGCGCCTTGCATCGTACTTTGCAGGTTGGAGTTGGCGGGTACGATTCGGTCGGATTTGTTCCGGGTGCGTGTCGGTCGGTTGGATTCGCGTGTTTTTCCGGCCGGATTGCTATTTTCCGAGCGGCTCGGTCGGTCGGCTTGGTTTCCTGACGTGTCGGTCGGATTTATCGCGGCTTGCATCGTACTTGGCGTGTCGGGCGCCACTGGTACGTGTCGGTCGGTATTTTTTCCGGATCCGAGTCGGTCGGTGCTTTTTCCGGCCCGAATCGGAATCGACCCCTAAGTGTGCAACTACAACAATTCAATTTAATGCTCTGTGTGTTTTGAAGGAAGCGCACACTGAGCTTACAGTAGTTTCGGCGCCTCATGGCCCAGATGGACTCCCGACTGAGATGTTCCGCAGGATGGAGATCGACCTCCTCAGTCACTTTTGAAAGTTGGCACTAAAGTTGGAGAGTCAGGAGTCATGCCCAGGTCCGTACGTTTTACTACTGCAGAGTTTCTTCTCGCCCAACATGCTTTCACCCGTCTTGTGTTGGTGCTTCCTTTAAATTGCTTTACGCCTCTTTTCTAGAGGTTCTACAATTATTTTTTAGGAATATTGTTTTAAAGACAAAATTAAGAAGATTCTAGTAGCTTGATTACAGAATGTGCAGTAGTGCAAGAAGGGCCCAGTCATTGAGTGACACTCCAGGACCACACAGGGATGGGTCGTGTTCATCATTGGATCACCCCTCTTGGGGCATTTCAGGTCCAACTTCTTCAGCAAATTGATCCGGGAAGTTTGCTGCCTGCCCCTTGTAAAGGGGAGACACAGGTCTTACTTTGGAAAGGGTGCAGTCGTGATGGCCTATGGGCCAGCCTAGCTCTCTTTCATAATCTCCAACCACATGGTGCAGAATATGCAAAATATAAATCGCCTCCAGGAAGGTCTAACTTCTCACACTCACACAGGAGCCATGTTGACACAGTGCATGTTCCCTGATTGGAACACATGTCTGGCCAATAGGGATTCCTGCAGTTGTGTTGGGCACAACCCATGCTAATAAGGGAACACTTGCTCGAGTATACAAACACTGTAAAATGTGTGTAAAAGGGCAACAGGGTGATTTCTCTAATTCCAAATAGGGCGAGCCGCACAGAAGAGAAAGAGTTATGGGGTGTACTTCAGGTCCCTGCAGCGGGGGATCAAACTTTGAGGGGACCACCAACCCTTCAGGGGTCTCCATTCAGCCCAGGGCCAATGAATATCTGAGAGATATGGGAGACTCAGAGGCCCCTCATCATATTTTGCGGGGGTGGCATTATTTTATTTTATACCACCAGCAGAGTTCAAGCTAGAAAGCTACCCTGCCTCCATTTTACGTACCACTGCCTTGCGTTTAAATGAGCGACAGAATAATAAGCCCTCCCAGATTCCCTTTCCATCCAAACATCACTCAAGGCACATTTTTAAATAGGGTTTGTTTCTTTCTACTGCAGGGAAAGCACCACAGGGAACTCCATCAGACACGTAACAAGCCCAGTTTTCAATGAAAGGATTTACAAACACTATAATCGGGAAACATTAATATCAATAATAGAAAGAAATTATGTTTAACTATACTATCACCCTTGTTTTTCAGCTGTGCAGCTTATACAATTTCTGCTAT
This sequence comes from Calotriton arnoldi, assembly GCA_963921515.1. NCBI lineage: Eukaryota > Metazoa > Chordata > Amphibia > Caudata > Salamandridae > Calotriton > Calotriton arnoldi. The sequence continues at coordinate 952,251 of CAWUFW010007748.1, read as the reverse complement.
ATTTTGCTTCTGTTTCTGACAATGATACATACTCTTTTTTTTCTGTTTAGTTTTGAATAAACTCCAGTTTTGGTTTCAATGTAGCCTGTATGCAGCCCAATTAATGTTGTTTGCGCTGTGTTCTGAATACTCAACGAATTACTATGTTCATATCATAAACTATATACATAACATTTATAACATATTAATTTGGCGGTCAACCAGGAATTTGTAGGGTTAGGGAGTACTTATGAAAATTATAAATATCTAATGCTGTGAATATAGTGAACCTGCTACTAACTCAAGCACAACAAATTTAGAAAACATTTTTCCAAGTGCTAAAGGCATGATCAAGAGTGCCCAGGCCACCCACTGTAGATGCAAAAACTGTGGTTACTGGTAACTCCATGGGTCGGGGGTGGGGGGCTGAGTATAGTTAACAGCGATTGCAAGTAAGGCCCTGAAGTGGGACCACAGAGAAAATAGTAAGTACTGAGGGAATCAGTAATTCCGATTCCAACTTCCTGGTAATTCCTAATTTTCCCTTAGAGTTTCACCAAAAGGCTTCAGCCACTTGCCCACAATGGATCGGTGGTGTTCCAGTGGATCTCATGATCTTGATTCAGCCGATAGCTCCTGCTACTGCCCAAGTCATGATTTCCGGGCCACCCGGAATCGTCCTCTAAGCTAGTGAACTGCGAGTAGCTTCTTAGATTTGAGATAGTTAGACAAACCAACTCAAGTATTTTGGTGAGACAGATTTCCTCCATCTCCTCTTTTTTGACACTCATTTGGTTACTCCTCTATTCAGTAGGTTGATTAATGACATTCCTCAGCATTAGGCATCAAAGGCAGTGCTTAAGTTGGAAAAGTAAATAAACAAACAAACACATAAATAAACAAATAAATAAATAATTGGAGAGGCCCGAAGTCTTCTGAGGAGACTACCATCTGCACTGCTGAAGTCGGATGATGAAAAAAATCTCCCAGTTCCCATTAATGAGTGCCGTTGCCCACCACCGACAACAACCTGCAATGAAATACTCCTTGATCACTATGGCGTATGAACCCATGCGGCCCGAGCTTTGGGGGCAGCAGCATCCACCCCCCTCTCTTATCTGCGGAATCGCCAGCACCCCTCTGCTCTTCCATTCGCCCGCCGCGGGTGGCAAATGCCGGCGCCGCCATGGGTGGCATAAGGCCTAGCTACGCCACTGCTAGATCAGAAGTGACTCACAATAGGGCGGAAGCTCAGAAACCCTGACTTTGCTCCCTTAATGCTCTTAACACACAAGGGAGAGGAGGAGGTCAACTACCACACGTCCTCCTATGAAAATACAGCTTTCACAAATAAGTGCGGCAGCTGTAGGTAGAATACAAAATGCAGTATTGCTACCTCGAAAATAACGGATGGATGTCCATTTAAGACATTCACAGAATTCCTGTGCAAGTGTGAGGAAAGGAAGGTCATCCTTATGGAAGTGGAAGCCTCACACACATAATTGTGTGTGCACCAACAGCTGAGAGGGGTCTTATTGAAGGAGAAAAGGCACGATGTACCTTTTGACGAATGTGTGACTATAAAGGACATCGTCCCGCTCTTTGACCAGGAAACCGGTATCCCATAAAAGTTTAGGGCTAATAGTTTATTGTTGTTTCTCAGGTAGGACTCACCTGAGTATATTATTAGTCACTTCAAGTTTCCTTTTCCTTTTCCACTTCACAAGACCTAGGTACAGTGGCCGTTAGGAGATAGTTAGGGATCCCTGGCCCTGAAGAATTCCCCAGAACCGTTAGGGCTATCCAATGAGGGCAGAAACATGTTGGCCTAGTTACTGAGACGGTTTGAGTCATTGTTCTCAACAAGTCATCCCACTCATTTTTAATCTTACCTATGGTTCCTATTTAATAAAGGTAATCCGCCGGGGGAACCATAAGGTATTTTTAACTCACTGATCTGGATACCGCTCTTATCCAGTAGTTTTTATCTAGGAACTCCCTCCTGTGCCGAGTCCAACTGGAGGTCGAGTCCAGCCTGGTGGCACTTCCCTACCAGGATGGGGAGAGGTTGCCGATGATAAACCGTAACACAATTATGTGTGTGAGGCTTACTCTTCCATAAGGACGACCTTCCCTCTCTCCTCTGCACTTGCACAAGAATTCTGCGAATGTCCAAATAGGACTTTCATCTGTTTATTTCGTGGGGGCAATACTGCAATCTTTGCTCCTTAATATGAGTTACCTTATGACATCAGAGTTCTTATATGGACACACTCACTGTTTTTAAGAAGTAATGTATATCATGATAGGTAATTTGAGGTAGTAATCAGTGTCATTCACTTACAGAAAATTAAGACAAGCAGTAATGAGTCATCAAGTCATCTTTACATTTTTGTGAGAATTTTACTTGTTCTTCTAACACTTTAAGCATTTTCTTGAACATTGTCAGAGGGGGTGCTCGTTTGATATTTAGGGGTATTTCATTTGGTGCACAGACAGAATATCGATGTTGGAATATCAATGTGCCAGAATATCGAGTTTTTAATATCGAGGTGGCACAAGATCGACATGCAAGAATATCGTTGACCAGAATATCGACATGAAGGTAAGAAATATCGTTTTTTTAATATCGAAGTTAGTAATATCGTTAGTAAAAATATCGTTGTTAATAATATCGACATTTATTTTACTGTTTTGTATTTTATCATGTATGTTTAAAGTATGTGATGTAATTATTTTGTATAAGTACAGCTTATTTTTTTAATGTATGTGTGAAATTTTTAGAAGTAATTAATTTTATGTTAATTAACTTTTGTGTATTTTAGTTCCGTAGTGGGTTGTGGGTTTATAGGGGAATAGGGTGGGAAGTAATTTAATTAGAATACATTTATTAATAATTGTTAGAAGTTATTAATTTTTAAAAATTTCATTTTGCGTTTTAGTTCCGTAGCGGGTTGTGGGTTTATAGGGGAATAGGGTGGGAAGTAATTTAATCATAATGAATTAATTAATAAGTTTAATTAATTAATATTTATGTATTTAATATTGTATATTGTTAATTGTGATAATTAAATTGTTATTAATTCGTTGTTAATTGGTTATTAATTATTAATAATTAATTGGTTAATATGTTAATTGTGTCATTTTTTAGGAGCGGGTTGTGGGTTTATAGGGGAGTAGGGTGGGAAGTAATTCAATTATAATTAATTAATTAATAATTTCTATTAATTAATATTTATGTATTTAATATTTAATATTGTTAAATGTGGTTATTAATTTGTTATTAATTAGTTATAAATTGGACATTATTAATTATTAATTAATTATTAATTATGTTAATTGTGTCTTTTTTTAAGAGCATGTTGTGTGATGATAGGGGAGTAGGGTGGGAAGTAATTACATTTTAATATTTTTTTAAATATTTTTTATATATTATTTATTTAATTTTATTTAATAGTGTTTATTCTGTGAATTAATTTATTACGTATTGTTTTTAATTTGCTTGTTAATTGTTAGTTAATTAATTAATTGTTAATTTATTATGTTAATTGTTTTATGTTTTATGTTTTACAACAGTGGTGGGGTTATTTATAGGGGAATATGGTGGGAGGTAAATTATTTTTAATTAGTTAATTATTTGTTAATTAATGTTCATTATTTTGCTGTAGTGGGAATAGTAAATTATTCCCCTCCGCTATCCAACACTTTCCCTACTGTTGCACTTGCTGGAGTGGGAATAGTAATTTTATCCCCTCCGCTATCCAACACTTTCCCTACTGTTGCACTCGCTGGAGTGGGAATAGTAATTTTATCCCCTCCGCTATCCAACACTTTCCCTACTGTTGCACTCGCTGGAGTGGGAATAGTAATTTTATCCCCTCCGCTATCAAACACTTTCCCTACTGTTGCGCTCCCTGGAGTGGAAATAGTAAATTATTCCCCTCCGCTATCCAACACTTTCCCTACTGTTGCACTTGCTGGAGTGGGAATAGTAAATTATTCACCTCCGCAATCCAACACTTTCCTACTGTTGCACTTGCTGGAGTGGGAATAATAATTTTAACCCCTCCGCTATCCAACACTTTCCCTACTGTTGCACTCGCTGGAGTGGGTATAGTAATTTTATTCCCTCTGCTATCCAACACTTTCCCTACTGTTGTACTCCCTGGAGTGGGAATAGTAAATTATTCCCCTCCGCTATCCAACACTTTCCCTACTGTTGCACTTGCTGGAGTGGGAATAGTAAATTATTCCCCTCCGCTATCCAAACACTTTCATACTGTTGCACTTGTTGGAGTGGGAATAGTAATTTTTACCCCTCCGCTATCCAACCCTTTTCCTACTGTTGCACTCGCTGGAGTGGGAATAGTAATTTTATCTCCTCCGCTATCCAACAATTTCCCTACTGTTGCACTATCTGGAGTGGGAATAGTAATTTTATCCACTCCGCTATCCAACACTATCTCTACTGTTACACTCTCTGGAGTGGGAATAGAAAATTTTAACCCCTCCGCTATCCAACACTATCTCTATTGTTGCACTCGCTGGAGTCGGAATAGTAATTTTATTCCCTCCACTATCCAATACTTTCCCTACTGTTGCACTATCTGGAGTGGGAATAGTAATTTTATCACCTCCGCTATCCAACACTTTCCCTACTGTTGCACTCGTTGGAGTGGGAATAGTAATTTTATCCCCTACGCTATCCAACACTTTCCCTACTGTTGCACTCTCTGGAGTGGGAATAGTAAATTATTCCCCTACGCTATCCAACACTTTCCCTACTGTTGCACTTGCTGCAGTGGGAATAGTAATTTTATCCCCTCCGCTATCCAACACTTTCCCTACTGTTGCACTCGCTGGAGTGGGAATAGTAATTTTATTCCCTCCGCTATCCAACACTTTCCCTACTGTTGCACTCGCTGGAGTGGGAATAGTAATTTTATCCCCTCCGCTATCAAACACTTTCCCTACTGTTGCGCTCCCTGGAGTGGTAATAGTAAATTATTCCCCTCCGCTATCCAACACTTTCCCTACTGTTGCACTTGCTGGAGTGGGAATAGTAAATTATTCACCTCCGCAATCCAACACTTTCCTACTGTTGCACTTGCTGGAGTGGGAATAATAATTTTAACCCTCCGCTATCCAACACTTTCCCTACTGTTGCACTCGCTGGAGTGGGTATAGTAATTTTATTCCCTCTGCTATCCAACACTTTCCCTACTGTTGTACTCCTGGAGTGGGAATAGTAAATTATTCCCCTCCGCTATCCAACACTTTCCCTACTGTTGCACTTGCTGGAGTGGGAATAGTAAATTATTCCCCTCCGCTATCCAAACACTTTCATACTGTTGCACTTGTTGGAGTGGGAATAGTAATTTTTACCCCTCCGCTATCCAACCCTTTTCCTACTGTTGCACTCGCTGGAGTGGGAATAGTAATTTTATCTCCTCCGCTATCCAACAATTTCCCTACTGTTGCACTATCTGGAGTGGGAATAGTAATTTTATCCACTCCGCTATCCAACACTATCTCTACTGTTACACTCTCTGGAGTGGGAATAGAAAATTTTAACCCTCCGCTATCCAACACTATCTCTATTGTTGCACTCGCTGGAGTCGGAATAGTAATTTTATTCCCTCCACTATCCAATACTTTCCCTACTGTTGCACTATCTGGAGTGGGAATAGTAATTTTATCACCTCCGCTATCCAACACTTTCCCTACTGTTGCACTCGTTGGAGTGGGAATAGTAATTTTATCCCCTACGCTATCCAACACTTTCCCTACTGTTGCACTCTCTGGAGTGGGAATAGTAAATTATTCCCCTACGCTATCCAACACTTTCCCTACTGTTGCACTTGCTGCAGTGGGAATAGTAATTTTTACCCCTCCGCTATCCAACACTTTCCCTACTGTTGCACTCGCTGGAGTGGGAATAGTAATTTTATCCTCTAAGCTAGCCAACATTTTCCCTACTGTTTCAGTTAATGTAGTGTAAAATTTTGTTTTTAAATTAAAAATTATTTTAATATTTTAATTTATTATATATATATTTTATTTTGATGTTTATGTTACAGGTGTATGTATATATATATGTATTTATAATTTGCATTATGTTTCTAACATTTTATAATTTATTATAACAATTATTTATTAATATTAAGTAAACATATATATATATAATAATTTTTATATATGTATGTTTAATTTATTTCTACATTACATTTATTATTTATAATTTAAAACAAAATATATAATTCTAACCATGTTTTTATTAATTATATGTATTATTTAATTTATTAGAGATTTTTAAAAAACGATATTTTGAACGATATTTTTGTTTCGATATTTTTGTACTTACCATTGTAAAGATAAGATGTCGATATTCTTGACATCGATATTTTGAACACGATATTTGTGTAGGTCGATATTCCTGTCGTCGATATTCTGTCAGTGATCCATTTCATTTCAAGCGATGGATGCGTTTCCAAAGGAAAGTTGGTTCAAAGTATACATGTTTATGAACCTGTGAGGTTTCCATTCAGATGATAGATTAACTCCTAGCATTCCCTTTGTGTGTTTGAGGGCCTTGTAAGCCGCACACAATATTTTTCCTTCAAATCAGGCTTCCATGTGGAACCATCGCAGGGCGCTAAACTGGGCATGTGCAAAACACTTTCTGTGTTTTAGCCATTAAATGCCTGATTTAAAGTTTTTCATATGTAGGACATCCACCAAAAGCAGTGCGTGTCCCTGCTCTATTTCGAGTATATAGAGGTCTAGGCACTGTAAGTAGGGCGTGCAGGACATCTGCTTTTTTTTTTAGCAGATGCTCCATGTCGTCCAAATTCTACGCCAAGTCCTAAGAGAGAAGTTTCATGTAGTACTCATTTCAGTGGGACAAGGTGAGATTTTAGGAGGTAATTTTGGGTGGCTCTACTGTAGTCTCAGCCTCATAAGATTATGGCCTGGACAGCCTTCTTCAAATCATGCTCAGTGAAGAAAGGTTTAAAGACGAGAAGTAGGCAAAATTGATGTAGAGCACTCTTCCTGAGGGTTTTTACATAGGAGTCAAGTTTCCAATTAGAGTCTAGGGCGAATACAGGTGACTTGCAGCTATAACATTTTTGGGTCCATAGTGGACTGCAAGGCATTATCAGCGCCATGAAAAATGGCAAACCACCTTAATGCACAATAAAGGTCTCCATTGCCGGCGCTCTCGCATTCCTATACCTTCTTGCCCATCACCTCACCCTTAATGATGAACCAGCCAGAAGGCTGACCCAGAACATAGAAAAATCACAGAAAGTTAAACTAAAACTGTCTCTGCTTCAGACAACAATTCACAGAGTAGTTACCAGTATTGGTGACATAGGCGAAAAAGAAGTATGCGTGTGTATTGCCCTACTCCAGTCCTCATCATTGAACCCCAACAAAATAAGAAAACATTCTTTATATAATGTAAGACCTGGTCAAAATTAAAAATTGTTCACCTTGCAAGAAGCAATCTAACGCAGAAAGGAAGGCCCTATGTGTTTTCACTACTGCAAACTGTACTAACACTTGTAGGTGAAAAGAAGGGAGATACAATGTGTGGCCCAGAATGAGCATGTCACAGAACCAGGACCCCTTTCTCTGTGAGGAGTTGCTAATAATATATTGCCATAAGCTTTTCAACCAGAGGGTGTGTGTAGCGAGATGGCCTTCTAAATCCAAGGTTTAAAGAAGATTGCTGCTTGTGAGCATGACTACAGGAAGGACTCCTTAGAGCTTTGTCCTTGAAGGAGAAGGTCAGTGTGCAATGTGCCGGGAACTGATGACAAGGTGAGTTTCTTTCTGAAATTGGCCTTTTCTATCCCATCCACCAATACCTTGTCAGTCCTTTATTGTGGCTTTATGGTGAAGGGGTGCATTTAGGGTAATGTCTAGATGAGTACCCATACCTAAATAAATAAATAATAACCATGCATTGGGGAGTTCAAGTGAGTGTGTGAGAAGTTTCGGGTGCTGGGTACAAGGTTGGACTGGTACAAATAATAGGCCCGGGCACCAAACTAAAAGTGGCCCCGTTAGCAAACCTGATAGCTAATAAAGTGGCCCAAGGTGGCAAATCAGGCCAGTTTTGAACTTGTAAAGAAACGCTGTATGGGTACTTTCCTAGGTATCAGATTCTACATGCATTTCTGTGTGCTGCAGGCAATGTTTATGGTAATATCAGGAAAATCAATAGAAAACACTGGTCTACCAGGCCATAAAATAGGCCAATAAACTGCTTAAAACAAGCACTGGAAATGCAATAGGTCTCTCATTTGCTTGAGTTAGAGCTGTTGGTGTTGTAAATGACAATGTCTTTTACCCATGTTTTATCGAGTGTATGTATGTGGTGTGTAGTAGAATTATGTAGGTTGGATTGGATTTCTTAGTTGTGGATTTGTGAGGCATGGAATTATGTGTTGTGGAGTGGATTTGTGTAGTGCAATTATGTGGCATGGTATGCAATAGAAATATGTGGATAGTAAGTATGTGGTATTTAGTGTACTGGAATTTTGTGGCATGATGCGGATTTCTGTGGCATGGATTGGATGTTTGTGGTGTGTAATTGTACTGTTGAGTTGAATTATGTGGTTTGGTGTTGAATTTTGTGGTGTGGATTGGAAATGCCCATCACTGCAGACAAAATGGGTTAGCTACCTCAGCGGCTGTCTCTTTTGCCTGTGAGATAATTTCCTGGTAACACGTGCACATGCACCTAGAAAGTAGAGCACTTCAATGCCAAGGCTGTTGGGCCAGTCTCTCCTTTAGTTTATTTTATTTTTTTAAACTATTTTTTATTCTTTTAATTTTTATTGCATATGCATAAAAACTACAATAAAAAGCACAATTGCCAAAGTTCGCCCTACGGGTTTTGTCAATGTTTGATATAAAACAATGTTGAAACGAAAGCCATGGAGGGGAATATCATCAGCCACAAACTCATAGGCGTCCATGTAAACAGATGCGTCTGCACACACACACACACACACACAGTGGCGGCTCGTAGAGGGAGTGCTGCGGGGTGGCGCGGCGGGGGAGGGGCTGGGTGGGGGGTAGTGGAGTCGGACATACGACGGGCAGGAGTAAGGTAAGTAAATAAATAAATAAAACTATTTACCTTGCGCTCGCTGCATCGCTGAGTTGGCGATGCAGCGAGCGCAAGGTAAATAGTTTTATTTATTTATTTACTTACCGTACTCCTGCCTGTCGTATGTCCGACTCCACTACCCCCCACCCAGCCCCTCCCCCGCCCCACCGCCCCGCAGCACTCCCTCTGCGAGCCGCCACTGCACACACCACAGACAGCCACCGCACACACACACCTCAGACAGACACCCTACACACACTGCAGGCAGTCACCGCACATACACTGCAGACAGGCACTGCATACACACACACCCACTGCAGAAAGCGAATGCTGCACACGTAATTGCTTGTAAATCATTTAAGTCATCGATATTTCAACAGTGAAATCCTATTCCACAAATAACTTTATAAAATTGAGTTAACTTATTTTGCACTATGTTTCCTCTTATGTAATAAAAAAAAATATTTCGCTTCAAAAGCTTATATTTTGAATTTCGAACATGGAAGAGGTATATTGCTTCCACTTATAAATAAGTAAACAGCACAAAATGGTATGACTTAAATTTTCTCCACAGTGCAAATTCCTTAAAACACAAGCAACAAAAATCGTACCAATGATGTTTTTGCAGCAGGGCAAAGTTTCTTTATATGGCCCCAGAGATAAAACATTTGCCATTCTAGTTGAATGAGCTTCTTCTAAGGCTGATCACGCCCAAAAACTTTTTATACTCTGAAGTGAGGAACAAAGTAATGGAATTTAAAAATTCTTCTGCCTCATGTTGGCTGAGGGCTGGTACAACGCCGGAGGCTTGTTTGTGTGTCTGCAGGGGCTGCAGCGGGTGGCCGCTTTCTGCCCTCAAGCTGTTTGTACCCATGTCACGAAGGTAGAAAGTTGATGTTCTGTTGGCTCGATCTGCTTTTTGTCTTTTTACAACATCCATGATGTCTGTTCACCAAGCCCTGACAGTGATTGGCCGCAGTGCTTCATATACGAATAAACAAGTAAAATCAATGAAGTGAGTGTGAATTAGACATGTTATGTAACTGGTGATACACCAGGATCAACCTTTACTCTCACGCTTGTCTGCAACGCCTCGTGCTTATGCACATCTAACAAATCAGCACGCCACAATTGGTATGTTGATGATCCTGTCACTCACACCAGACCCCACAGCTCTCACATAGACAAATGTATAACCCACATCCTATCAACTATGCACTCTTTAAAGCCACCAAGTAATCCGATGTGAAGTGGTTCGTTTTATAGACCTGCCTTTGGTATGAAGAGCTATGTAAATTCTGCAATATTAACTCCTCTAAAGTGAAGGCAAGATGACGTAATAATGGGGAGAGGATGTGGCGTAACAGCCAGAGCCGCCGACTTGGGAACCAGGTATGAGTCTCGGCGTCGGCTCAACATCCTGTGATTCTGAGCAAATCACTTAATCTCCTCATGCCTACCAAAACAAGCCGTAAATAACAAGAAGAGAAAAACAACGAGAAACACTGGCACTGAACGCTTTTCCTGAACCTTTTTTTTTTTTTTAAATCGGAAAGCCCATGGTCTGTCAACAATTAGTCAGTCAGGTGGACATATAAATAAACGTTTCTTATTACTGATGGTTTACAATACCATTTTCAAAAGTTGTTTTATATTTGCCCAGTGTAAAAATCTACACCTTTTTGCAGACTTATGCCATGGAATTTCTGAGTGCAAATGTTAATCCTCCGACAAAAAGCAAAACGAAACGACAGAGGGAACTGCTGCCTGATACATTGATTTACCCGAAGCCTTACAGAGTGACAAGAGTAGAATCCAGACTCTTAATTGTAGCACATTTTAACATAGATTACGTCAATGTTAAGAATGTATAGCGCCTTGTTACATACCTCTTTATAACGTCTATAGAGAATAAATAAATTCCACTTTGCACCCCGATATTGTTTTGAGACACAATCCAAAATGTCCGCCTTGTTTCATTGCAGCTTAGGACCTCTAGCCAAGCGGTCCATCGTGCGCGCAGCGAGAGCATGCGCGGCTTCATTGTAAAGCCTTCTATCAACTTGTGACAGGTACACGGATCGACGTGACCTGCTTTAACTCCTTTTTAAGTTTCCGCAGTTCGGAGCTACATTATAATAGGATTATCTATTCCTTAGCCAGGCCATTAAATAACACACGCACTGTCGTGTTTACAAGCATTTGCATATGCCACTGCACTGTGGTGCAGTCCAGCTCTCCTGTCATCAACCCTCTCCCCTCACAGGGTGCCCGGCTGGGTCCCATGTGAGTAATCGCTCGTTTCCACTATTTCACTTCCTGGGTTGTTCACCCATCACGATGACAGAGTATTCCTCTATTCAGATGTCCCTTTATTGCTAGGTCCTGAAGAGACCCCTCATCCCTAAAGGGGTCGAAACGCCGTCGACGACAATAAAGTGAACCATCTCTATCTTTGAGTTCTGTGGATGGTCAACTTTTACTATTCTGTTGGAAACCATTTTGTAACTGTCACTAATTTGTCACAAATTGTTGTAGGTTCCACGTTCACTGGGGACACAAATGCACTGTACAACTGTACAATTGTTCTTTCAATTACATAAATAATTATTATTCATACCCAAGATTGTGCTGTGTACGGTTCTTCTCCTTCAAATATCGCATTTAACCCATTCCTGTATTGCGATTGCGCTTTTGAATACCATTATTCCCCATAGATCATATTCTTTCCACAGGAACCATTGTTTCTGCATATAGGAATTTCTGAGTGCAAATGTTAATCCTCCGACAAAAAGCAAAACGAAACGACAGAGGGAACTGCTGCCTGATACATTGATTTACTTGAAGCCTTTCAGAGTGACAAGAGTAGAATCCAGACTCTTAATTGTAGCACATTTTAAAATAGATTACGTCAATGTTAAGAATGTATAGCGCCTTGTTACATACCTCTTTATAACGTCTATAGAGAATAAATAAATTCCACTTTGCACCCCGATATTGTTTTGAGACACAATCCAAAATGTCCGCCTTGTTTCAATGGGCTTACTAATTACAGTCGCCACAGTTTAACGTAAACACTACCTTTCCAAGATGTCTGTCATACTCGCAAGTAGCTAAATAAAGGGGTGGAAGGCTCCCCTACGCGTGTTGTTGAGAATTGACACATACTAGTGTGCTGTATAATCAGGTTAGAAAGCACTATATCCTCTACAATTCATAAATACTCCCCATAAGTTGACTTTATTGGGAGGGCTATGGTCCGTTCCTAGTGCTGCCAACTTTGGAAGTGGGGAACCTGGTTTGAGTCCCGGCATCAGTTCAACATCATGTGATTGTGTTGAATAACTTAACATACCTGTGCCTAACAAATGCAGTTTGATTTTCAAGTTAGCGATGTGGTGTTACAAACAGAGCTGCCGACTTGGGCCTGGGGAACTGGGTTTGAGTATCTGCGTCGGCTATACAAAAAACATGCAGATGGCAACAAATACATTTAAACTCATAACAAATATAACTAAACACTGGTTGAACATGTACAGTTACAGGATTGGGTGAACAAATGGTGCAGGAGCAAAAGAAATCAAGTGGGAGAGGGAAGTGCACAGAACAGGCACCCTCGGAATGTGTCTGATGAGCAGGAAACAAAGAAATGCAAATGCGTTTGTTTGTTAGCTTGGAAGCAAACACGGGAGAGGAAAGTGCATGGAACAGGCACACTCAGAACACGTCTGATGAGCAGGAAACAAAGAAATGGCATGTGTGTGTTAGCTTGAAAGCAAAAGTCAACAAAAAAAAGAGTTCCCACAAGGAATCGTAAATAAAATGAAGAGTAGGAGCACAAGTAACAGGGGCAGCCCTCATGGGAGGTTACAAAAGTCCAAAAGAAGGGACTACTAAGTGTATTCACCAATCAAAAGCTGGCATTTACAAAGGACAGTAAGAGGAAACAATTAAAAAGATGGGCAGTTCTTGAAGCCCATATTATAGATGCTGCATGTTTCGAAGAGACAGTGCATACGCTGCCTCTGCGAGACCTAAAATGGTCCACACATTGATCTATCAGACCAGCCCATCGGGCACAGCCTGATTCCCCTAAAGGCCAGTCTGACCCTGGCTGGGAATCACACTAGGAGATGCGTTAGTTTTGTTTTTTGTACTACCACTATTGTCTTCCATAAATCAATAAAAACAACTGAGGATATTAAAGCAAAGAACATAGAACATGCAAGAATCAAACAAGCCAATAAGCCTGCTTCAGTCTGGTCTCAGAGCATTGTGTGACCGATAGCAGCCATGTCTATAATGCAGAGTCCTTGGGTAACATTCCTCACCCCCACCGCTAGTGAGGGTTCTGTTTCTGCTTCCTGAAAACCAGAGGAACTTTACTCTGGGTGGAAACTTACTTGCTCTGACCCTGAATTCCTACTGCTTTCTCTTACCTTTATGATGCTGCTCTGGCAGTCAGTGGCTTATATTACAGATACCCTCTTGCTCATGTGTGATGTAGTTCAGGACTATTAATATATGCATCCCTCTCATTTATCCCTCATAATACCTTCATTCCTTTTAGCTTTTTCTGACAGCAGCTGCGATTCAAAATAAATTAAAGCTTATTACACTTTAGATCATCTTAGCTGCTAGTTGGCCCTATGTCCCTAGCACTTTCTGCTCTGAGTGTTGTAGCTCTGTGAAACTTGCTATATATTTTTCTGGCCCTTATTCTTGTGTTCACAGTTCAAAAGTAGATGCATGAAGTCTTGTCCCCCATTCTCATTTTTTCCAAGTATATCTACATTCCCTAGTTCCATTGTTGACCTTATTGCCCTATCCTCCTGAATCTCAGTTGTAGTGACTATTATAGTATTCACTAATTCTCTGCTTGCAGTTTCATCCTTTGCCTTGGCTCTATGTCTGGCCTACATTTCCCACCTATCTTCAGTGCTAACATTTCCACCCTTTCTCCAGCTGCCATCTCTGATCCTTATTAGGAGATATGGTTTTTCACAAGGAGAGATAAGTTTCTGCAGGCCTGAAATTTTCAGGTCTCTAAACTCTAGACCCAATAATTCCACCCATGGAGTACCGAGACCTGTTTGTACAGCTGCGGGGCTGGGATTGTGGGTACAGCTGGTCTTCTCGCAACCACTGCAGCAGTGTAGAGAAGCAGACAATGCTTCCCACAGGTAGGTCCTGATGGCCAAGTCTGTCCTGTGCCCCTGCACCCCTGCCCCCTTACCCCAAACCTCCCACAGTTTCCTCCTGCTCGGAGCTGGCTTAAAATGTCAGCATTTTTTCGCACAATTGGAGAACTGCACAGAAAGGAACACAGTAGAACTGGATCTGAGCAGGTATTTCCCATTCCAGGCAAAAAAGTATAATTGTGAGAATCTGGATACCTGGCAGAATCATAGATTCCAGCCCGCCTACATGACATCCTGTGATACCTATAATGGAGGCCACTATCTTTAACTTCCCATATCCAGTTTTCAGTTGTGTCTTTTGTGTCCAGTTCCCTTGAACTACACTCTGGAAACTTATCTCAGTGACCAAAAGTTCGGATCTTAGATTAAATTCCTTCCAGATCTGGCCTTGGCATCTCCTGTTATTCCTGTTTTTGAGTTGTAATCCTTTTGTATGCTGTTGTTTGTGCAGTTTAAACCTTCCCTTTATTACTATTGCTACATAATGCTTTCATTCCAAATGCAAGGAAACTAATTGAATTTCAGCTGTAGTTGCCTATTTAGCCATTATAAGTATGGGTTTAAATGGCTCAGCATGCTGTTGGTTGTAAAGTCTGAAAAAGAGTTTTGCAGTGTATTCAAATTCACCCCCGACCCTGTTCTTGAGTAAAACCTTGTGAATGCTCATCTACATCTACTGAGAGAGCGAAGGATGCTTAAGTGACTCCCACTTTCAGTGTTGCACTGCGCACCTTAAGTGCTGAATTACAGGGGCCTGGAACTTTAACTCATTTACCGGGCTCTGTATCCCTAATAGTTAACCACTCCAGTGAACCCTGTCTGGCTTTAGGCTTCGAACCAAACTGTTACCACACGCACATCCTTGAAGTGTATAATGGTCCTTTGCCAGCTCACGCGCTTGCCAGGATCACTGACAGAATATCGGAAGCACAAATATCGTGTGAACAGAATATTGTGTCAAAAATAGTGAAAACCAAATATCGAGAAGGTAAGTGCAAATAGGTAAGTAGAGATTGACTATTCTTTAGTCCACATTGACTTACCTTGAAGATATATATGTCGTCAAGGTACATATAGGAGGAGTTATATATAGTAAAACATTACTTACCTATAGAAACTTACCTTCACGATATTTTAGTCCTCAATATTTTTGACACTATAAGGATTTGCGTTACGATATTCTGTCTGAATACCGTTTGCCATGGGTCCACATTGGTTCTCCATAAAGGTGGGTGGACATTCCATGTACATAGGTAGCATGATGGGGATGGTGTTGTTTCTGGCAGTGGTTCTGCCCCAGCTGCACCACACCCAGTGGGGCACTTGGGACACTACGAGTATTTAGTGGCTGAAGGTGTTGCACAAAAAAGTGCCCCATGCAGGTGGGTGTCACTTTGATTTTAGTATACACAATGGTCGAGAGCAAATTGACAGTGCAAGAGCATCCTGATTTCAGTCATCTGACAACTACCGTGGAATGGGTAGTGATAAAAACTTGTTTTTCGATGGCACTTCGGCAATTTCTAAGCACTGTAAATGACTATTCCCTAATTTTATAGTACTCCATTTACTTACCACTGACAGATGAGATGCTGGTTGTCCCTTGCCAGGATTCGAATTCATGACCTTCAGAGCACTGAAGATATCAGCAGCTTGCAGTAACTTAGGTCCTTATTACGAGTTCTTCAGTCCAATGGACCGCATAACCCATGGTGGAGGTCCGTGGACCGCCAGACTGGCGGTCCGTCTGCCGCATTTGGACGGTGGCAGTTGGACCGCCACAGGACCCCTGCTGCGCCCAGGGATCCACGATCCCTGGCAGTGGCGCAGCGTTCTGAGGCCCCTAATATGCTGGCAGTGCCGCTGCTGCACCGCCAAGCATATTAGGAGTTTCCTCACTGCCATACTTTTCTGCGACTGCCATGAAAAGTGTAGCAGTGAGGAAATAAAGGTTTCACCATGCTGTGCATGCAAGGGGGCACATGTTGTGCCCCCCTGCTTGCATGCACCCCAGTTCCTTCAGAGCATGGACTTCAAAGTCCATGCCCTGCAGGAACTGCCTTTGACGCTCCCATTGCGGTTTCTTTTTCAAAGGCACCGCAGTGGGACCGTCAAAGAACCACCTGCCAGAGTAAAATTAAGTCGTACTCTGCGGTCTCGGAGCAGGGCGGCAGCATGGCGGCCCCACTCTGAGACTGCCAAATTCATAATAAGGCCCTTAGGCATTTTGGCAGGGTAGGTGAATGCATGTGGGTATCCAGGTAAGTCTTAATACGATCAAAAGTAAGTGAGAGTGCAGTATTTGACGATGAATTGGGCATTGGTTGCTGTGTCCTTCAGGTCCTGCAGGCATGTGCCATTAGATTTTCAAATCACAACTATTATTAGCAAAACACACGAATAAACAATTTTGGGCGCTGTGCATGGGTGCCTCATCAAACGGTAGGGCCCTGCATTGGCACAACAGTTACCTTTGAAATTGAAATGCATTTTTTAGAAACAAAAACCAGAAATCGACAATATTTCATGTAACCAATACCACATCTGGTCAGCCCCTCCGACTGGAGGCAGGCTGGTTGTTACCCAGTGTGAACACACAACGCCTTGGACTTGCTGGTGTCACCTTCTGGCAGACAGCAGATAATAGTTTAGTGAGCATGTTGCTTTGAAAGTCATTAGTGTAACATCCCAGAAGTTATTGGACGTCATGTAATCCTATCTCTGTGGGTGATTAGGAGCCAATGTTTTGTGGTAGCTGACTTTTTCTGCAGTGCAAACTAATTATGCGTGTGTACTTCCTGCCTGGGCTGCATTCAGGGCTAATTACAGAGGCAATCACTTCTCACTGAGCATGTGGTGGGTTTGAGGGTGGTTACTCAGTTGAAAATGAAAAGGTCACTCCTGTTCTCCACAGAACAATGGTTCCCTTTAAACCCTCAAACAATAGGCTTACCATCTGATGTTTCTGCCAGCGAATCTATGACAGGATGAGAGGCAGAGGAGGAGGCTGGGAGTGCATTTATATGAGTTGTGTTGCCAGGGAAACCACTTCCTTCATCTCTTCGAATTTAACACATTTAGGTCGCATGGAATCTGGCTTTAGACACAATAACATGGCACGTTGGGAAATTATTGATAAAAAAACACATAAGGCAGCAAAACCACGAGTGCACGTTTCAGATTAAAGAGCGTTGTGCACAAAAAATATCAATTGTCTCAGCAAACTACATGACTTCTTGTAAAATAGCACGTCGGAAAGTGTCTGATGGGAGGGATGTACCGAGAGGCATTGTGTGAAAATAAAGAACAAGGAAGAAAACTGCAATAATGCACTTTTAATTACCAACATTAATTATGAAAATTTTCATTTTCAGTAATAAATACGAAATCCATTAGAAACTGAAGCGTATGTGTCCATTACTCCTGATCAGCAACACTGCAAAGATTTTCAGCGTGCAAGACAAACTAAAAAAAAAAAACACTGTCTGCTGGAGTTCTCTCCACACACAAAAGGCCATTTTCTGGACATTAGCAGTTATTTGGTGCAGGCACCCAGTGCTTAATTTGTAAAAAGATAAGTGCCAGGGCCCTTCTCGGGAGGCCACTACAGATTGCACCGCCCACTGCCAGCGCTGCCTATGACAGTACCTACGCAACTACTAGCCATCACACTGCTACAAGTGTGACAATTCACACTATTCTAAGCCCCCCAAAGCTATAAGAATGGATTGGCAGCAGGTATTAGTCGTTTTAAATGCATATTGAAATAATAATTGACTGTTGTTCTGCTTATCTTTAATTTGCACAAACAGCACCACCAAGTGGCAGCTGTCATAAGTGCTGGTGTTGACCATTAAGTGCCGGTGCCGAGCACCGGAAGCCACTGGCTCAAATTAAGCACTGCAGCCACCATGTGCTTCCCTAAGGCTGCTGCTTTAGCTTGCCTTTTAGAATTGTTGATGTACGTATTATATAAATAGAGTTACGGTTAGGGATAGCGATAGCGATAAGTTTGCAGAAATGCTTTGGTTTGTGACTATGGTTGAGGCTGCAGGCAGAATTTACGGACGTTATGGTTATGTTTAAGTTAAAACTCATGCTTGCGGTTTGTGTTAGAATTAGCGGTCTGTTGAAGGAGAGGGTGTAGTCTAGGACTTTAGTTAGAGTGTTGGCTGCAGAAAGGGTACTGGTAAGGGTTAGGAGTAGAGCAGGGGTAAGGGTGAGTGTGAGAGTAAGGGTAAGGGTTAGAGGAGGGCTTAAGGTTGTTACCTGGGATTCCCCCCATTGGATATGGGGAATGCTAAGCATGCCTTGCCTTGATGCAAACGTCTGGCCTATGGGACACATCTGATGTCAGCGGTTTTGTTGATCTTACTGAGCCATCTTCTTCTTGTCATTGTAACATCAATCCATACAATGAGGCATCCCCAGCATTCACACGAACCCATCTACTCTTGACACCTCTTGCTATCCAAATTGGAACTTTTTGTCTCTTTTTGTCTATTTGCCAAACCTTATAAAATGTATTTGATGATTTGTCTGCACCACGTTACTAATGTTATTTCTGAAAACCCTGTTGATAATAACCCCCCTAATATCATATTGTGACACTCTTCTGTGCTACATTAATTCACATTTAAGTATGTTGATGTTTTTGTCATACCCCATGCATCTCACTTTCGGTTCCATGGACACAGGTTTCATACCTGTCAACCTGAGGAAAAATCTCACTGTGTGAGGAGGGGGCAGGGCCTTGGGATGGGCGGAGCCTCGTGACGTGAAGTACCTAAGAGCCACTTTTGCCCCCACCCTGCCCCCAAACTCCCTCCTCCAAAAACTAAAAAAAAGCTTGCTGCGGTTGGTGCAGATGTCCTGGGGTGTTTTCACACCCCTTAATCGACGTCGGCAGTTCAAAGCCTCATGCGATATCGCTCCTCACCGGATGACCGTGTGATGGGAGTGGATATTGTGTGTCACACGGTGGCACTGTGTGAGTTGGCAGGTTTGAAGTTTAGATTTATTGATCCTCTCATCATAAGGCATGAGGTTGAGCCCATGTACCTTTATTGTAGCCCATCTCTGAGCTGCTTCTAGTCTGTTCTCATCTTTCCGGCGATATAACTTCTAGATCTGAAAGCATTACTTTAAATCATGCTCGAGTGATAATGTAAACAATTATGATATAATTTCTGTTTGTGCTGCTCATAACCAGAGGGTGGCAAAATATGCACTATTTGTGCAAATATTATGTGAAATTACGCACGTTGACCGCAATTCTTAGTGAAAATTTAGCACGATGACTTACTTCACATACAAAATTCATGTGCAGCGGGAGCATAGGTTCTAGTAGAAAGTGTTTCTTGGCTGCAATTTTACTGTTCCCACAAGACATTTTCTGCTCCATCAGTCACCAGAGGGCAACAATTATGCAAAACAGCACAGCCTTGAAATAGTACAAAATTTCATAAAGGTCGGGTAAGGTGTATATTTTGTATATTTCGCCAATATACAACTCTGTCAACACACAGCACTAAAATGCCCTTCTAAATATGGAATTCTATCTCTTGGACAGTAAGATTCAGTGCACTCTTTTTTCATGAAAAAAACTAACAGGAATCACATGCTGTGTGCAAACAGTGCACATCCTGCATGTGCTAAAAATGTTATTCCTTTTTGAGAGATGTTTCCTGTACACAGAAACTGCAGTAAGGAGATGATGTTTGAATCCAATTGAAATTCTTTGAAAGAACACATGAACATAGTGGGCTATAGATCCGAGATCTTTTGCAAAGCAGAAAGGAGAGTCAAACTACTTACTAGACCGGACACCTTGCGTACCAATAGGTAGCGCAAAACTGGTAACAGGATGCCTTTCATTACTACTTATTTGAGTTCTAGCCAAGAAATATACAGGATACTAAAAAGACATTGGGAATTGATGCAAGCTGCACCTGAATTAAGAACAGTTGTAACTGATGGGCCAATGATTACTTACCAGAGAGGCTGCACCATCAGAGAACGGTTGAGCCCCAGCTATATACAGACCCATATCCTAGAACGAACAGCTGGCTCTCTGAACATCGATCATGTTCTCGCTAACCCTGGAGATGGTAACCAGGACCTCATGTTGAAACAAACAGAAGCTAGATGGATCTGCTGGCTATGGGTGGTAGAAAAAGGACAAAATACAGATCATGAGTTATACTTTCTATGATTTTTCATATAACAGTCTAGCTGTGTTTCAAATAGGTCAGTTAATACACAATGGGATGAGTACATTTGAGTACCATGTTTAAACTTTTCCTGGGAGGCATAGTTTTGCAACCATCAGTCTTAAATGACATTTGTGGATTACCTTTCACATGGCTAACCACTGATGTAAGTTTCAACATTTATTCACGGATTATTATGGTTTTTCTAATGATTTCTGTGTTGACTGGGCCCCTTAAAGATTTTTTTATATGTGCAATTTTGAGCAACAAATAACGTGTGTGAATTAGTCATTTTATGATAAATAAGAGTTGTAATTGATGTATTCATGTTGTTGCATACTTAAAAGTGGGCTAGTGTTATAGACTTTATTGTGATGATTAATTTTCTGATTTGTCTAAAATGTACTGTTGATAATCATGCTATGCTGAATCTGCAGTTTTTCCTCATTGGATATGCGTAAAAATTGTATAAAACCCCCCAGTTTTATGTGGATGAGGCAACTTTTATTTTTGAGTGACACTATAATTTTTCTCACACCTATGTATCTTACCCTTTAGAAATTATGTTAGCGTTGTTTATTTGAATTTAACAATCATGATTTCTGACTTTTGTATTTCTGTATCTGTACCTTCATGGTAAGCATTGCTTTATTTTGTATTGCGTATTCTGACATTTTTGTAATAAATCTTTGTATCTTCCAATTACTCTAGAACTCAGTTCTTGAGTCGACCCAGTCCCTATTCTTGATTTTTCTCTGCTATTTGTTGGGCTTAATGTTGTGGAGGGTGGTGTCTCTTAACGCTAGATCAAGGGTGCTGGAGCCGACCCGCCAGAGGAAATTTTGGGGTGATAAAGATATTGGGGTTCAGTAAATTATTGGGGTTTGGGCTCCCACAGGCACATACTATCTATTTCAGATAGCAGTAATTGAGTATACCTTTCTGTCATCCTGATGTATTAATGTCAGGGGATTGACTTTTATATCTCTCACCCTCGCCAGCCTAGAA
Source organism: Calotriton arnoldi (assembly GCA_963921515.1). NCBI lineage: Eukaryota > Metazoa > Chordata > Amphibia > Caudata > Salamandridae > Calotriton > Calotriton arnoldi. The sequence goes on along the minus strand of CAWUFW010007748.1, from coordinate 930,727 downwards.
TGTCTTTTGTCAGCTTCCTGGGACGCGATTAGAGCTTATGTGTGTGATTCAGTATTTGTCGTTTTAGTTTCCACATGCTTTTGGCTACTTCAACAATGCTGTTGATGGCCATTGAGCACATAACATGCATTTCAAGATGGTGCTTGTTTAGTATGTTGTTTCCCGCAGCTTGTTGCATCAATTCCACCATCTGTCAACTTGATATACTAATGTCAATGGATTCCCTTTTATATCTTCAGAGGGGTGTTTTCACTTTTGCCATCTTAGAATGGGTTCTCACCCTCACAAGCCTAGTATGGCATTCTGAGCTTCCTTGGACATGATTAGAGCTTATGTGCAAATTTCAGCATTTGGTATTTTAGTTTATGCACGCTTTTGACTATTTTAATAATGACATCATGGCCTTGAGTACATAAGATCCATTTCAAGATGATGCTTGTTGAACGCATTGTTATCGCCAGCATGTTGCTTCACTTCCAATGGGGGGGTCCAATATTTACATTTATGTATGCACTTTCTGCTATTTGGCTCCACAACATTTGTGCGCTTTCTAGACCAATGATGAGGCTAATAGTATATTCATCATTCTTTTTAAATTGGCATTTGTTTACTTATGGCTTTTTCCACTCGCTTCCATTAGGCAACACTAGAATATTATCCACGTCAAGATGGCTTATATTTAATACAGCATCACACCATCTTTCTGCACTATATAGAGTACATACTTCAACAATTTGGTTCACAGTAGTTCAATTTCAGGTTCTATTATTGCACTTCTGGAGACCCGGATATGTTTTTTTCACTCAAAGATGGTGCTTGTTTAGAAGGCTGCTACACCATCTTGTTGCACTACTCGCAGTCAGGTATGTTTTGACTAGCTTCTCCCACAAGCACATTTTCACTGGGGTGCTTCTGGTGCTATTTGACAGGGTCTCCCCTGCAATTTTAGGATGTCCACATTACCTAGTGCCTAATCTGTCATACATAAGCATTACAACTGATGACTTTGCTCTGTGTTTTAATCTAACATAACGCTGTCCATGTTTTAGACACTAGGGGGCCGATTCCGATTCAGGCCGGAAATCTCCCCGACCGAGCCGGACCCGGAGAGATTTCCGACCGAATCGGACCCTAGCAGTCCGACCGAACGAGTACGATGCGCACGTATGCTATCGGACTCGATTCGGTCAGACTCCCATTGAAGTCAATGGGAGCCAGTCGTACAACGCGTACACGGGCTCCCATTGACTCAATGGGCACGACGCGAACAAGGGCGCCCCCTACAGCGTGTTCGCGTCGATGCGGGTCGCACCGTACATGCACGTGTAGGGGGGACCCATGGGTCCCCCCTGTGTGCGACTCACGCACCTACGCTTCCAGGGGGGTCCGACACGGACCCCCAAAGTGCGGCTCCGACAGCTCTTTGGAGCCGGACTGCGCAAGTCGGTCGGAGCTGTCGAGGTGCGCATCGTACTTACCCGGCCGGGGAACGTCTCGATTGCGCGGTGCGCATCATCCCCGTGCGAGTCGGTCGGAGCGGTCGGGTCCTGCGAACGAGTCGGTCGGAGATTTCGCGAGCGCACGCATCGTACTCGCTCGCCCGGACGCACGTACGACTCGGTTGGGAAATAGGGCTCCGAATCGGATCCGGTTAAGCCGAATCCGATTCGGTGCCCTACCGGCCGAGATCGGAATCGGCCCCAAAGTCTTGTAGCACATACACCCTAGGTCCCTGAAGACATTACTCTGTGTTTTTTTAACTAGACACCACACCGCTCATAGATTGGCCACAACAGCAATGAATAGTACGGTTTTATGCAGATGTTTTACTCCCTTACCTACTCTAAGTTAATTGACATTGTGTTGGACTGTGTCATTGTAGTCCTTCACTTGACAGCTTCGCATTGTACGGTTACACAAGATGGGGCTCAATGTAGCTGTTGACTAAAATTAGGGGAAGGATTATAGACCCTTTTGGAGTATTTAATTTATATTGAGTTAGAGGCAGCTATGTTCACTTTTATTTACCTTATACCAAAGGGAGTCACCGTGAACGGTGACTCCCTTTGGTATAAGTTTAATTTCGGGAGCACGGGTCACCGGACCTTTTAGAATAGCTCCTAGAGTCCCCCTCTTTTGATAAATAGGATCACTTTTATTTACCACCTTACAGATACAATGTCTAATAACACTTAGTCATCCTTCATAGTTATAAGCAATACTAATGCTTGACATTCTCGGGAGACATCTTTAAGGTCAGGATTTCCTCTTTAGTCTGCTACTTGCCTAGGTTATCAATAAGACACATTTGGATTCTTGACTTCCAGCTAAATCGATCATTTTTGCACATTTGATAGATTTTGGGTTGAGTGTGAACTTGTGGATGCCTTATTGTTACAGAATATCTATGGAGAGACCACATGCTCCTTACGACTAAGAATTTTCTATTCAATACAAATAGAAATCACAGATGGATAAATAATATTTTGATACTAAAATAAGTATAGGTAAGCAACACTTATATTTCCACTTGTCTCAAGACTTTCACCAAGACAATGAGAAATAGATAATATGGATAGTCTATTGCAGGTGGTTGAATCTGACATTTACTATGCTGGAATCAATGCTGACCAAAGAAGAACCATAGCAGGAAATAAGTAGGATCTTTATTCCCTTATCTTATTCCTTTCTTTTCAATTTTCTTCACCTTGTTTTACTTTTTACTTTGCCTCCTTGTCTTTTTTCTTCTCTGCTCAATTTTCTTTGTTTCTTTACTTTTTTCTTAAAAAAGTGGCAATAGTTGATTGGATGAATAAGATCATTTTTTTAATAAAACGTGATGATTGGAATTAAATACACTTATCCAGTTATATGATTTCCTCAATTCCTTTTATCGTTGAAGGATTTTGAAACAGTCTGTGGTTGATATCTTCATTATACTTGAGATGTAAAATTTGTTCAGTGGTGTCAACTCCAACTCTTATTTGTTAAGTATTGTCGAGTTCAAGAAATTGAATTTGATTCATGTGTGCCTCCATGTCCGTCATCATTGTAGGATTCAGGAACACATTACTTTTAGAACCATATTTTCATGAAAGATACACAGATGCAAGCCTTGGTTGAATATGTGAAATATATTAGAGACAACGGACATTCACAGTACCAAACAATATGGCGTTGATGTTCAATTCTAGGTTGCCATAGTTTATGGCAAGTTCTAAGTCTTCATAATATGAACGTAGGTTGATAGTATGAATATGTTCAGTTTGAATGAGTTTATGGTTGTAATTATGTACTGTTCTTGGTTAACAGCCCTGAAGAAGTTCAGTGAGGAGGAATGACATGTGTTTGCTGTTTTCAGCTGTCCTTTCAACTACAAATGTTTTGGAAAAATTGAATAAAGTGTGGATTTAAGAGAATCATGTATTTGAAGAAACTCAATAAAAACAATTACATTTGAAAAAACAGTCAAGGATATGCATCAACAATTCTTAATAAATACTGCTTACGTAAGTACGTTGATAACACTCATTGAAAGTGCCTCACCCGTTAAAGGCTTAACATTTGTACCAAATACTCGACATGTGTTTGCACCAAATGGATGTGTACTTGTTAGTAAGATTAGAAAATGATTCATTCACAAGTTTGGCAGACATTTTCAATTTTTTTTATAATTTAGCATGAGTCCTTACCACCATATGAAAATTGTTCTGGTGACCAGTTTAGTAGTACCATGCTGCTTTTGAAATGACACCATTTAATACGTATTCAATTCACACATGAAATCATCGTTATCTACATTTCTCCCACCAGGTAAGATTTTCTTGACTTGAGACTAAAATAACAGTCTCCTTCAATTCTGTCCAATGAGCTTCAACATTGACCATGCTCCCATGCAACTCTGAGTGCTATCTCTCGCGCATTTGTAGGGTAGATAAACCTACCATACATCCAAATTGTAAGTCTATCTCAGTCGTAGTCAGTGGTGTAGCAAGGGGGGGCAGTCCGAGTTTCGGGGGCAGCAGCCTCCCTCATCCCCGCTCTTACATGCAGGACTGTCGCCAAAGGTATTGACAGCACCCCACCGGTATCACCTTCAGGGCAGCCTCTGAAGGTATCGCCTGCACCACCCCCCCCCCGCTCTTTCAGGGCGGCTGCCGCAGGGACCGCCACGGGGGCAACTAGTCTAGCTACGCCACTGGTCGTAGTGGATAGTGCCTAATCTGTACAACATATACATGCCGATATTGTTGTTTGTCACATTCAGTTCTTTATCTCCTACATGCATTCTCTACAGAGTGCAATCCTGTTTTGCAACTTTTTCCCCAGTATTGGCAAAGCCATGATGCATTAATATGAATAACAGTATTTGATCACGCAACACCCGAGCACAGCATTTCAAAATGTCTGTGTTCACATGAATTGGCAGTTAAAGTCAGACCTATTGGCTTTGGAAATGCTTGTTTTAGCTCTGCTTTCTTCTTTTCTCACTGGTTTTCTTTCTTTCTCATCCTCCTCCTTCTTTGTACTTTTTTTGCCATCCTCTTTTTTGCTCTGGGCCAATGGTCTCATTTCTCTGGTCCCTCAAAATGAGCGTGGGTGCCCACCACCAGCAGCATCCTGCACAAATTAAGAAATGCACCTCTTCATTAACACAATGTGCAAGTATTGGTCTTCCAATTTGTATTTGCCAACTTTTCATGCTTTCAGTGTATTAGTGATTTTCTCGAAATTTGAGTTCACCTGCTTTTGGGATGAAAAACAACTATTTGTTTTTTTAAATTAAAGCAAAGCTCTAACTTTTAAAAAAGCTCTTGGGGAGAGGATGTAGCCTTATGGCTAGAACGGTCGACCTCGAAGCTGGGGAACTGGGTTCGAGTCTCAGCATCCTGTGATTCTGGGCAAATCACTCACTTAATCTCCCCGTGCCTAACAAAAATGAATGTGTCCTTGTGTAACACAACTGGTGCTCATGTAAAGCGCTCTGATACCTGATGTCTCGGGTCTAGTTTGCGCTATATAAAACAAAAAAGCCATTTAGACTTTAATGATCAAGTTTGCCAGTAGATGCAGAGGAAATGGCTGAGCTAGTAATGCTATATCAATGGCCAGTTCAATCCTATTTTTATTTTGTGCCAGTAGTTCAGAAATAGATCATCAGAAACCTAATTTCTAGTGGTCATTACTGCACATCTTCTCCAGCCGCAAAAAGCTACCAGTAACACCGTCCTGGGAGATGCACAGAATTATCCTGTCCTATCCTCTCGTTAATGCTGCAGCTCGTGATAATTGCCAAAATTGTCTGAAATTGTGTGGGGGAAAAAATGTCCAGTAGCCCAATTGGCAGGCATTTTAGTCTTTATTTACAGTTACTGAAAAGATCAAAATGAAGGGCTTAGTTGGTCTGCTTCATTTTGTAGTGCTTAAAGGCTTCGTCCAGGCTGAGAAACGCCATATTAAATAATTTTGGCCTCATTACTTACAGAGGATCTTTATTACTCAGAGACCTAGGCTACCTTGTCACAGTCCTTACAGAATGAGGGTAGCCTACCCAAGACAGGCAGCCACATCCTTAAACCCTAAAATTTCCTTTACCACTGCCCAACCTTAAACCCTGAAATTACCCTTACCACCCGTTACCACTAACCACCCTTAAACCCAAAAATTACCCTTACCACCAATTACTACTACGCACCCCAGAAAAATGTAGCTGTACTGTTATTACTGCGTGGATAGGCCTGTGTGGTAAAGGCATATCTGTGTGGAAAAGGCTGCGTAGTAAAGGCATTGCGTGGTAAAGACTGCATGGTAAAGGCTGTTTCCCGGCTACACCCCATAAGACTGACACTGGACCTCTGTAGGAACAGGTACCAAGACTCTATTGTACGTATTTATAGCAGTAAACAATAGTCACTAACCAGAGTCGATCCCTTCGTATATGCCACATCAAGTACAAAGAGAGCACCCAAAGCCGTAAAAAGGTGCTATCCATGTTAATCAGAGGAGCATAAATCTAATGCCCCTGGAGTAGCAGGTCCAGGGAACAACGCAGGTAACACCCTGACCACTACGCACAGCAAGGATACCTTCAAACGTGGGCGTCAATTCACCAAAATGCCAGGGGTAGCTGAAGTGACATTGCATGCTATTTGACCTTTACTTTGACTCACACACACACATGCTTACACATACTAACACATTCACACACTCTCTCGCACATAAACACATTCTCACCCGCAAACATGTATTCAACATACATTTAACAGCATTTTTTACTTACTTTAACTTCCAGATAGGGGCATATTCCAGCTCATGTACTCCATTTTTTATTACACTAATAGTGAATAATATTATTCACTATTTGTATTATTAAAACAATTGACAGAAACCAGGCAAGTGGAGCTCCAACCAGCGTCCATTAGGAAGAGCTACCCCTGTGTTCCAGGCACTTATTTTACCATCTTTGAAGCTAGGGGTCGCAAAAGCAGTGGGACACAGGTAGCATGGGACAAGCCAGGGGTCGCAGCTGCACCCTTGGCGACCCCTAAATGACGGCCATGCCTTCAGATGGAAAAAAGGGACAGGTTGACACCAAACTTCCACCAAAAACAGCTCAAAAGCCTTTGCCCTGTGGACACATTTACATTGCCAAGCGTAAGGGTCTGTATTGCCCTTCTGAAGGAGGAAACCAGGAACAGCATAGTTTACTAAGTGCTTAAAGGGCAAAGATACATCACATACACATATAGAGCATTCAGTATCATCTATGCCATACCCATGACATCTGCACAGAGGCATTATGCAGTCTTGGGGAAAAAGGCAGTGACCTCAATGACCTCTGCGACAGATACCCCTCCAAGATCAGACTGTTCTCATGTTGCTGAGTTTGCTTTGCGTTGATGCTGCACTGCCTGGCCCTTTGTTTACTAGGCTTCCTTGGTAAACATAAAACCTAGCATGTTGCACCCAAAACTTCCTGGTGTGCCCCGATGCCTGCACCACTGTGATCTTATGGCAATAACCAATGGCTACCAAACCTCATCACTTGAGATCTAGGGGGATATTTAGAATAACCACAGTGCGCCGCACGTCACCTGAGCAAGCCCAACCAATAGTGTTTATGCATTGCAAGTGTTCTCTTGTTAAGCGCTGAGTCTCCCTTCTGGGTCTAGCCTGTGCTTTAATAAACTGCAGATGAATAGACTAAAGCTAGACTGCTCAACTTCTAGCTAATCCCAACACTGAATTTGGCCGGCCGGCCGCCAAAAACGAACGGTGGTGGGGTTGGTGGGGTCGCGCGGGAGGCGTCGCGCGGGAGGTGGGAATGCAATATTGAACAGATAAAACTTACCTTTTGCCGCCGGCCGCTCCAGCGTCGCGTCTCGTCACACCGCCTCTCCTCTTCCTGCCTGCTGGTCCCAGCAGCCCCTGAGACAGACTCTCTGTCCAATCCCCGTGCAGATTGGTCTGAGCAGGCAGGAAAGACGCCCTGCTCAGACCCGGGAGTCTGTGGGGTTTCTCCAGCCCGGCTGCTCAATGAGGCTGAGATGGAGAAAACCGAAGTGCGCATGTGTGTTTTGGTCGGCCTGAGACGGCAGGCCAAACACACATGAGCACTTAGGGAGTGGAGTGCATTAGCACTCCTCCTCCCCCCTCCCATGCCTCGGCCCCGCCCCTTCCAACACAGCTGGCAAAGAGCCAGCAAATGTAAATTAAAACAATGCAAGAACATTGTTTTATTTTACATTTCCTGGCTCTGAGCCAGGCAGTGGGGCGACGCTCCTCCGCCATTGCGGAGGAGCCGCCACTAGATCTGGTAGCCATTTTTGATGAGGAACACATCTCATCAAGGAAGCTATAATTCGATCTGGACGTGTAATTCACCACTCAAACATGGCGTCTAGATTTGTCTTTGGAACTACTTGTATGTATACTACTTTTAGCTGCAGGAATCAGTTCTTTTGTTTGAAGTCTGTCTGAACCAGTGATACTCAAAGTAAGGCCTGGGGGCCGCAAGCGGCCCTCCTGACCTTTACAAGTGGCCCCCGGGGCAGCAGCAGCACTGAGCTGCTGCTTACTCGACTCAGCACTAACATGGAAAAAAATGTTAAATATACAGCAAGAACTTGTTTAAAGGTTAATTGCAGTTAGGGAAAGAAAGTAGCTAGGCCCTTAACTTTGGGAACACCTTCATTTTTAAAGGCATACACTAGATATACATGCTTTGCTTCCCCTACACCCACTTTACGCACCCCGCTGGTATCATTGCGGCCCTTGGTCACACCATAGAAATGAATTACCAGCATTTGTAAAGCGCACAGCTACCTCCGCCCTCGGGAAGATTAAGTGAGTTATTGCCCAGTGTCACATGGTGCTGGGCTAACCTGCCACCGGCACTGGGGATTGAACCATGAACCCTGTGGTCCGGAGTCAGGAACCCTGGCTGCTGCGCCACACCTCTTCCACAACCAAACTTTGCGGCCCCCAGGAAATTGTATGTGAGTACGTACCCATGGTCTGAACTAATGTTGCTGTAAACTGACTTTATTCAACAAAACCTGTGGAACTGTTCATTTGTTAACTGTTTGTGTACAGTGGTATCTGTTCCTACCCTTTTGGGTCTTGGCCACGCTATATAAAAAAAACTCATCTCAAGCAGTGGCTATATTGGGGATCATGGAGTTGGGCCAATTTACCCAGTCAGAGGTTATTATTGGTGATTGACTGAAGGGTGTTGCTTTCATAGGCGTTTTTATATTGTTGTTTGTGCTGAATAAGATATTGTGTGACAGTATGGTATTGTTTCCTCTGTAACTGGTGTTATGCGTTGTTTTTATGATACAAATATGTAAAAAAAAAAAAACCTGCAAAATAAAAATAAATAAGCACAAAAAGAATGTGAATAAACACATGCATATCCAACAGTAAAATGTGACCCAGACTGACCTGACCACAGCGTGCACTGGGGGCAATGAACAGCTGTGCACGAGACACAACAACACAGGCCTAGTGATGGGTGAGCATAAAGAACGTAATCAGGAAGTTAAAAGTAATGAGCAAATAAAAACCGTGCGAATTATATTCTTTGAAATATTATTTCATGAGGTAAATAATCACGACTACTTGTCTTCAGGGATGGGGGACTGGAACCTGTACGGCGCGAGATAAGGCTGACCTGGAAGTTTTTTTCATCATACATTTCGGATGGCTTTGGCAGCGGAACACCTTGGCCCTCTTCGCGGCGTATGTCGTGAGCAGTGTTTCTGTGAAGTAACAGTCCCCCCCCCCCCCGTGTGGAGCTCTGAGCACGGAGATGTGTCGAGCAACCCCGGCTCGCGCATTGCATCATCAGCTCGCGAGGCACCGGTCCTCTGTGTGCTCCCGATGGCGGCCGAGGACGGTGCCACACCTGCCTTCTAATGAGAGCTCGCGGGCGTGTTCAGGGTTTGTTCTGAGAGCCGTGGTGCAGCGGTCCTGCCGTTCTCTTTAAGATGACCCTACTATCTCCAGCTCCTTCGGCGTTTTTATGTGAGTGTTTTACATCACAGATGCGTGTTGTGTGTATGTTTGTTTACATTACATTGTATTGTAGTACTCTGATTTTTTTTGTATGTTTTTCTGCCATGCCGTGAGGCTAACAGAGACGTAATTGTTATATTGCCCAAGAATTTGGAAACGCATTAACTTCAAAATGTTTGACGGTGTGATTTATTGTAAATAATTAAGTTGGGGAAAAAATGAACTAAAATGTTTTTGGTGCCTCAAATTATTATCAGTTACTTTGCAAATGTAAACTTCCTTTAGATAAATACATAAATGTTTCGATTACTTTTATCCCCATGTGCTCACCCTCTCCTCCTAACACCCCACTGTTCCAACAGGGACAACACCTGCCCTCCTCCGCCTCACTTCAGAGACTTCATGGCCTACACACTGTCTCTTGAGCAGGCTTCCCTTACAGTGTTGCACCCTCCCTCCAATTCGGCTGCAAAGCATCTCTCTGCCCCAACCAGAGGCCAATAATATTCACATGCATCAAATCACAGAGATGACTTAGTAGGTTGGTACACTAGTTCTAAGTAATTTAGTCACAGGTGTGAATCCCAGCAAAACTTCCAACAGATTCTGCCTTTCATTATTCCAAGGCTGATAACCAGAACCATGCAGTTGAATAGAAATTCTGCTAGTCATTTAATAACAATACACTGCTGTGCATTGCACCCTGTAGGTAAACACATAAAATGTGTCTCTGCAATATTCCCCTAGAAAGTTCATACATTTTATGTAAATGTGCAGAGCAGCTGCACATTGAAGTGTATAGACCCCCAGCACATGGTCACTTCAAGAGGGCACCGTGTTCATATCAATCTGTGCCACTCAGGCTCCAGTATTCCTCTTTTCGAGTTCCTGCCACGGGAAATGCTATTGCCATGCTAGAAGAGGGCAGTGGAAGCATACATTCATATTACTGCATACAGGGGCAGCATGTACATGTGTTGCTGTGCCTTTTTTCAATACAGCTGTTGCACTCACAGTGGTACACCCTCAGGGCACTGTATGCTATATATCGCATGACAAAAATATCACATCCACTACATCGACCAAACAAATACATCGCTAGATAAGTATAATGTAATTAGATGCAAAGTTAAGAATAGTAAATATATACTTACCTTGATGATGAAGTGGAGGACGATCTAGTGCTGCGATATATTTGTTGGTGGAACCCCAACTTAACGTTGTACAATCCTCAAAGAGGAATGGCCCATACAAGCAGGCGAAACTGGAGCACAGGGATACAAAAGCGGGAGCTAGAGCGAGTTTGCACGGCCGACCCACCAGCCAGCGAACATGACACCTATGCAGAACATGGTCTATTAAACTGCAGAGCATATATACAAAACATTCAATTTATACTTTAGGTGTCACGTCACAGCGGCAGTAACACTGCGCGCACAGGCCCTGCAATGGCAGAGGCCTGAGACAGGTTTGAAAGGCTACTTTGGTGGGTGGCGCAAGCAGCGCTGCAAGCCCACCAGTAGCATTTAATTTACTGGCCCCGGGTATATGAGATACCACATTACTGGGGACTGATAGGTAAATTAAATTAGCCAAACAGGTGTAGACCAATCGTACCACGTTCTACCATAGAGAGCACATGCACTTTACACCGGACAGCAGTGATAAAGTGCCCAGAGTCCTAAAACCACCAACACCAGGTCAGAAAAAAGACTAGGAGGAAGGCAAAAAGTTCAGGGATGACCCTGCAAAAAGGGCCAAGTCCAACAATATTATACAGTAAAAATGCTAAAGAAACAATAATCAACATTTGCATAAAATTATAAAAAAAACTAACATCTTTTCCCCTAAAATAAGAATCTCTCTCCACTGTACAAAATACATCAAAATACCCCTTTTTGCCTTCAGATGCACAGATTGGGGGTCTGTTACAGGAACGGGAGGCGGAGCGATCTCACAGTGCAAGCATACAAACGCTACACCCTTTTCCATTGGCATTTTGGAGTGCGTATCCTGCTGCCATCAAATGCAATGAAGGCACGTGCCCCAAATAAAAGAGTGCCCTAGTAACACTTCTCAGCCGCCATTCACAGTAACTGCTGCAAACACAGTAATCTCCCTCTTCAATTTCACAAGACAACCGAGGACCAGAAAGAGACCATTCCTCTCTAGGCAAACTCATACAACTACAAGGCAATCAAATTGTCAGTTCCTGTAAAGAGGCTAAACTCCATGCATCATGGTTGACAGTTACAACTCTCAGTGGATGTAGTGTGGGCTGATGCAAAATGTGAATGACACTGGTAACAAGCAAGGGCTGGGGGAAGTCGACCTATTGACACTCTCTCTCTGTGTATTGATGTTATTGCCCTTAGTGAATATCTAAAGCAGTCTCTAGCCAGACCTTAAAAATAGTGGACCTGTGACCAGCAGGCAGCGGCAGTGGAGGATGCTGGGAGGAAGACGCTGGTGGCCAAAAAACGTTATAGTTTATATGCCGCCCTGCTCAGCAGAAGCACCAGTGAAGGTTGCTGCAAGACACACTCACATAAAACTTGTCACTGTGATCACAAAGTCAATTTTGTGCTTGCTGCCCCATAAACTACGGTCAATACAGTTGAAAAGACAAATTCAATTTTCACACTAAAAATAGCAAAGAGGTGTTCTTTGAACAAAATAGCAACACATCTCATAAAAAAAGGTTAGGTGCTTAGCGCACTGTTAAAGCAGCATACTACAGCAAAGACCATCATTTTATGGCCAGCGGAAGAACACTGTTGGAAAACATCAAAGTGATTTTGGACACTTCACTTTATAACATGGCCGCAATCATTTTTTCCCAGCTTGGTGGTAAGGGTGTCAAACTAAGACTATGTATTGGGTTGAATCTAATTAAGTTTGACAATAAATTCATGCACAACCTGGAAAAGGGCTGGCACTACATTTAGCGGATAAAAGGCAGGCGCCTTAGTTTGCCACCAGCAGGGGGAGCTAGAATGCAATTAAAGGTTTTATACATGTGCCACTGTTGACAGTAAAATGGGTTTGCCGGGGTGGGGTGGGGGGGGGGGGCAATGTCATTTTCCCTGGGGCTTCAACAACCAGTGTACTGAAGTTACATGGGGAGACCTTCCCTGATCAGGGCACTTGTGCCATGCACATTCAACACCAGAAGCAAAGACTGGACTGCACGTATCCCTGTCTGAACGGCTAACTAATACCCACAATGCTTTGCAGCTGCAGCCGGGCACCTGGGTGTAAAATTGCGAAAGTTGACAAACAAATAGCAAACTGATTTCCTGGACGAAATGTATAGGATGAAGAAGGAGGGGTAGAGGTGGGTCAAAGAAAAACTACATTTGAAAGACAGAAGAAGTGAGTAGAGGAGGGAAGATATGCTAAAGCAAAAGAGAGATAAAAAGTAAGTTGTGCAAAGATGAAGCAGTATATAGGAGAAAACACATATTTTACCATGAAAAATCTGCTAAATTACAGTTTGGCCCTGTAGGAATTTCAAGTGTGTAAAATAAACTGAAATAATTACAAAATGGGATGCTGTAGGGCCCAATATCCTGTGAAATCAAAACTAGCATTCTTGCGGTGCCTAGTTTCAGCAGTAAATATATTTATAAAAACCTTAATAGAATTATCTCTCGAGATGTGTATTTGGTATTTACCGTGACTGAGGCGCGTGCTGCTGTTCGGCACATGTCCTCTGCGCGCGCCCCCCTGTGCCCTTCGGATTTTACAATGCGTGGCCTGGCGGTGACGAACGCTCCCGCCTTTAGTTGTGCAAAGCACATCTTCGGCTCCCAGGGCACGGCCAACGCAGCCGCTGATGAGCCCCTTGAGTCCCAGGGTGTTAACGTGAAGCATAGCTCAGAGCCATTGGAGGTGACACTGGAGAGGCATGTTTATTGATCTGTTTGTATTTGCTTGCACTTTTCCCCTGTCTAATGGGTGATACATTTTCTTTTTTCTTGACATATATCGCTTTCAGTTTTATATGCCAAAATGTGTGCAGCATTTTATTCTCAATCCCAAGAGAGCCTTATTATTTGCAATTTCTATGCAGCACACTGATTACATATTTGTGATGCAGCTGTACTCTGAAGCATTCTTATAACATCGAATTTGCTTTATCCTCTTTTTCTCTTGCCAAATCTTGCCTTGTGCCATATACTAAAGTGATAGACATTTGCTTTTAACATGTGTGCACATTTACTCGTGAATATACCACGATTATTCAAGCATTACAGTAACCTTTCATGGTGCGTATGGGCAATTTTTGTAAACAAATAGAAAATGTGTTTAAGTGATTCCAGGATCACAGGGGATGCTGGGAAAAAATTTCAGAGGGAGCTTTTTTTTCAGGTTGCGGCTGACCTGACGGAGTGATTTGTTCAGGGTGGAATTCATTAACAGCGCTTTTTCAAAGATGTTCAAAATATGTAAGAGGGAGTGAATATGAGATGCATGCAGCATGGAGGAGACAAAAGTAAACCTTGGTGATAAATGACTGTGAGCAAAGGGTGACTCATACTACCTTTATGGATGAGTGAGTGAGTAAATCCATCCCCTTTTGGGCAGTTGAATGCAAAAAAATGTCTCATGGTCATTGTAATGGTTAGCATTCCCGTGTTTCCCTGTATTGACAGGAACTATATCCACGTCATCCGCAGGCCAGACGTGGCCTGCGGGGTTCAATAAAAGGGGAGGACCCACACGTGGGTTATCTCCCGGCACTAGCAATCTGTGTAGCAGTCACATTATTTGTATGTCCTATATCCCCTGACATAGGCCTCACCTCTGTGCCGACACCTGAGGGCCACCACATTGGCGACGAGGAGGGCCGTGACCCTCGCTCCGCCCGACTGCCCCGTCTGCCTCCACACCTGCAGCGTGTGAACTGCCGCGCTGTGAGAGCCGCGACTGCCGTGTCGCAAAGGACGTCGAGGGAACTGTGACCGGGCCCGGCGGGTGAGTGCTGTCCCGCTGCGGAGCCCCAACGCGTCCTGCTGCTAGGGGGAGGTGCCCCGAGGACAGGCCGTCAATATCCGGAGCCCCGGCGTGCTTCGTTGCTCCGCCCTGCTGCTGCTGCACGGCCCCTGCTCAAGCGCGGTCTCCGCGCAGGTGGCGCTTCTGAGCGCGACGGCTGCCCCGCCTCGCACTGACAAGGAGAGAGCCCCTGCCGGGCAGGCACGCGCGAGGAGCGCGTTTGGTGCTCCAGTGACGCTTGGAGTGGCCGCGTGGCCCCAGACAAGAAGAGTGTTGCTGGGAAGGGGGCAAATGGCCTGGAGGAGGTCCAGCACAGCATAGAGGGGAAAAAAAACCACCCAATCACCAGGAAGCACATCAGAAAGGGGACAGTACACCAGCAAGCCACAGTGAAGGAAAAGGACACTATATACCAGTCAACAGGAAAAAGAAGAGAGAAAAATAAACAAGCATTGGCATAGCCAATAGGACTCGCCTTTGGGACATTATGTGTTTAGCCAGAACTTTTGGCTATGTTGTAGAGCACTGCTGGCAACTTCTTCCTGCGTGTTCTTATGCTCGTTTGTTGTAATTTTTTTTGTTATGGGGGAGTGGGACATAAATAACGGGGGAGTGGTAGTTGGAAAACAGTAATTTAATTAGAAAGCGAGCAGCGGACGGACACTAGGGGAGAATCAACAGATGCCAGATTCTGAGGGCAGACTGACGTGATGCTTAGGTGATGTTTAGGTGATGCTTAGGTGGTGCGCTGATGGAAAATGGTGGTGGTGAGTGATGTTTGGTGCTCAGGTGGTGCCACTATATGGTGTGGATTGGAGGTACGTTGTGGATTGTGGAGTTGAAATATGTTGTTTGGTGTGTAATTATGTGGTGTGTATTGGAAATATGTGGAGTTGAATTATGTGGCCTGGAATTGTGGTGTTGAGTGAAGTTATGCTTAGTGAAATTGTGTCATGGTGTGCAGTGCATTTATGTTGATTGGTGGTATGTGGCATAGAGTGCATTTATGTGGAGTGTATTTATGTAGCATTGATTAGAGTGCAATTATGTGGCGTGTAATTATATTGCAGTGAGTGGTATTATTTGGAGTGTATTAATGTTGCATTGAGTAGAGTAATTATGTGGCATGTAATTATGTGATACTGAATGGTATGTGCAGTGTATTTATGTTGCATTGAGTACAGTGTAATTATGTGGCGTGTAACTATGTCGCACTGAGTGCTATTATGTGGAGTGTATTTATGTTGCATTGAGTAGAGTGTAAATATGTGGCGTGTAATTATGTGGCACTGAGTGGTATTATGTGGAGTGTATTTATGTTGCATTGAGTTGTGTAATTATGTGGCGTGTAATTATGTGGCACTGGCGCGGAGGAGTGATAATAATATACATTATTAAAGAGTTGTAAAATTGCTGTTGCATGTTGACATCTGATTGTGAGGTTTGAAAACACCTCACATGTATGTATAGGAAAAAAAAGTGCTTAAGAAACGTTTCTGTACTTTAATGCATCTGCAGATTTTAGGGATTTTTATTATACCTTTGAGTATATATTGAAAGTATTACTTGTTCACAGTGCTTTGAATCAGCAATGGAGTACCAAGCGCAATCCGCAATATTGCAACATTATGCTTTCCTTCAATAATACATGTATTGTATGCCAAAGAGAAAGGGAATAGGAAATGGGAAGACAGATAGAAAGGAACTGGGCATGCATGAATCCATGCAAGCACACATGTACATTTTAGATCTAAGGTTACATGCTGTGGTGCAGTGAAAGCAAAATGATGACACGTATGTTAGGACTGAATGAGGCTCCACCATACAGATAAAGAAAAAGTTAGATACCTGTAACCAACAGGTTGCAGCTTCTGTTATAGATGTATAAGCTGTACACTTTTCTGCCATGTGGGGTTGGTTGATATAAATAAGTTTTGTTTTGAAGTCTTATAGTTTAGGCTTCAGCTATGCAATGCAATAGGTCTCGCATTACCGAAAGGTTCAGCTATTGGTGTTGCAAATAATAATGCAACGCCTATAGCTCACATCCAGGCCTGCGGGTGGCGTCCTCCGTGCCCCCTGGCAGCAGCTCAGCTGGCCGAGAGCTCCTGCCCCCCCCCTCCCGGAATCCCCACTTCTCCTCACCTCCATTCCCCTAGCCAGATCCATGTGGCCGCCGAGCAGCTTCCTGTCTCCTCTCGTCCTCCTTGCTGTCCAGGGGCAGGGT
Organism: Calotriton arnoldi; assembly: GCA_963921515.1. Taxonomy (NCBI): domain Eukaryota; kingdom Metazoa; phylum Chordata; class Amphibia; order Caudata; family Salamandridae; genus Calotriton; species Calotriton arnoldi. The sequence continues at coordinate 913,983 of CAWUFW010007748.1, read as the reverse complement.
CCAGTCCCGGGACCCCCGGAAGAGATCTAGCAGCGCCATGAAGAGTGCGTGCAGCCGGCTGTGTCCTCTCTGACTGTTCTCCCAGCCCTCACCCTCCCCGAAACCGAAAGTGAAGGTGTCGGAGTTCAACGTGGAAGGAGTAAACAGAAAACCGGGGAGGGTGATGGTGGGTGGGGACAGAAGGGAGAGGAGCGGCCCGGATGGTAAAGACTGGAAAGCATGTCTGCCGAGAACTTTTTTTTCAGCGCTATACAGCGCTAACAAATAAAAAGTGAGTAAAGAAAGAACGGGACACGTGCAGCAGGGCTCTGTGTGTCCAGAAAAAAGGGGAGGTGAACGCTAGTCATTTAAACTAGCAAACAGCACACGCTTACTGAAACAATGACATGGCAGCGGCTTCGATTCCGCCAGTTCAGGAGCACAGCAACCTTATCGGTCACTCCCTATGACCGGCTGCAGGCGACCTCGGCTGTGTGCAAATAACAAGAGGATGGGGAGAAGATGTGGTCCGTCGGCTAGACTGCCGACTTTGGTGCTGGAAACCAGGGTTCGAGCCTCGGGGTCGCGTCCACATCCTGTGATTCTGGGCAAATCACTTAATCTCCCCGTGCCTGAATGTGTAATGTAAATATGGTGCTCGTGTAAAGCGCTCCAATACCTTCGGGTCGAGTTCGCGCTATATAAATATGCATACAAAAAAAAACAAGCGCGTGCGCCTCGCGCTGAAACAGGAGAGGCAGCAGGGGGAGGGGAGAGAGGAGGGGGCCTGCGCCGGTTTCCCTTGCGGGAGCGAGCAGGAACCATCTGTTAATTACTAACAGATGGTTTTGAAAGCTCGCTCCCGCAAGGGAATCGCCAAACATGCACGCGTTGCCATTGAAAGCAATGCAACGCGTGCACGTTTTTGGGGCCAAAACTGAATCGATTACAAGAGGTCTTTTTCCTATGCAGCACATGCGCGCTGCATAGGCGAGACCTAAAAAGGGGAACACATAGGAAAAGGGAGGAACCTGGTGCACACTTGCAGACACAGACAGACTGGGGCCGCATTACCCACAGGAGCTGTGAGTTTGAGGAGGCACTACACACCAGCGAAGAACATCAAAACAAGAACAGAGGGGAGTAGGAATTCCAGCCGCCCACAGAGAACATGGGTGACGAAGACCCAGCGCAGCCACCCCAAAGAATCCCAGTGCAGCATGCACTTACCGGGGTACTACCACCTTTCAGCGAACTAGAAGACCCAGCCACAGCGTCCCCGAGGTGGAAAATCTGGATAGAACGCCTGAATAACTATTTCGTGGCCACCCAGGAAACCGACGGAGCCGTGAAAAGGTCGTTACTTCTTCACTATGCCGGCGATGAAATATTCAAGCTGTTCAAGCACCTGCCGAACACAGGCATTGCTGCAGACTACAACGCCGCCTTAGCGGCACTAGATGCGCATTTCGACCCCCAACTTAATCCTGATTTTGAACGTTTTAAGTTACGCCAGGCTCGCCAACGGGAAGGAGAGTCGATTGATGCATTCTATGCTCGCCTACGTGAACTGGCCAGCACATGTACAGAGGACGATCAACCCAAGGAGATAAGGGCCCAGATTATCCAGGGGTGTAGAGACAAGATATTCAGAGGCCTCATCCTGCGTCAGCCAAGAATCGCGCTGGAAGACATACTCAAATTGGCCAGGTCCCATGACTTGTCGGCCGCTAGGGCCAATGAAATGGATCAAGCCCTCACAAAGCCTCATGGACGACCGGAGACGATCAAAACAGAGCGGGCTGACGCCTTCCGAACCAGACCTCGAAGTGACATACCCAGGAAACCAAGATCCGATGCACCCAAGGCACGATGTGGGTACTGTGGACATGAGCCGCATGCAGCGAAAGACTGCCCCGCGCAAGGCAAAACCTGCTCTAATTGTGGGATCCCCAACCACTTTGCAGCAGTGTGCCGGAGGCGGAATCGAGGCCGTGACGCCCGAGGGCAAAAGCCATCATCACGGGCAGTACGACAACTGTCCCTTACTGACCCCGCACAGCAGGAGGAGCCACAAAAGACGGGCCGAAGATATCAAAGACCTGAAGATTCGTCCACGGAGGAGGATGAGGCAGAAACATATCTAATCTCATTCACAAGAGAACTCAAACATCACAGGCGACCGCAACCTACCTGCACAGTGAAAATAGTGGGGACGGAAGTAAAGGCGATCATCGATACAGGAGCATCTGTAAACGTGATGGGCCTCCAGCAATACCGGTGCCTCCGACCTCGACCGCCAATCACAGAGTCAAAATATTTGCTTACGGGAGCCAAACGCCTCTCCCACTGAAAGGGAAAATATCTGTCCCAGTCAAGTCGAACGACCAGGAGGTCATGACCATCATCCACGTCATAGATCGGGAAGTGGATACACTAATCAGCAGTCACACGGCAGAAGACCTGGGCCTGGTGTCTTTTGCTAGGAGTGTCCAAGCACATCAAGTTGACGAAATACTCGACCAATTCCCGGAACTGTTCCAAGGGCTTGGCCGTATCAAGTGTGATCCCATCAGGCTGCATATTGACAAGTCCGTCACCCCATCGCGCTGCGACACCGGCGAGTCCCTTTTCATCTGAGGCCATTGGTGGAAAAAGAGTTGGAGAATCTAGAAAAACTGGGTGTAATTGAGAAGGTCTCGGGACCGACGCCCTGGGTATCCCCGATGGTGATCGCGGAAAAGCCTAAGCAGCCGGGCGCCATACGCCTCTGTATTTATATGAGGCTGCCCAACCGAGCCATCAAAAGAGAGCGCCACATTACACCAACAATGGATGACATAATCGCAGATGTCAATGGGTCATGGTGGTTTTCAAAGATTGACCTGAATGCGGGGTACCACCAACTGCCACTAGTGGAGGAAAGCCGCTACATTACCACATTTAGTACCCACCTGGGGCTACGCCGCTACAAATGATTGAACTTCGGAATATCTTCCACTGCGGAGGTATTCCAAAACACAATCCGCAAGATGCTGTCCGGGCTGCCAGGGGTGATAAACGTCAGAGATGACATCTTGATCCACTCTGCCACCGCTGCTGACCATCACCGACACCTGAGGAGCACGTTGCATCGCCTCAGTGAGCATGGTGCAACACTCCACCGGGAGAAGTGTCTCTTCTTCCAACCATCTCTGGAATTCTTCGGATACGTGTTTAGCCAGGAAGGTATCAGAGTGGATCCGAAGAAATCGCAAGCCATCCAAAATGCTCCAGCACCACCGACTACACCCACCGAAGTGAGGAGTTTCCTTGGTATGGCCACCCACTTACTGTTGGAGATTCATCCCCGATCTTGCAACCCCCGCCGAGCCGCTAAGGGCCCTAACAAAAGTAGATGCCAAGTGGCAGTGGGGACTGCGGGAAGAGGAAGCTTTTCAGAGCATCAAGGACGCACTACTGGGAGAATCCACCCTCACCTACTTTGACCCAGAGAAGAGAACAGAGCTTCTGGTGGACGCCAGTCCGGTGGGGCTGGGAGCGGTGTTGGCCCAGGAACAGGAGCCAGGCCGATGGGCGGCCTTATCGTTTGCCAGTAAGTCGCTGACCCCCACCGAGTCAAGGTATGCCCAGATCGAGCAAGAGGCGCTTGCCATAAAATGGGCCTGCAACTATTTTCATCTGTACCTGACGGGCCAGCCATTTACCGTAGTAACCGACCACCAGCCTCTAGTCCCCCTCTTCAAGGGGTCCGCCCCTCATCCGCCTCCCCAGATTGAGCGATGGGCTGTACAACTTCAGCTATACCAGATGGACGTAGTGTATAGACAAGGGCCAAAGAACCCCGCTGATTTTCTGTCTCGACACCCAGCACCGGAAGAAGAAACAGGCGGCCCAAAGGGTTGGTGCAGTACCTAAATATGATCTCAGCGGCGGCGTGCCCCCAGACGATGACGCTTGAAGAAATCAAGGAAGCCGCGGAGCAAGACACCATATACACCTGGACTCTACAAGCAGTCCAAGAAGGGTCGTGGAGAAACTACCTTCAACAGACCAACACCTGGGCTCTGGAAGACCGAGACGAGTTGACCAAGATATGGAGAGTGAGAAGTGAGTTGAGTGCCACCGCAGATGGAATACTCCTGAGAGGCTCGAGGCTGGTAATACCGCAAGCTCTGAGGCATCGAGCGACTCAACTGGCCCATGGGGGCCACCAAGGCGTGACCAAAATGAAGGCTAGGATGAGAGAAAAGGTCTGGTTTCCAGAACTCGAAGCAATGGTGGAAGACCTAGTTCACCGTTGTCAGGCCTGCCAGCTGACTAGTGCTCCCAAAAGACCATCCCCGGTGATCACTGAAGAGGCCTGCACTCTCCCCTGGTCGAAAGTGAGCATGGACTTCGGGAGTTTCCCTGGAGGGAAATACACGCTCGTCCTCGTTGATGCATTCTCAAAATATCCTGTAGTAGAGCTTGTCACGTCGACCGCCTTCGCACACGTGGCTCCGATCTTGGAGAAAGTGTTCGCCACATTTGGATTTCCACTAGAGATCCGGAGCGACAATGGGCCCACGTTCCATGGGGGGGGAGTTTGCCACCTTCCTCCGTCAATGAGGAATCCATCACCGCTGTGTCACACCTCAATGGCCACAGGCAAACGGAGAGGTAGAACGTTTCATGAGGACTTTAAACAAAATGCTACGCATCGCCAGTGTGGAACAAGCAGATCCGGAGCGGTGTCTTCACGAGTTCCTCAGGGAATATCGGAGCACCCCACACTGCACCACACTACGGAGTCCATGGTCCCTCATGTTCAAAGGCCCACGGAGAGACCAGATTCCTATGTATCCCGGGTGGACACCTCAGCCTCTGGACGTTCAAGAAACACAAGCAAGGCGAGAACGACAAAACCACAGGGCAAGTGTTCGACGCCATGCCGCATCTCGGTCACTCCGACCTGGTGCCATGGTCATACTCAAAGACCGCCGCCCTGGAGGCAAATTCCGGACCATCCATGAACCCAGCACCTGGACGGTCGTCACCAGCAATGGAACCATGGTGACCGCCGGAAAGGGAGCGAGGAAATATCGCGCAACATCTCCTGGTTCAGAGAGGTCCCGATAGAACCTTCGGAGTCGGGCCCTCAGCCCCCGTCGAGCCCGAGCCGAAACATCCAGGGCCGGGAAGAAGACAGGGACAACTCACCGGAACCGGTCTCCCAAGGCACACCGCCTCCCGGTTCCTCCAAGACGGCCAACGCCAAGTGAACCACCCCTCCGATGTCAACCCCATTGCTACAGTCTCCGACCCAATCCTCGCCCAAGCCAAAGGCTCCAGGATTTTGCGCGTTAGGACTGATGAGACTGGTGTAACCAGGTGGTGCATATTTCCTGGACTGTCAGAAAAGTTGTTATTTCAAAAACCAAGTTGGAAAGGGATGTAATGGTTAGCATTCCCGTGTTTCCCTGTATTGACAGGAACTAGATCCACGTCATCCGCAGGCCAGGCGTGGCCTGCGGGGTGCAATAAAAGGGGAGGACCCGCACGTGGGTTATCTCCCGGCACTAGCAATCTGTGTAGCAGTCACATTATTTGTATGTCCCATATCCCCTGACATAGGCCTCACCTCTCTGCCGATACCTGAGGGCCACCACAGTCATGTTGCCGCACCTTATAAAGGGGGGCATGGGGTTGGCACATCCTTGTTCCCTGCTGCTCCCTCCTCCTTGAAGCATTGTGTCACTTTCTGCATGTGGCGTGGTGGCTGAAAGTAGGATAATTTGGCTGTTGCTTGGGACTGAAGCATGCCAAGATGCACTGTGATACTGCAGCCCAAATAGAAGCCATGTAGAGGCCTCCAACATTGCATGCTATGGTGACACCACATTAAGAGATGTGTCAGTAAGTCAATCAAACAATTAGTGTATTTAGACCATGGTTTATCAAACTGCGTAGCATATATAAAAAAAACATTTTCAAAACATATTCGATTTGTTGTATAAAGTAAAAATGGTAAAAATAAACCTCTAAAGAGAATTTGCATAAAATGGTTTAAAAAGTACCGAAAAATCATTTTACCGCAATTAAGAATCTTCCCAATCCACATAATACATAAAAATTAAAAATTCCCCTGCTTGTGAACAGCACCTAATTGATAGAGGCAACTCACAAGAATTCTGTTCTTGGGAAGGGGCACAAATGGTATAACTCTGAGTGTAAGGTGGTAAAAAGCGAACCTAAGAGGGCTATTAGAGAGTGCAGCCGCTTAGACATTTCAGCAGGTCAGCTCAGATATAAAGCGGCACTTGTCAAAGCTAAAAATGAATGGGCTGACAAAAACCGGCAGTATCTGCTGGTAGCAGGGTCGGACTGGTAACGCAGGCACTCGGGAAATGGCCGAAGGGCCGGTAGCCGAGTTCTAGCTGTGGGCTGCTTTTTTGGGCAGCCTGGGGGCTGTCTGAGCTGCTAGGATGCCGCCAGCGGCCCAGTGGATGCCTGAGTGGCCTTTCTAGAGGCAGATGGGCCGAGGTATCACTCCCTTTCTCTCGCTGGGCCGGCCCATTAATGCATGCTGATTGAGCGGGGGCAGGGGGCCTGAGCAGAAGTGGTCTCACTTGCATTCATGTGTGGCTCAGCTGTGTGAACTAATCTGCCCATTGTTTTTTTTATCTAAGTGAAGTTAATAAAACATGCCCCCCACCCCCTTTCTTTTCATAAAACTTCGCTGAAGCAGTGTTTCGCAGAAAGGCAATCCGCAAATGTGGGCCACTTTTTTTTGGTGTGCCGGGGCCGATTTTTGATCCCAATCCAACCCTGGCTGGTAGCTGCTAGGTCCAAGGATAGCCGATCCTTCTGGCATATTGTCTTGCATGGAAGTTTAGATAGTGTTAGTTCTCCATGTTATTATATTCAGCCGCAGAAGTGGGTTGATCATTTTTCTGTATTCTGTGCCAAAAGTGATTCTATTGTTTCCATACCTCAGTCCATGGAACTAAGCATTCTTCCCATGACATACCAACCGATGTTGAATTCGTTTTCAGTCTTGAAGATACATGCATGGCTTTTAACCAATTAAAATCAGTAAAAGGCCCCGGCCCAGATTATATACCTGGTGATCTGTATAACTCGGAGGACCTAATTTGGGCCTCTTACATTAATCTTTTAACCAATGCAGTAACTGTAGGGGGTGAAATCCCTGAATCCTGGAGGAGGGCAGAGATTGTTAGAGTATTTAAGAAAGGTGAATCTTCTTAGCCCATCAAATTACAGGCCATCAGTTTAATAGACAACTGGCTAAATTTTTCACTAGACCAGTACTAGATAAATTGCAGGCCTGGATGGATGCAAATTGCATTCTCTCACCTCTTCAAGTGGGCTTCAGTGCTAAAACTAGCACATGTTTTCAGATTTACATTATTAAACTGGAAACACATGTTGTTGAATAATTAGAAATTGTATGTTGCTTTTGTTGATTTAAGATAAGCTTTTGATCTTGTGCCTCGAGAAACCCTATGGAATGTATTATTAAGCATGGGATCCCCTACATTTGGTAACCTTGATATCTAGGATGCATGAAGCCAACTGTGCTCAGGTCTGATGGGGGAAACGTGGGGAGTTAACTGAAAGAATACCCATAGAGCGCCGGGTGTGCTAGGAGTGTGTCCTGGCACCTACACTATTCACCCTGTATACAAATGGGGTGGTAAATGATCTTGCTGATTGTAGGAATGATTCACTGGTTTTAAATGAGAGGAAAATACCAATCCTGTTGTTTGCTGACGACTCTTTATTAATATCCAAAACCCCTAGGCCTTCAGATGCTGCTAGATAAATTCTTGTTTTTTTGTGCCTGTAGGGGACTGGAACTTAACGCAGCTCCGACAAAATATATGGTGCTTGGGAAGGGTAGATCTAGACACTGTACAGTCAAAGTTGATAGACGCCCCTTGAGCAGGTCCACAGTTTCAACTACTGGAGTGTCAGGATGTCGAACAGGCTATGCAGGAAGTCACAACTCAGCAAAAGCTACTTGCTTATAGTACAGATTTCTAAAGCTGTCCTCCGTTTCCACAAGCAGACCCAATCATGTCTAATAAACCTAGCTTTGGAGGTTTATTGTGCATAAGCACAAAGTGCTGCGCTCTTTGGAGCTGAGATTTGGGGATATGTTGACATTAATAAATTGGCAGTAGAGGAGAACCCCTTTGTCAAGTCCCTTATCTCGGTCCCTACCAGTACGCCATTGGTTCACTTGTTTTTCGATTTAGGCATTAAAAGAATAGCTGATGTGACCTCACTAGGGCCCTTGATTTATTGGCTACGACTCTGCTCAGCGTAGGCCTGAGCTACTCTGTTATCGGGAGGCTCTGAAGGAGTTGTTGAGGAAGAATAGTGGCAAAAAGATTCCCTGGTTGAAGCATGTGGAAACCTGATTTAAGTTACTTGGCCTGTCCAGATTATGGGATCACCCCGATGGAATACGTGAGGCAGAGACAGCAAATGTAAAAACTAAATATTGGGAACATGTGCTTAAGCAATACACCCTGAGTAGAAAGGCAGGACGTTTGACTAATCAATTTTTGAGTTTCAAGTCTAGCCCCAAATTTGAAATATTTTTAGATATGATCTCACCTCCATTAGCAAAGAGTCTGTATGTGAGATTCCGCTTGGGCTGCTTGCCTCTAAGGTCCTTTGGTGACTGGGTCAGGGAGCAAGTCTCAGATAAGTGCCCTGCCTGCAGCTTAGTACCAGAAACCGAAGAACACGTTCTTTGTACTGAGTACTATTACCCTCGCAGGCATTGGATACACCCAATTTGTTTGAATTGAAAAGTTTCGTGTTATTTGACTGCACATAGAATCCAAAAAACAGATACTTCGAGCCCAATTGTCTTCGCAGCAAGCCGTTTTCTGCTGAATGTCTGGTTCAAAAGCTTGAAGATTATGTCTTAATAGCACTGTGACATGTATGTTTTTGTTACTCTTATGCCAGATTAATGATTTCATATGGATTTCTCATATAGATTTTATTTGTCTGTTTTTTTATTGTAACCAATATGAAATTATATATATATCTTTTATTTTTGTATTTTAAATACTGGGTTTTTTAATGGATGATCTTCGTAGAAGTTGTGCCTAAAATATTTTTATCAGATGTGTGTTTTTTATCTGTAATTGTTTTCTCTGCTAGGATTTATCTACAGACAGCAAATTATATCTGGAAAGCTGCTGTGCATTAATGCCAAATGTAATAACCTATTATGATATTATTTTTATTATTGTGTTTTTGACTTTTGTACACTTTGATTTTTTTAAAAGTTTTATTGATTGATCGATTGATTGATAGAGGGGACCAGATACGGTTTCAAGTCTCACACAAATGCGAGTCCCATTAGACCTTTCAAAATGCCAATATTATTAAAAATACAAATGATCAAAGAGCACGTTGGGCCAGATGTACGACAGATTTTTGCATGCGCAAATGGGTTTTAGACCCGTTTGCACATTCCAAAATCCTGTGGGCCATGTACTAACCCTAATTTGCGAGTCGCAAATAATTTGCGACTCGCAAAATAGTGTTTAGCGACTCGCTATTAGGAAGGGGCGTTCCCTTCCTAATAGCGACCCCAACAGCTTTGTAAGAATGTTTTGCGACCACAATTGCGGTCACAAAACACTCGCAGTTTACCACCCTTCTCAGAAGGGTGGTAAAGCACTTGCAAACAGGAAGGGGTTCCCCAGGGGACCCCTTCCCCTTTGAGAATGGATGCGCAAACATTTTTTAAGGGCAGGCAGTGGTCCCAGGGACCACTGCGTGCCCTCAAAAAATGAAAAGTAAATTTTTTTTTAAATGCATCCCGTTTTCCTTTAAGGAAAACGGGCTGCATTAAATAAAAAAACTGCTTTATTTAAAAGCAGTCCCAGACATGGAGGTCTGCTGACCCCAGCAGACCACCCTCCCTGGAAGCAATTTGGCGCAATTTGTGAGTCTTAATTTCCAATGGTCGTACATCTGGCCCGTAATCAGAAAAGTTTAAGTTGGCTTTAAATAACCCAGAATTAGCATTGATCAATTGTGTGTTTTGACTGAAGTACTATCACAAAATGATGCCTTGGGAAACGCCAAGCCACTACTGCACTGAATTAAAATACCAAATTATTGCATTGTACAAATATCTTTTTCTCTGATTAAATTGCACAATTGAAAACTATGCCTGTTCCAAGAATATTTGGTTGTGTCTATCAGGAGTAAGATTATAATTCTAACCCCTATTCTAAATTGAGATTGATTCTAAAGGCCTGATTCACAAAGGGCTTCCGTACTGATGGTGGAGGCCCTGCACTCGTGGGGGAAGCCCGAAGTCGTTGAGGAGTCTCCACGCTCGGGGTGGAATTTCCACAATGAGAATTCTCATTGTGTAGATTCAGCCCGAATGCGTAGACTCCCCCACAAATGCAGAGGCCCTTTGTGAATCAAGTCCTAAATGAGGACGGTGCAAGTCACCTGTTTTAACATGGATGTCTATTAGGGGCAGCTAGGTTTACACACTGATACCCTGGCTTGCCCACGGTACTCCTGGTTCTGTTTTGCTACCTCTGCTTTTAGGGGTCATGGAGGTAGCTGCAGGAACAGGAAATAAGAAGAGTATAAGAGCCGTGTTTACGTGCTGTAGTGTCTACTAATGTCTTCTACTCTAGCCTATCAAAGGTCAATATGAGGCTGTTGAGTAGCAGCTGTTATCACAGCCAATCAGCCATGAAATGTCATCAAAGGTCAAATGGTACGTAGAAGCATTTGTGCTACCCCTGGAATTATACGAATCTGACATCCATGAGCTTTAGAGTAGTTATGTCCTGTTACAAGTCTTGCAATTTGCATTATAATGGTCATTATTATTCATTTATACCAGGTTTATTTAAATGAAAATGCAATGACCAGGCAGTATTTTTTATGTGATATGGACAACATGCAATATTGTAAAAAAGTAGAAATGTACGCTGTTAAATTTGTGGGCGAGAATTTTATATTCTATGGCTTTTGGAATAAACTTCAGTATACTTGTCTTAAGACAACAGCTTCATTATCAACACCACTCTTCCAAATTTGATTACATTTTAAAGTTGGATTTTTCATCTAATGTTCATCAAACATTATTTTTTCCCAAATGCAGGAGTACTTCCTTGTTAAATGAAGGTTGCGAGTCTACATTTGGCACACTAAAACCTGTAAACATAGAGCTCTCCATCCTAGAACTGGTGGACAGAACACATGTTAAAGAGTTGATGAAAAATAAGATTCACTCAAAATGAAAATAACTGGATTCTATAATGATTTTGGCTATATGTCTGTTCTAATGCATGTTATACCTCCAATACATGGATTACACTACATCAACGCAGTGCTACATTATTTCAACTTACACATCTTTTAGGGGGTTATTTTCTTTAAATTACATTCATAAAAAATAGTGATTAAAGTTAGACTAAGGGATACATTGATGATAAGTAATTCACTTTATTACATTGCATTTAAATTAATGAGGGGTTAAGCTTAATGTTTAGGTATGGTTAAGTGATAAATGTTTTACATTGTATTCTAATTAAACTATACAAAATCTTTAGAGTTAGGACTAGTAGTAAGTTAAAGGTTGCAAAATAGAACAAAATGTATAATTATTTATGGCATTTTTAAAGAGTAGAGATAGAATAATGTTAAAAGGAAATTAATATATTGACAATTAATAAGAATTAACTTTATGGTTAGGATTAGGGTTAAGGAATGAGCAATCACAAAAATAAATGAAAGTAATTTAAGAGCACTTCAATATTAGGGTAACCTTAAGAGCAATGTTAAAGATAATAATTACATGAAATTACATTTACTAAAAAGGGTTATAATTACAGTCAAGAAAATATAATTAGCAAAATAAACCCTAGGATATATGTAGGGTTGGGTAGGGTTGATATAGTACGGTCTGAGTGGTGGTACAATATATTATGAACCTATCTTCACAATGTAGTGGTTGATGCAGCTTTATCAGTGTAGTTGTAGGTCAACGTAATTGAAGTAAATGTAACAGAATACAACTTAAGAGGACCACAGTGATGCACTAAGTCACAGTAATTAGAGAAACAGGAATTTAGCTAACAGCTGACCCTGTATCATTGACCCAAGGTTAGCAGTTGAATACAATTCAACTGCCAATGAATAGGAAAGACCAAGTGCGAGAGAGAGAGAGAGAGACACACACACAAAGAGAGCGAGAGAGAGAAACTATGAGGAAGGTACCACAGTGAATAAACTTTGACAAAGCCGATTGGTCTGTCTTTAGTAAATGTTTTGTGAGTGTCTTAATGGGGTAAAATGAGGAATTGTACACATTATATTTTATAACCAAACCAACATACCTTTGAAGTAGGGAATGCAAAACGATTTTTTTTAAAGGAAACAAGTTAATAGAGTGAACATTTTCTTCTTCGGTATTGGTTCTTCCAGTACTGTGTGATGGGTGAGTGTATCAAACATTCTGTGAAATGATGCAGGTTAGTCTTCTTCGGGTGCAGGGCATTGTGGTGGATAGTTTCTGGAACATGCGCCTTGTTGCGGTGCTGTGGTATAGTGTCCTGAGGGTCTAGCATGTTGTGATGGTTTAGTGTTCTTTTAATGCAGTGCAAAGGGTTTGGTTAGGGCCTAACTATGCAGACAGTGCACTGCATCACTGTCCCTAGATTTCAGTACTGTGTTGTATGGTCTGAGAGGAGGCTAGCCTAAATGACTGCCATTAACATGTTCAGACTACTCGACTAAATGGAGACAGACCCAAGAAAAAAGTTATTCTTCAGTAACAATGCCTTCAGTTACAATGCATTCAGGACTCTGCACACTTTACCACTATTAACCAGTGCTAAAGTGCTTGTGCTCTCTCCTTAAAACATGGTGAAATTGTCTTGCATCCAATTGGCATATTTAATGTACTTATAAGTCCCTAGTAAAGTGTTGCTGCATGTACCCAAGGCCTGTAAATAAAATGCTACTAGTGAGCCTACAGCACTGATTGTGCCACCCAGTTAAGTAGTCCTTTCAAATATGTCTCAGGCCTGCCATTGCAGCCTGTGTGTGCAGTTTTAAACTGCCGTTTGACTTGGCAAATTAATCCTTTTGCCAGTCCCAAATCTTCATTTTTAATACAATTAAATCACCCCTAGGGGACGTCCTGGACAGCCCAGAGGGCAAGGTGAAGTGTATTTAAAATGTTGAGCATGTACTTATAAGTTTTACATGTCCCCGCAGTGAAAAACTCTTACATTTGTTTTCCACTACTGCAAGGCCTGCATAGGATAATATTGGAGGTACCTTATTCCATTTACAAGTGATGATTTCCACATTGGAGTAGGTAATCAGTTCATGATTGGTGTATTTGGAATTGTAATGAAAAACCCTCTCATTGTGAAGTCAGATTTTTTATTACAATTTTGAAAATTCAACTTTTAGAAAGTTACCTTTTTCCTGCCTTAGCAATTTAGTGCCAGCAGTCTGTCACTTGGACATATGACCTGGTGTAGCTGACAGTTGGGCTTTGTATATTCCTCATAGACAGCCACACAAAAGAGAGAGCTTAGGTGTGCCTGAATGTGCCATCACTGGCAGGATGGGAGGGCGGAGCTGGGCACAACCCTAATTACACTTGAATAGGCTGTGTGCTGCCTCCACACAAAGGGCTGCATACCCCCTGTAGTTAGTCTGGAGCCACGGCTGGAAAAATCAGGAAACCTGTGCACTAAAAAAGGAAACCTCTAGAAGCTTCTCCCATTTCAAAGGAAGGCCCAGGTATAAATATTGGACCTCAGGCACCAACTCTTCAGTACACTTCTGGACCTGTGGATACTCTGCCAGGAAGAAGGACTGTTGTGCTGCTGAAAGGAAAGCCACTCTGCTGGACTGCTGCTCTAAACAACTGCTGCCCTACTGTGCTGACCTGCTGCCCTCCTGCCTGGGTGAGAAGGACTGGACCTGCATCTGTTGAACCCAGGACCCCAGAGCATCTCCAAGAGTTAGTTGGCTTGCCTCCTGACTAGACCCTTAGGGACAGAAGACTCCAACAACCTTAAACCCAGCCCCTGAACTCTGGCATCTGTGAGTCCTACCCTGCCATGTGGTGCCACCCCAGTGCTGAATCCTTGGACGAGGGCCTGAAGGTGCTCTGTCACCCATCTGTGGATCTTGCAGAACCGACGCATCTCACTGCTGTGCAGTACAAACCCTAGCAGAACCAATGTATCACCTCTGCTGCGAGGATTCTCTGAGTGCAAGGACTCCACAGCGACCTCACAGCCCGCATCGACACACTGCTGTGGTAAGCTTCCCCGATGCAGGCCCTCGCATCACAAATCTCTTGTCGACAGCAGTCTTGATGACGATGCAGGTTCTCGCATGGCAGCCTTGCAGCTCCTCGAAACTAACGCATAGTCTTGACTACTTGACGCATCCTTAACGCCAGAGTTTGCATCGCAAGCCCTCATCTGCAGGATCCTCAACGACGTCACAGGGACTTCCCATCGCAGCTTAGTAGCTCCTCAGTACCGACTCATGACCTCGGCTGCATGACGCATCCTCGATGCCGGACCTCACAACGCTCCGCAACCAGGATTTAAGGTACTCTTCTTCAGCAGGCCCAACTGTAGATTACTAGGTGTCTCTCTTGAGTCAGCATTACTAGGTGTCCCTCTTGAGTCAGGATTACTAGGTGTCCTGCTTGAGTCAGGATTACTAGGCGTTCCTTTTGAGCCAGGATTACTTGGTGTCCCTTTTGAATCAGGTACTGGTCTTTGAAGTGTTTTGACAGAGGTGCAGAACAGCAAGCCATTACTAGGTATCCCTCATGAGTCAGGACTACTAAGTGATCCTCTTGAGTCTGGATTACTAGGTTTCCTTCTTTAGTCAGAGTTACTAGGTGTCCCTCTTGAGTCGGGATTACTAGGTGATCCTCTTGAGTCAGGGTTACTAGGTGTCCCTCTTGAGTCAGGATTACTAGGTGTCCTTCTTGAGCCAGGATTACTAGGTGATCCTCATGCATCAGGATTACTTGGTGATCCTCGAGTCAGGATTTCTAGACATTCCTCTTGAGTCAGGATTACTAGGTGTCCCTCTTGAGTAAGGATTAACAGGTGTCCTTCTTGAGTCAGGATTACCAGGTGATCCTCTTGAGTCAGGATTACTAGGTGATCCTCTTGAGTCAAGATTGCTAGGCGTCAGTCTCGAGTCAGGAATACTAGGTGTCCTTCTTGAGTCAGGATTACTAGGTGATCCTCGAGTCAGGATCATTAGGCGACCCTCTTGAGTCAGGATTACTAGGCGCCCCTCTTGGGCCAGGATTAATAGGTGTTCCTTCTGAGTCAGGATTACTATGTGATCCTCTTGAGTCAGGATTACTAGGTGATTCTCTTGAGTCAGGATTACTAGGCGTCCCTCTTGAGTCTGAATTAATAGGTGTTCCTCTTGAGTCAGGATTAGTAGGTGTCCCTTTTGAATCAGGATTACTAGGTGATCCTGTTTGTTAGACCTGGCATCCTTGGCGTGGGTCTCCCTTCCATTTTTCATAATGCCTCCACGGTTGCCGATATGTTTTTGCTGGACTAGATGCTCATGGGCACTTTGCCGCTGCTAATCAGTGCCAAAGTGCAAGTGCTCCCTATCGTTAATTGATATATGTATTAGTGACTCCATGATTGGATGATTGGTTTACTTGTCAGTCCCTAGTACAGTGCACTCAGTGTGCCCAGGGCTTGTAAATCCAATGCCGCTGGTGGGCTTGCAGCACTGGTTGTGCCACCCACAGAAGCGGCTTGTAAAATGTGTCTCAGGCCTGCCATCGCAGAGCCTGTGTGCAGCCTCGGGCTGCCATGTCGACTTGGTGAGTACACCCACTTACCAGTCCCTAAACCTTCCCTGTACTGCATGTTGGTCACCCCTAAAGTAGGCCCTAGGGCAGGGTGCATTGTAAGTATAAGGTAGGACATGCCCTGGTGTGTGTGGCATGTCCTAATAGTGAATTACAGCCATTTTCGTTCTTCACTATTGCAAGGCTACCTGCTCCCCATAGGCCAGAATGGGCAGACTGACTATTACACCTTATAATCAGAACTGACCCAGGGAACATGGTAGAAAAACGAATTTAGTATGCCTGAACTCAGGATGATAAAATACATCTTTTAGTGAAGTTGGTTTTAACATTCTGTGTTCGAAAATACCACTTTTAGAAAGTGGGTATTTTCTTGCCTAACTATCCAAGCCTGCCTCTGCTAGGTTGTGTATTCCTTGTCTGGAGATTGAGTGACAGGGGCTGGGGGTGGCTACCGGAGACAGGGTGAGTCAGCGCAGGGCTGAATAGAAAGATTTGCATCCAGAGTGGAGGGAGGAGTTGCACCTGGGTCTGAATAGGGCTGTGCCTGCCTTCCACAATGCTGGCTCCACCTCCTGCCGGGCGGCTGAGCACTCTGCCCCACATTCTGAAAGGAAAGAAGGAGTCAGAAAAACAAAGTGCTCCAGAACTGACCAGAACTGGTTTTGGACTAGGCAGAGGCCTCTCTGCCTCCAGAGAACAAAGAGAATCAGGGTATAAGAGGGGCACCCAGACCCCAGGAAGATTAGATCACTTTTGGGAACAAGAAGAAACCTTTACTGAGGAGCGGAACCAAGAAGAAACTGAGGAGAAACTATCCCTAAGCCTGAAGTGCTGCTTGGGGGATTGGCCTGCAGTGGTTTGCCTGACTGCCAAAGAGAGGAGAAAGGAACTTTTGCTTTGCTGTGACTTTCATCAACTTGTGAAGGATCTCCAAGGGCTTGGAAGAGAGCTTGCCCCCTGACCGAAGTCCCAGGACCATTGGACTTCACC
Source organism: Calotriton arnoldi (assembly GCA_963921515.1). Classification (NCBI taxonomy): domain Eukaryota; kingdom Metazoa; phylum Chordata; class Amphibia; order Caudata; family Salamandridae; genus Calotriton; species Calotriton arnoldi. The sequence goes on along the minus strand of CAWUFW010007748.1, from coordinate 897,116 downwards.
CCCTTTGTGAATTGCTGCTGGAAACTCTGTTTCAGTGGCTACAGAGGTAGGGAGCTGTGACCGACTCTCACGACCGACTCGGTGTCCTGCAAGCACCGCATCGAAGCACCGTCTCGCCCTGCAACGCACGGCCCTGGTCTCACCGACTCCGTCAACGAGCCGCTGCCTGCACCGCATCGAGGGACAACGCGTCCTGCAACGCTTCGCTACGCCGAATCGAACTGGTCCGACCGACACGGTCACTGCTGCTGAGTTCGAGTCCTGTGACCGCACCGGAGTTGGGCACCGCTCGCACGCTTTGCGACGCACCGCCCGACTCGCACCGCTGTCCGGACTGATCGACGCCAGCTCCTGAATCCGGCTCCGCCGCCGCACCGCAACCTGCCAGCACCGCATCGAAGCACCGTCTCGCCCTGCAACGCACGGCCCTGGTCTCACCGACTCCGTCTCGACGACGTCAACGAGCCGCTGCCTGCACCGCATCGAGGGACAACGCGTCCTGCAACGCTTCCATTTTTGCATCGCGACCGCGACGAACAGCCATCCGGCTCGCACGCCCGTGCCTGCCGCTTCAAGTAAAAGGTACTGTGACCGAGTCTGTCTACGCTGTGTTGGCCCGTCTCGACGCGGTCAGCTGGATTTGTTAGACTCTGTTTGTTCTCGACATCGCCATAGCCGGAGGAGGCTACCGACTCGCACAGAACCTTGAATTAAGCCTTTTTGATCAGAACTAAGTATTCTTAACAGTATTGTGGATTATTTTTGTCGTTTATGGTCTTGTGATAAATCTATATAAAGTATACCTATTTTTATAAATATATAACCGGTGTGGTGTCCATTTGTAGTGTTGTCACTTGATTACTGTATGTGTTCACAAATGCTTTACACACTGCCTCTGAACTAAGCCTGTCTGCTCGTGCCAAGCTACCAAGAGGGTGAGCAGGGGTTATTTCGGGAGTGTACCTACTTTCCCTGACTAGACGCAAGGGTCCCTATTTGGACAAGGGTACATACCTCTGCCAACTAGAGACCCCCAAATCTAACATTTGGTGGTCAGCGGTGAGGATTCTGGACTTGCATTTGTGACTCATGTACAGTGATTGGTGAACACTACTTAGTGAGTGCAGACCAAAACGCAACCACATACTTTAATAGCATTTTTTCTGGGATTTCCTATTTTTGCAAATGCCAAGTTCAGTCACTATGGAGAAACCAGCATCAGTAGCCTCTGTTGAATGTGATTGGGAAGAAGAGAGGCTAGAATGCTACACCCTTAAGCAGCTCAAGCAATTCTGCAAAAAGTTTAAAGTGTCCATGACCGGGATCTCCAGGAAGGAGGACCTCCAAAAGGCGCTGAGGGCCTGGGTCGAATCAAGGAGTGCCCCTGTGGAGGGGCTGAGAATGCAGAAGGGCAGCTGGAGGGGCTATTGGGTCTAGGGGCTAGAAGACCACCTTCCCCAGTAGGTAGCAGTGTTTCTGCCAGAGGACTGTCTCCAGAGGAGTTGGAGGACAGGAAAGAGAGTAGGGTGCACGAAATGGAGCTGACCAAACTCAAGCTGAATAAGCAGTTAGAATTCGAAATGCAAACAAGGAAATTAGCCCTAGAGGAAAAGAAAATGCAGTTTGAACATGAGAAAGTTTTGAGGGAGTTGGAATTGAAGGCCAAGAGCTTAGAGATTACTCCCTCTGGTGGCAGTGTACCGCCTGTGCCTGTTGAAGCTAGGGTGTATATTCCCAAAGATGTGGTGAAGGAGTTTTTTAAAAATGACGACATAGGGCAGTGGTTCAAAGCCTATGAGGTAGCCATGTCTTCCCACCGGGTCCCTGAGAAGGATTGGGGAGCGGGGTTGTGGGGACGGTTCCTCAGTGAAGGGCGGGATACCTTGTTGGATTTGCCCTCTGAAGTCTATAATTCGTACAGCCACATGAAGGATGCCTTAATGACTAGATATGGTTTGACCCCTGAGCTTTATAGGCAAAGGTTCAGGAACTGTAGTAAGATTGAAAGCAGTACCTGGGTTGAATATGTGACCTTCTTTTGCAGAGCCTTGGATGGTTGGGTAAAGGGTAGCAAAGCGACTGATTTTCAGGCGCTCTTTGATTTGATTGCCTGGGAGCACTTGTCCGGTAATTGTTTTCCTGAGCTACGCCAGCACCTGATTGATAGTAAGCTGACTAACCCTAGGCAGCTTGCTGAGGAGGCGGACCGCTGGGTGAGTACCCGGGTCCACAAGGGTCACGTGGGAGACTCCGCCAAGGGTGGGCAGGGTCCCCAGCAGAAGAGTGGGGGGACAAGGGTAAACAGAAGGAGTTCCATAAAGGGCCCCAAAGTAGACCCCAAGGGAACCCAGGGAAAGGTTCCCAGCCTCCCCCTGAGAAGAAGCCAGTGGCCTTGACAGGCCCCCTGTTCACCAGGGACCACTGGTATGTTACAAGTGTGGCGCCCCTGGCCACAAGGCAAACGATCCTCGTTGCCCTTTGCATGGAAAACCAGCACCCACAAGTGCAGTCCCCCGGCAGTTGGCTAGTGTAGCCCTGGGGGAGGAGTTGGGTGCCCAAGGTGGGGGGATCCCACAGTGTTTTCCCTTGTCTCATTAGGAGACTCTGAGATGGTCCCTAGGACCCCGCTGCCTGAGAACACTAAGAAATACAGGCAGTGGGTGACCATCAATGGCCATAGGGTGGAGGCTCTGAGAGACACAGGAGCCAGTGTGACAGCTGTCAAGTGTCACCTGGTGTCTAAAGAGCAGGTTATCCCTGATGCATTCTATCCGGTTGTTGCCGCTGACAACACAGAGAGTCACTGCAAGGTGGCTCAGGTTCCCTTTGAGTGGGGGGGGTCTCGGGTACTCTTCAAGTAGCTGTGAGGCCAGCCATGCCTGTTGACTGTTTGTTAGGGAACGATTTGGAGAGCTCACCTTGGGCTAAGGTGGAGCGGAGTGCGCATTTAGAAATGTTGGGCTTGCCTGATTGGGCATGTGTGACCACCCGGTCAATGGCAGCTAAAGGTGTTCAAGAGGACCTGGAGCCTGAGAGGGAGGCCCAGGTGCCTGCCGGAGAGAGAGGAGGCAGGGGGCGCGGGAAACCGGCCCCCGAGGTTCCCACGGTCCAGGAGGAGGCAGACCCTGAGGGGGATGCCCTGGAGCCTACAGGGGAACAGGTAGCTGAACTGGGGGACCTACCTGAGCTGACCCATTGGCAGCAAGAAGGAGGACCCTCCAGGGAAGAGTTCTGCAAGGAGCAGAACACATGCCCTTCTCTCGTGGGTCTGAGGCAACAGGCCACAGACCAGGCAGCAGGTGATCAGTCTGGATCACATTGGGTTTACTGGGAGAATGGTCTCCTGTATTCAGAGCCTAAGGTTGCTGAGCCTGGGTCAGCCCGTGTGCTGGTGGTACCCCAGCGCTTCAGAGCCTTCCTACTGGGGTTGGCTCATGATGTACCGTTAGCGGGACATCTGGGGCAGGACAAGACCTTTGACAGGCTTGTTACCCATTTCTATTGGCCCCAGATGCGCAGGAGTGCCGCCACTCACTGCAGAACATGCCAGACTTGCCAGGCAAGTGGAAAGAGTGGGAGGAAGCACAAGGCTCCTCTCCAGCCATTCCCTGTGGTCAGCACCCCCTTTGAACGGGTGGGTATTGACATTGTGGGGCCACTGGACCCCAAGACAGCCATGGGCAACAGGTTTATCCTGGTCTTGGTGGACCATGCCACCCGGTACCCTGAAGCCATCCCTCTGAGGACAGTGACGGCCCCCGTGGTGGGACGGGCACTGATGGGAATTTTCTCACGTGTGGGATTCCCTCAAGAGGTGGTGTCTGACAGAGGTACCAACTTCGTGTCCAAGTACATGAAGTCCCTGTGGCAGGAGTGCGGTGTAACTTACAAGTTCACCACTCCTTACCACCCTCCAGGAAATGGTCTGGTTGAGAGATTCAACCGGACCCTCAAGGGCATGATTATGGGTCTGGAAGAACCCATGAGGCGTAAATGGGACGTCCTCTTACCATGCCTGTTGTTTGCATACCGGGAGGTGCCACAGAAATCTCTAGGGTTCAGTCCCTTTGAGCTCCTCTATGGACACCCGGTGCGAGGACCTCTGAGTTTGGTCAAGGAAGGCTGGGAGCAATCTCCCAGGAAACCTCCCCAGGATGTATACAGTTACATGCTGGCCTTCAGGAACCAGACTAGGCGTTTCAGAGAGCTTGCTGAGGCAAATCTGGAAGCCAGCCAGGAGGAGATGAAGCGGTGGTACGACCAGAATGCCACTCTGGTAGAGCTTCAGCCTGGTCAGAAAGTGTGGGTCATGGCCCCTGTGGAGCCCTGTGCGCTCCAGGACAGGTGGACCGGCCCTTTTACGGTGGTGGAGCGCAAGAGTCCAGTTACCTATTTGGTGGACTTGCAGTCTCCCAGGAACCCCTTGCGGGTCCTGCATGTGAACCGCCTGAAGCCCCACTTGGAGAGGTCCCAAGTGGGCATGCTCTTAGCTACAGATGATGGAATGGAGGAGGAGACCGAGCCTCTTCCTGACCTCCTGTCAGCCCGAGAGCAAGATGGATCAGTGGAGGGAGTAAACCTCTCTACCTCCCTGACACCTGAGCAGCAGGGTGACTGTCGCCACTTGTTGGGACAGTTCCCTGACCTGTTCTCCCTGGTTCCCAGTGTCACTCATTGGTGCGTCCATGATGTGGACACTGGGGACAGTCTTCCTGTGAAGCACAAGGCTTACAGGGTGACTGACAGGGTCAGAGCCTGCATCAAGGAGGAGGTCTCCAAGATGTTTGCGCTAGGGGTGATTGAGTCCTCTAACAGCCCTTGGGCCAGCCCCGTGGTCTTGGTTCCAAAAGCTGCCGCGCCTGGTGCCACACCAGAACTCCGGTTCTGTGTGGACTACAGGGGACTCAATTCCGTCACCAGGACTGACGCCCACCCCATCCCCAGAGCTGATGAGCTCATAGATCGGTTAGGGGCTGCGCGGTACCTCAGCACGTTTGACTTAACGTCTGGATACTGGCAGATCGCCTTGACTGATGGGGCAAAGAGAGGTCAGCATTCTCCACACCAGATGGGCACTACCAGTTCCGGGTGATGCCCTTTGGGATGAAGAATGCCCCTGCCACCTTTCAGAGGTTGGTCAACCAGGTGTTGGTTGGACTGGAGGATTTCAGTGCCGCCTACCTGGATGACATCGCAGTGTTCAGTGCCCGTTGGGAAGAGCATCTGCGCCACCTCTGGGAAGTGTTGATGGCGCTGCGGAGGGCAGGCCTCACAATCAAGGCGAGTAAGTGCCAGATTGGGCAGGGTTCTGTGGTGTACTTGGGACACCAGGTTGGGAGCGGCCAGGTGGCGCCCCTCCAACCGAAAATTGATACCATTCTGGCTTGGGAGCCCCCAAGACCCAGACAGAGGTGAGAGCCTTCCTAGGACTCACCGGGTATTACCGGAGATTCGTCAAGGGGTATGGCAGCATTGTTGCCCCCTTGACCGAGCTGACTTCCAAGAAGCAGCCCAGGAAAGTGATTTGGACTGACGCCTGTCAAAAAGCTTTTGACACCTTGAAGACTGCCATGTGCACGGCGCCTGTGCTCCAGGCACCCAACTTCTCCAATGAGTTCATTGTTCAGACCGACGCTTCAGAGCATGGTGTAGGGGCTGTTCTATCACAGATCAATGAGGAGGGCCTAGACCAACCTGTAGCCTTCATCAGTAGGAGGTTACTTCCCGGGAACAGAGATGGAGTGCTATTGAGCGTGAGGCATTTGCTGTGGTCTGGGCACTGAAGAAGCTGAGACCATACCTGTTTGGGACTCACTTCCGGGTTCAGACAGACCACAGGCCCCTCAGATGGTTGATGCAGATGAGGGGTGAGAATCCAAAGCTGTTGAGGTGGTCCATTTCCCTACAGGGGATGGACTTTACGGTGGAACACCGCCCTGGTACAGAACACGCCAATGCTGATGGACTGTCCAGATTTTTCCGCCTTAGCGATGAGAACTCCCTAGGGGTAGGATAGTTCTCCCCACATTTCAGCTGGAGGGGACACGTGTTAGACCTGGCATCCTTGGCGTGGGTCTCCCTTCCATTTTTTCATAATGCCTCCACGGTTGCCGATATGTTTTTGCTGGACTAGATGCTCATGGGCACTTTGCCGCTGCTAATCAGTGCCAAAGTGCAAGTGCTCCCTATCGTTAATTGATATATGTATTAGTGACTCCATGATTGGATGATTGGTTTACTTGTCAGTCCCTAGTACAGTGCACTCAGTGTGCCCAGGGCTTGTAAATCCAATGCCGCTGGTGGGCTTGCAGCACTGGTTGTGCCACCCACAGAAGCGGCTTGTAAAATGTGTCTCAGGCCTGCCATCGCAGAGCCTGTGTGCAGCCTCGGGCTGCCATGTCGACTTGGTGAGTACACCCACTTACCAGTCCCTAAACCTTCCCTGTACTGCATGTTGGTCACCCCTAAAGTAGGCCCTAGGGCAGGGTGCATTGTAAGTATAAGGTAGGACATGCCCTGGTGTGTGTGGCATGTCCTAATAGTGAATTACAGCCATTTTCGTTCTTCACTATTGCAAGGCTACCTGCTCCCCATAGGCCAGAATGGGCAGACTGACTATTACACCTTATAATCAGAACTGACCCAGGGAACATGGTAGAAAAACGAATTTAGTATGCCTGAACTCAGGATGATAAAATACATCTTTTAGTGAAGTTGGTTTTAACATTCTGTGTTCGAAAATACCACTTTTAGAAAGTGGGTATTTTCTTGCCTAACTATCCAAGCCTGCCTCTGCTAGGTTGTGTATTCCTTGTCTGGAGATTGAGTGACAGGGGCTGGGGGTGGCTACCGGAGACAGGGTGAGTCAGCGCAGGGCTGAATAGAAAGATTTGCATCCAGAGTGGAGGGAGGAGTTGCACCTGGGTCTGAATAGGGCTGTGCCTGCCTTCCACAATGCTGGCTCCACCTCCTGCCGGGCGGCTGAGCACTCTGCCCCACATTCTGAAAGGAAAGAAGGAGTCAGAAAAACAAAGTGCTCCAGAACTGACCAGAACTGGTTTTGGACTAGGCAGAGGCCTCTCTGCCTCCAGAGAACAAAGAGAATCAGGGTATAAGAGGGGCACCCAGACCCCAGGAAGATTAGATCACTTTTGGGAACAAGAAGAAACCTTTACTGAGGAGCGGAACCAAGAAGAAACTGAGGAGAAACTATCCCTAAGCCTGAAGTGCTGCTTGGGGGATTGGCCTGCAGTGGTTTGCCTGACTGCCAAAGAGAGGAGAAAGGAACTTTTGCTTTGCTGTGACTTTCATCAACTTGTGAAGGATCTCCAAGGGCTTGGAAGAGAGCTTGCCCCCTGACCGAAGTCCCAGGACCATTGGACTTCACCCCCTTTGTGAATTGCTGCTGGAAACTCTGTTTCAGTGGCTACAGAGGTAGGGAGCTGTGACCGACTCTCACGACCGACTCGGTGTCCTGCAAGCACCGCATCGAAGCACCGTCTCGCCCTGCAACGCACGGCCCTGGTCTCACCGACTCCGTCAACGAGCCGCTGCCTGCACCGCATCGAGGGACAACGCGTCCTGCAACGCTTCGCTACGCCGAATCGAACTGGTCCGACCGACACGGTCACTGCTGCTGAGTTCGAGTCCTGTGACCGCACCGGAGTTGGGCACCGCTCGCACGCTTTGCGACGCACCGCCCGACTCGCACCGCTGTCCGGACTGATCGACGCCAGCTCCTGAATCCGGCTCCGCCGCCGCACCGCAACCTGCCAGCACCGCATCGAAGCACCGTCTCGCCCTGCAACGCACGGCCCTGGTCTCACCGACTCCGTCTCGACGACGTCAACGAGCCGCTGCCTGCACCGCATCGAGGGACAACGCGTCCTGCAACGCTTCCATTTTTGCATCGCGACCGCGACGAACAGCCATCCGGCTCGCACGCCCGTGCCTGCCGCTTCAAGTAAAAGGTACTGTGACCGAGTCTGTCTACGCTGTGTTGGCCCGTCTCGACGCGGTCAGCTGGATTTGTTAGACTCTGTTTGTTCTCGACATCGCCATAGCCGGAGGAGGCTACCGACTCGCACAGAACCTTGAATTAAGCCTTTTTGATCAGAACTAAGTATTCTTAACAGTATTGTGGATTATTTTTGTCGTTTATGGTCTTGTGATAAATCTATATAAAGTATACCTATTTTTATAAATATATAACCGGTGTGGTGTCCATTTGTAGTGTTGTCACTTGATTACTGTATGTGTTCACAAATGCTTTACACACTGCCTCTGAACTAAGCCTGTCTGCTCGTGCCAAGCTACCAAGAGGGTGAGCAGGGGTTATTTCGGGAGTGTACCTACTTTCCCTGACTAGACGCAAGGGTCCCTATTTGGACAAGGGTACATACCTCTGCCAACTAGAGACCCCCAAATCTAACACTGTTAAATTGGGATTCCTAGGTGTCCCTCTCAGTCTTGTACAAGTCTTTGAAGTGTTTTGACAGAGGTGCAGAACAGCAAGCCATTACTCTTGAGTCAGGATCACTAGGTGATCTTCTTGAGTCAGGATTACTAGGTGTCCTTCTTGAGTCAGGATCATTAGGCGACCCTCTTGAGTCCGGTACAAGTCTTTGAAGTGTTTTGACAGAGGTGCAGAACAGCAAGCCATTACTCTTGAGTCAGGATTACTAGATGATCTTCTTGAGTCAGGATTACTAGGTGATCTTCTTGAGTCAGGATCATTAGGCGACCCTCTTGAGTCAGGATTACTAGGCGCCCCTCTTGGGCCAGGATTAATAGGTGTTCCTTCTGAGTCAGGATTACTATGTGATCCTCTTGAGTCAGGATTACTAGGTGATTCTCTTGAGTCAGGATTACTAGGCGTCCCTCTTGAGTCTGAATTAATAGGTGTTCCTCTTGAGTCAGGATTAGTAGGTGTCCCTTTTGAATCAGGATTACTAGGTGATCCTGTTAAATTGGGATTCCTAGGTGTCCCTCTCAGTCTTGTACAAGTCTTTGAAGTGTTTTGACAGAGGTGCAGAACAGCAAGCCATTACTCTTGAGTCAGGATCACTAGGTGATCTTCTTGAGTCAGGATTACTAGGTGTCCTTCTTGAGTCAGGATCATTAGGCGACCCTCTTGAGTCCGGTACAAGTCTTTGAAGTGTTTTGACAGAGGTGCAGAACAGCAAGCCATTACTCTTGAGTCAGGATTACTAGATGATCTTCTTGAGTCAGGATTACTAGGTGTCCTTCTTGAGTCAGGATAACTAGGTGTCCCTCTTGAGTCCGGTACAAGTCTTTGAAGTGTTTTGACAGAGGTGCAGTACAGCAAGTCATTACTAGGTGATCCTCTTGAGTCCGGATTACTAGGTGATCCACTTGAATCAGGACTTACTAGGAGTCCTTCTTGATTCAGGAGCACTAGGTGTTCCTATTGAGTCAGGATTACTGGGCGTCCCTCTTGAGTCCGGTACAAGTCTTTGAAGTGTTTTGACAGAGCTGCAGTACAGAAAGTCATTACTTGGTGCCCCCCTTGAGTCCCTGCTGTATCAAGCTGCAGAAACGTCACCAGGTACTGGAGCCTCATTGCTCTCCCCATTTAAAATCTCCGGATACCAGAGGGTGCTTAACAGAGAAGCCCTCTTGAGCATCTCTTTTTGTTGAAAGAAACAATGAAAAACATTCACCTGTGCTCTACAACGCATAATATTCTTGGAGAAGCAAATACACCCACCTAATGTTTATATGCATTATTTGCTGTTTGTACTTAGAAAGCACCTCTATTCTCTACATCAGTCATTTCATTATCTACTGAGCCTGCTGACAGCTTGAAAATGTGGCTTGGGTCTGGGATCAATTATATTGATAGCCAATCATGTCTGTGAAATACAATGTGGAAAATGTAAACCCACGCAACAACATGCCTTGAGGGCATTCTAAATTTGAAAGATGCTCTAGAACAAGCAAAGACTGAAAGGGGGCAACTCAACAAGTCAATGGCTGAAGGGGTCTGATATTAATATTATTTCTGTGTATTTCTTTTTGTGTTCATTTTGTGTTGATGATGTGTGCTCTGGAATATGACTAAATCTGTCCAAACCCCTACCTAAGCACTGTTACATCTACATATGGGTATGTTAAGATTTTTTTCAAGTTCATTATCTCTACACTCTGTGTAATACAAAGGTTTGTGGGGAGGGCATTTTGCTTTAAAGACTCGTTCTTAGGGAACTTATCCCTCTGACTGTTATACATGCTAACAGACTCGATTCAGGCATAATCCGAGATGCTGTACCCTTGGAGTAAGTGTGATAACAGGGAAGCGTCTACCCCATCAGAGCTGATGTGGCCCGTAGAGATCTAAACTTGGGTCTACGAAGATCACAAGTAGGAGAGCCTTACGCCTCTTTATTCCCACTATCTCCCTACACATAGTTGAGGGCAAGCAGGGAGGTTTAGGTGCCCTGAAGAAGGCCGAGCGACCCATAAGGGCATATAGAAATCAGCCGAAACATGTTGGCAGATTAGGGATACCGGAATCATTGTATTCCTAGAAGGCATCCAGACTCTTGTTTTTAATTGTGGTATGGGTTCCCACTAATAAACTATTTGAGTAAACCTATGCCCATTTTTTAACCTTGATTCTGGACCTCCGCTATTTGTCCATAAGTTACAAATATATAAGAGCTCCCAGGAAGTGGTTGAGTCCACAATAGCGGTATTTATCTACTAGGGTGAGAATAAACGCCAATACTAAAGCATGCCAGGCGTTGTTTCCTAATATTTTAAATATTCCTGAGATCTATGGCATTCAGATATATATATAAAGTCCGTAGGCTGTTGCACTTTTGGTGTATGATTGTATAGATTATCCCTCTCTTAACTGCCCGCACATTCTTGCTTGCTGTAGTCTCCTCACAATCTTCCTCCTACCCCACTTCCACGTGCCAGCGTGCTGACGCATACAACGTGCTATCGAAAAACTATAAGCACTTAAAGCGATGGACACCTTTATGTCCCGCCTGTTTTTCAATTATGATTTTTTTCCCTATATTCTTCCAGGCTCCAGGGCACACTAAACGGGAACAAGGCCACTCATGTATATTCACACGAGGCGGCAAAATAAAATAGATTCTGGCGGTTCAGAAGTAATGATTTTGAGGGCTTTTCCAATTATTCACAAAGCATGCTAATTTAAACGCCATAATCACTCTTGCTTGTTCTGTAACACCCTAGCTGCGCGCGGCTCTCGTACCTGGTTATCAAAATTGCAGTCTTCTGCATTTAAGTGCAGACAGAGCATGTTTTTCAAGTTTCATCAGTGGCCTCAAATAACCACCTTAGTTAATGGAGAAAGATAAAGCTATTTCAACAAAGTTTTGGTCAGCACTTAAAGCTGACAGTGTATTACGAGGCAGGGGCAGTTCAAATGCAATCACAGCGGAATTTACAACACCTAAGAACACATTATTCATACAGTCATTCGCTCAGATATTGAGTAGTAAACTGTTCTGACCACTATACAATCTATGTTATTGGGTAATGGCGGGTTTATGGGGCTTCGGACCAAAGGTTCGATTTATATGCGCATTTTTACTATGCCTTTAGCAACAACAGTGGCGCATTTTTCTAAATTAAAACAAATGCGAAAATACAGCAGAAGATAGAAGGAAACTCAATGCTTCTGATAAATGGAAAAGACAAGAGTGTACAGCAATATTAATTTAATACAGGACATTTCTGTTAGTGACTGAGAGGAGTACTTTATTTATAACTTTATTATTTATAATAATTAGTTTTATATATCGCTTTATCGCATCCCTCTGTTGTATCTAAGCAACACAAATAACATATTTTATTATCCCAGTTTCATTGTATGTATATCATGATGAATTGTTCCACATTATAGAAATGAATATTTGTTGTATTCGTTATAAAATAAGAATGTGAATAGTTGAGTGGAAAGTCTTTAAACGACATTTTTATACTATTCCTAATGTATACTAAATAAATATTTTGCTACTTTAGATATACAAAAAACTCAGTATTTGATGTTTTTTGTAATACATTCATGACTATTGCATTGTTTCATTAAGTCACCAGTTTGTTGCTATATGCCCGCAATTTAAATATATATTCCCTTGCTCAAGATATATTTTAAAGATTTATTATCCCAGTTTCATGGCAGTCAATTGCCTGACCTCGGGAGAACGAGGCTGCCCTGCTAGGAGATGTAGATGGCAGGGTCGCGCGTTAACTCACAGAGGTATATCACCTACATTTTGAGGTTTGAGAGTATTTTTGTGTGCGTTTTCTTAAAGAGGAATAGCAATAGTTACAATACATTTTAACAGCCCTCACTCATTTTGCGTCTTTGAGACAAGCGCACTCCAAGCACCAGCCATGTCTCTGAGCTGTACCAGTTGTCTCTGTGCAGTCACATTATATATTTATTTGCCTTGTTGTTAAATATGTACCCCTTCACTGGCCATATGCAGCAGTGTTTGAGGGTTTCCATGCATTATGGCAGTTATACTTGCCAGACTCTGATAAAATTTCACAGTACGCCAGTGCTTAATTTGTAAAATAAAATGTGCCAGGGCCCTGACCAGGAGGCCACTGCAGCTTGCCCCACCCATTGCATCGTCATCGCTGCCAATGACGGTACCAAAACAACTACTAACCACCTCTTACGCCTGCAAGTGCAACAGTTCCGATTATTCCAGGTCCCCAAAGCTAAAGGAATGGCTGGGGAGGCAGGTATTAGTATTTTTTTTTATGTATATTGTATTCATAAACAACCGTTGTTCTACTCATCTCTAAATTAGTCATAAGTGTGGTGATGACAATTAAGTGCCATGCCGAGCGCTGGAAACCAATTCAGTGGCAGTGCCAAACACTGGAAACCACCGGCTCAAATTAAGCACTGATGGTTCCCCACCTCATTGAGGCTTTGTGGAGGGAGGCCATTTGATATGGCTGAACTAGAACGCCCACTGAGACCCTTTGTTTGTGCTCTTTGGTATTTTCATAAAAGATGTACTCTTTAGTAGGGTTATTTAAGGTATGTTCACAACTTTGCTTAACTTGCTGATAACAGTTGTGAGTTGCATGAGTCATATTCCTTTAAATTGAGTAGTACTTGAAAAAAGTAAGAGGTCCACTCGATTGATCAGTGTAAGTGATTATGGGAATTATTAGAACATACTCTGTCTTACATGAGTACCTAAAATCAGGGAATTGTATACCCTATTCGTTTCCTTGCACTGCCGGCGCGAGTGTTCTGCTGTAACAAGGTACCCCAATCCTATTTTTTCACATTTACACAGATCCTGAAAGTCAACAGTTCAAATTTGCAGAGTGATGTGAAGCCCCACAGAGTTGCGGCACAATGTCTTAACATCACAATCTGAAAGTAAAACTTCCAGTGGACGAACCTGCTCCATCCCAGTCGGTCAGAACTTGTTAGTTTTTTCCCATCTGGCATGACCAGATACCCACAGTTGGCGCTATTTTTGCCTAAAACTTTAAAAACTCATAACTCAGGTTCTACTGATTCAATTTGTAACGTTTTGATGTCATTTTATTTATTAATGCTTACTCTGTTTTTCTAAATAGGTTTGGAGTTTTCTTGTGTTGTGTTTTTACCTTATTACTGTTTGAGTACTGCATAAAAACTATACACTGTGCTCTAAGTTAAGCATGATTGCTTTGGTGCCAAGCCACAAGAGGGTTAAGAACAGGTTTACTTAGTGACTTTTGTGGTTCACCCTGACAAGGATTGTGATTGTTATTTGAAGTGGGTTCTCGCTCTCTTCTACCAATAATCCAGTTTCTTACACTAATGTAATCGGTAAAGTGGTTATATATTTGATTTATTGCTTTCTTTCTTCGTGGTCCAGTTCACTAGAGTTAGTATTATTTGTGATTTCTGATATGTGAGTGATATCACATTGTTTCCACATTCATTGGTGGATAAGCTTGCAGTATTGACTGCTTCTCAAGCTACCACCAGTCCTCTTGAGTTTTGTCTTTACTAAAACTTGATTTTTCATCTATCCTAAATGGATAGATCCTAAATGGAGAAGGTATAATGAAAACCCAAAAGAATGATCCTTTTTTGGATTTCAGGTTACCCAGGTCGTTATTAATCTGAAGAGTCTCCGGTTTCTTAATGGTTCTTAAGGTTTAAAAAAAAAAATTTAGTTTTCTAATCTGAATGTCTACTGAAGACTTTGGGCTGAGACAAATTGTTTCTTTATGTGATAAATTTTCTGAGCTTTCGGTTCTCTATTGGTATCATCTGTTTTACAGTCAGATCTCTTTCACATAGGGTTTCATTGGAATAGTAGTTTAAGGTTAGGTCAGATGAGTCGTTGTCATTGAGCTTCAGTATTTCCAAGTTTTGTGCCTGCAGGAAATCCAGTTTCATTGCTGTCTCTAGGAATTTGGATCTTATGTCTACTCTCTACCATCCACAAACTTTGTGAAACTGAACTTTCCAAGTGGTGACCTATTTAGATGTTCTATTGACTCAAGTGGAATACTCTTACAGGTGTTTGCATGGGACTGTATTAACTTCTTTAGCACCTTGGTGTTCAAGGTAGTTCTCCTGCTTTTATGTATCTCATCTGCTGCTGTGTGATGTAGTTGTGGGGGGAGCAATCAATACTGAAGGTGATTTATGCACCTCTCTTTCTATTGGATCATTTGACTATTTGCTCAGTTGGTACTCAGAATGACTTTTGTTTGTTTTGCTTTTATTTATTACTGTTAGATCAGTTTCTGTAAGCTCACCCACTTCCCCATTTTCCTCCTTAACTGGTGTTTCCTCTTTGCTTAGACTATCGTCATGGGTTCTTTTTCCCTTTTTCCCTTTTGCCCTTTTACACCTAGTCTAACATGTTGGATTACATGCAGGGATACTTTCCTAAATTCAATTGGTCATCCTCTTTTTATATCAGGAGGTATAATAGCCCCATTTATATGGGTAGTCCCTTTTCTATTTCCACTGGTGTTATCACTCATCCCCCCTCTTATCCCACTGTTGCTTGCACTCCTGCTCTTACTCCCATCTTCCTTTTCCGTATCAATCTACCAAATATGTGGAGAGTGTTATCTGCACAAACTTTCCTTTGATATCCATGTCTCTGCCTGTGTTGTGGGTTCAGTTGTTGATATCATAGAGTTAGGATAGAGAGTCTTTCTTTAGCAGTTTTAATTAGGCTATTTTGTATAGTCAGCAGTTTCAGGTGTTTGCTTCCTTTTTATCACTTCTGGCTCACGACTACATTCTTTCAGGAGGTCTCCTATGGACTGGTTTTTTGGGCTGTAACTCTAGCCTTCTCCCTCTTCTCAGGTTGTCTCGGGCAGACTGGTTACGGAGGCTCCCACCTTCAGAGGAACAAGAAATATGTGTGAAGTAAGTAGCGCTTTGGCCTTGTCTTTTTTCTTTCTTTCCCCTTTCTTGTTAAGTTCTCTTTTCCCTTTCTATCTAATCTTTTCTGTCATGGCTGGATTTTCTTCCTTTCTGCACTTTTTCTTTCCTTTACTCCTTCACTTTATACACTTTCCCTTCCCTTCCTGGTAGAGGGAGGTATTCCTGTTGCTTTCTTTCTCTCTTGGTATGCCTCTCTTGTGGCCTTTTAGACCCCTCTCTTTTAATTGACCTTCACCTCTATAGCTTGATCTTCACCTTGAGGCCTCTTTCATATGTTTATAGTGTCTTGTCTTTTTAACCGGACTCCCCCCTGACTCATGAGTAATCAGTCAATTTTTCCATTACTACGATTTTTCTAAAGATTCTTTCACTCTGGTTGCACAAGTTCCACCCCACCTTAAAACAGTCTTTTGTCTGGCTTAATGCTATTCTGTCCTCTATTTTAGAAATCTTCCCCTCTCACATGCCTGCGCTAGGTTGTGGTTCTAGCCCCACAACTTGGCACCCAACTGGGAGCGCCACCCTCAACCGGGAATGTGGCATGGGTCAAGTACAGGTCCTGTCTCTTCACTGACAAGGAGGTACTCGACTACTGGCTTTGACCTCCTAGAGCTTCTGGTGGCAGCCTCTGTCTCCTGCAATGCTTGAGGTCTTCCCCAGGTGTCTCTCAAGGTTTCAGCTCCTGTTCCCCTGGGCAACAGACTCCTTCTAGCTGCTTCTCTTTACCTCCTTTTCAGTGCTGGCAGGAGTCTAATCTAAAGTATAGAAAAAAGTGATGGATGGAATGCTTGAATAATCTCAGCCACTGGTAATTACTCAGACAGCATCCCAATCCATCGATATTTTGCACACCATGCCATCTCAGTTTGGACCCAGCTATATACAAATCTGTCTTGACCCTGCTCCAGTCGGAACAGGCCAGCCCGAAGTGCTAAGCCAGGCCCTCCCTGAACCTGAACACAAGCGACCCAGGACCGGTTTCACCTAGTTATGGGCCTCATCAGCCAGGTACAGCTTGTTTCCAGTGAGGCCAATATTGATCACGCTGTGGTTCAGGAATCCCTCTTTTTCTTGGTCTTTTCATCGATAACGCTCAGCGGGATTAACCTGCCAAGATCTTTTGTCACACGCTAAGAGCAGACTCCCTCTGCTAACGTCCGACTTCAAGATCCCGCAAATCAGAAAAAGGCAGGCGATACTCTGAATAAGGAAGAACGTGAGGAAGGAAAATATTGAAAGAGTTACACATACAGCAGATGGAAACCTTGTATCAAATTATATGATGGATATTTCATTGTCATACAAGGGGACTCAGGACTGACTAACAGCTAATCCCAGGAAGATATGTTTACTGCAGGCTGACAGGTAAAAAACTAGGCTACTGTTGTGGAACGTGGCCGAAACTCCTCAAAAAATGGGCGACTTGGACCTAATAATTTTCTTTTAGTGAGTATAAAATCTTAGTCATACAGGAAAGATGGACTGCATTTGTATAGGAAATGTCCGTTTACCAGAGCCACGTAAGATTAGCCACTGAGTTACAATAGCACCCAAAGGAGTGGTGGACTGCAGACAGCATGCAGAATTGAAATTGCATTAATGCTTGGGAAAATCATCATCATAATTCATCAATGTGCAATATCCTTCTACTGATTATACCATCTTAAAAATCATAAATTAAATGTATATGCCCAATAAAAGAAACTAAATGGATTTCTAAAACAGTTAGCGGATACTAGAGATGCTCTGAGTATGACTGCGGATTCCAATCTTATTATTCTTATCTGCTGGTACTTAAACTGTAAAATGGGCAATAGGGCAAATGACTCAGGCCAAGTATCAGAGTTAAAATCATCCCCAGGCAGCTTATCAGTTCAACATAATCTAAATATAGACGCAAGGGCAAAGCACCTGATGAAATTAGGCCCAAGTTCAGAATGAAATACTTATGAAAACACTGGTCACTCAACGCCCTCATATAACGCACGAGGTGCGATGACCGTAAGTATGCTATTGAAACCTAAGAATTGGCGCAGATTGGAAAATCTGAGTACATGGAAAGTGTAAAGCGACCACCATGCTCTATCTCAGGTTGTCAAAGGCAACATACCAAGCAAACCAAGAAACTTCCAGGATACCATCTTAACATCAGAAAAAGCAGCACAGTGAGAATAAGATGGAGTAATTCAATGAAATCCAAAATAGAAGAATGAAAAAATAGCCTAGAAATCACAGAACTCATATCCTACTTTATTGAAAGTGCAAACCAGCAACCTGAAAGGGTAAGGCAATGTCAAAGCCTTATGGATTCATTTTCAAGAGAAATGGTCACAAAAATGGGAAAAAACATCTAACTTTGGGAAGATAGGATGGTTTGACGCAGTCTGTAACATACAAAGGAAGAATAGAAAAATGTAGTACTGTCGTGTGCACTACCAGCAGAAGTCCGAATAGCCAAAAAGGTTTACAAACTATTAATTAAAGCCAAAAAGGAAGAAACCCTACTGCTCACTGGAGAGCACCGGAAGGCAAAGTTATGGAGAAAGACTGAAGATCTTTGTGGAAAAAAATAGGCAATGGCCTTGGTGCAAGGAGGGAAATTAAGGAAGCAAATTTCTCAGAAGATTCCTGGATCTCTCACTTCAGAAATATGGTGCTAAATATGGTGCTAATACCTCAGTTAGCACAAACAATACAGACCTAAACTACCAACCTGATATAGAAAAGACAGAAAAGACAGAGAAGGTTGAAACACTACAGACTAAATGTTGAAAGACATCTTTACAGGGGATAAAATTGTGATATCAATCAAGACACTAACAAAAGGCAAAGCACTGGAACTGAATAAGGTCCCTACAGAGGTATTTAAACAAAACTCTGGTTGATGGTAAAGAATTCTATAAGTAGCGTAAGGAATAAGGAGGCGTCCTTTATGTATGGAAGACAGCCCCCTCCTGCACCACGGGGGATGCTGGGGTGACCGTTACGCCCCTGAATTCTCTCCCCAATATTCATCAAATTTGCCCCATCTAACAAGTGTCTGCCATCGTGGAGCAATAGCATCATCAACCCTATATATAAAAGGTCCAAAAAATGAAACAAAGTCCTATAGACCAGTAAGTCTAATTGATATTGATTGCAAAATCTTTTCCAAACTACTACTCAAGTTAGTGGAGGACTGGATCAAGGACACAAATATTCTAAACCTGATTTCAGGGGGCCTTAGGGAATGTCTTCAAACTATAAATCAGTTTTGTTTTACTTTCACACATATCATTAACAAGAACAGTACAGCAAAAAGGAAGGCCATCTATATAACCTTTTTAGATTTTTCATCTCCTTTCAATTTATTATGAAGGCAAAGCCTGTGGAGTAAACTGTCAGAGATGGGGATGGATGCATCATTGCTGAACTTGATAAGGATGCTGCCCACCGAGACCTCATCGCAAGTGAGAATACATCGAAAAGGATCCCTTGGCAGGCATTTTGCTACAGTGAACAGGGTGAAATATGGCTGTATAATCACCCTAACACTCTTCTACTTGTATGAACATGATTTATACATGGACATATTGAAGGTGACACCAGATGTACCTTCCTTTGATGTCTTTCAGGTCCCAGCTTTCCTATATGCCGATGACTCCATACTGATAGATGAGACCCCAAAAGGCTTACACGCATAGCTGTCAGTTATAAATATATACAGTGAAGAAAATGGCTTTACAATAACTACCTCAAAAAGTAAAACAATGATATCCTGAAGAAGAACAAAAAACAAATAAACCACATTTACAGTAAAAAGCACTAAACTAGAAGGAGTCACTATCTTCACCTATTTGGGTGTGAGCATTGTAGGTAACCTTAAATGGAACGCCCATATAAAATGTGCCGTTGAGAAGTGAATGACTACCCTAAGCATGATCCAAAGAATGATACAGGTGCATTGACGCTGCTTTTCAACATATGTTGATAAAGTGGTACTAGTGAAAGTAGGGAGTCAGATTTCTTATGAAGTTGGCGTTTGGGATTTGACCAAAGCAACCAGGCAAGAGGTCCTAAAACAAGTTTCCCCACAATCACACTGGAGGCCGACATCGTATTTGTATCTATCATGAATAAATGACAAATAGCCCCCATAAAATATTCACTAAAGAGACTAAGGTCACAAGGTTTAAATATGGTATACAAAGCCTGAACAGAGCACTTTGAGATGAATTCCAAGTCATATTGTGCCATCCAATGGAAAACAGCCGATTAGCGGCACACCTGCAGCCAGGGCACTATCATACTGTGGACTAAGAAGTGTAAAAAAGAAAAAAACAAGACAGCAGGCCTTTTCCATCTAGGCCCCCAGTATCGGGAACAACATCTCTGTATCCATCAAGACTGCCCTAACCCTGCTCCAGTTTAGGATAGATTTGAAGACTCCCCTCTGTAAAGAACACTACATCACAGTGCATTGACAATCCACCAACCTAGCTTCCTCTCTTATTACTTGTTGACTTTTCGCTTGCCTTTGACTTGCTTGTGCCTTTTAGCGAGGTTTGCTCTTTAGAAATACCATATACAGACATTCAGCTTTTCCTCCTCATTAAGCCCAACTGGGGCCATTGAGTTCAAATTTGTGATTCCGAAAAGCTTCTGCTTTAACAGTTTGTTGGGTTTTTTTCCCCACACGCCTGATTGAATACATCTTCTTCTAAATGGTAAATTTTGAAACCTGTGGTCAAAAGTGTAGCAATCAGAATATTATATTGCCTTTAACGGCCTTCTACTACCAATTGCAATTGATCAGACATGGCCCCATGGCCTCTAATTCAGCATTCTAGATATGTGCTGCACAAAAGATTTACTTCACATTCCTACTTTCACATGCACCTCAAATGATTCATATAATAATTTCCTTTCACCTCAATTCTCGGCTGGATTAGTTGTAAAATAGGGACCTCATGATTTTTCATGAATTTTGCCTTGGCTGCTCATTATTTTTCTAAGACACATTCTAGGAAAATCTTTCATATCTGCTTCATATTGTTACAGCTGGCACTGTGAGCACGTTTTCTCATTTCAAAGCAGCGCATGACCCTTTCTGCTTATCACCTCTGAAGGTGATTATGATATCAGAGTACTTTTTTAAAACTTGAAGCTATTAAAAAGGATTTCTCAATAAGAGTCACATCATAATTAAATTATTATGCTGATTAATATGCCTGAGTTCCTCTTTGGAACTTCAATGTCCACTATTTTGCTATTCATACTCTGCTAGATTGGACCCTTAATCATTTCGCATAAAGAGGTTGGCGTATTGTAGTTCTTTGTAGTCGGTAATGATTGTGATGTACATCATATATAGAATTATAAATGAGTAACAGTGAATAAGGAGGATGTTTTTCACAGAGGGGTACTGCCTGGGCTGGCTTTAGGATTGGTGGTGCCCAGTGCGACAAACTTTGCTTGTGCCCCCATCCCCAATGACCGGCTTCTTCACCTATTCCCTTACTCCCACCCTCCAACGGTGCCCCTCATCCCTCCATAGCTCCTCTCTCGTATGTATTTCATTTGTTTTATAGCGCAACTCATACAAGTGTAGGATGTCAGAGCACTTTACATCACACACATTAAACTGAGACAATGAATCATACATGTGTAAATCAGTGTATCAGAAATGTTACATGAGACAATGATGACTACAAGGTGTAGGAGTTGCGTGTCATCCAACTGGTAGGCTGTATATTTTAAGAGTTCTTTGTCTATGAGAAGCACAAACTCAGTATTTAAAACGAAACACAGTGCTTGGGGTTGGCTTTACTAATAAGAATGTATTTTTACCCAATTGAACCCTTTCTAGCAGCATTGGTATAATGAAAGACTAGGGTAAAATCATAATGTTCTAACCTATACCTTGCAGTTTGCATGCAGCTCTTTTATGCCATTCATAGCTCACTGTGCTGTATTTGCATTGTGACTTATGAACCGCAAGTAACAAAAGGATCTCTGTGACAAAAGAAGTAACACACTGAGCTATCTACCTAAAATACCATTCTGTGATCTGCATGGTGCACGTTCTTTACAGCAGGCACGTTAGCCCTCTGCGCTACTTTATTTTGAGTCAAAACTACTACTAGACAAAACTCCTTCTCTTTCCATCAGGTACATTAATCATCAGAGTTATCTTGACATTTTTATTGTTGCCTGAAAATTGCTGGACACATAAGGAACTCTGCAGCATGTGTTTAAAAAATAAGATATTTCAAAACATAGCATCCCCGAGCTCGGCACCAAGTGGGGTGGCATTGGTTGCACCACCCTAAAGCTGACCCAGGGGTCTGAATTACATCAAAGAGACAAGAGTGAAGCTTGCATTGTCCACAATGGCACTCAGAACTCCGAGGTGAAAAAGTCTCCATTATTTACTTTTTACCCATCTATAATTTTATGTTATGTATGGTCCCCAAATTATCTTAGTCTATTTCAACTGATACGCAGGGACAGAGGTGTAATTAGGGAGCCATACATAAAATGGGCTCTCTTCCCTGTCCTAAACAGTTGTATGACTGAACCATGCATGCGTTTACCACGCATGTCTTTACACCGTGAGCAATACAACAAATGCGTTGTTACAGCGTGTTCCTTTACCACACAAGTTGTTACAACGACTTGCCTTAGGGAAGCACAGGACTTTGGAAAAGTATCATTTACAATTCCAAATCCAATCTGTGCAACACTAGGGAAGGTGTTGGACTTAAAATTCAACACCAGTCCAACAACGCGTTCCCTAAAGCAAGTCGTTGTAACGACTTGAGTGGTAAAAGAATGCGTGGTAACGACTCGCTCGTTATAGTACCCACGTCGTAAAGGCCCTGCGTTTTTCCATTGCATGATAAAGGCTGTTTTCCCAAAAAACCTGGCGTCTTTCCACCCCTTCTTCCCCTCCAGAAGCCTGACAGGTCCAGAGCAACCTGAAATTCCTCTACAATGTAAAAGTAATGGGTAACACATGCTATTACCCACTGTTGCTGTGTTGTAGCAGTGAATTACTGGATTTGGAATCCAGTTATTCATGCTAATGGCCAAATATACTAATATGGTAACAATAATGGCTGAGGGCCCTTTAACATAGTGCATTATACGGATAATTTTATGCATCATTTAATTGTATACACAGATATTTTGCATATCGGATAGCAGTTTGCACTCTACAAATGCCATTGACGTTAAAATTTATAAATGAGGCATTTTTTATATGCTTGTTTGCTGTCATTGTGCTTTTTTTTGGCAGTTTTATTTAGCGCGAACTCGACCCGAAGGTATTGGAGTGCTTTACATGAGCACCTGTTATATTACACAAGGACACATTCATTTTTTTGGGTAGAAACAGGGAGATTAAGTGATTTGCCCAGAATCACAGGATGTTGAGCCGATGCCAAGACTCGAACCGGGTTCCCCAGTTTCAAAGTCGGCAGCTCTCGCCGTTAGGCAACACATGACTGACACATTGGCGCACTAAATTCTTGCATTAATTTGGATATCATGTACTTTGGACCCAGTGGTTAATTTGTCACTGGTGGGCATTGGCACTCATTTTTGGGACCGGGACTTATTTTTCATCAACATGACCCACAGCAAGAGAGAGAAAAGCAGAAATGGGAGTAAGAAGGAGGAAGTCAAAGATATGAAAACAGTGACAAAGTGATAAAACAAAGTAGAAGCAAAGCCAGAAAGAGTGAAATAAAGACCCAGGAAATGTAGGGTGGTAATGGCATGAGGTGAAATGAAGTCCGAATAGGAAACTTCAGCATTCGATAAGTCCAGCATTTGGCAGCACTAGGGGTGGGCTCCTAAGAAAATATTTGGGATCCTGCACGTATTGTTTTACAAATTAAGCACTGCCTCCATCTCACAGATGGTAGCTAAAATGACAGAAGGATTTTGGGTTTTTTAAGATTTAAAGAACCACTGTTCCTGGATCTGGCTGACGTATAAAAGGACAAGTAGACTCTCAAACCATAGCCGAGTGGTCTGTCGTTTTCTAATTGGTGGTATCACTAACCTACTCTTGTAAACATCAGACTTCTGAATTTCCAAATTGTAAGTCTGCATGTGGTGGGCATGTCATTGCTTTTGGGGTACTTTCAACCCAAGAAATGATAAAACAAGCATGGAGAATGTTGAGACTTTCAACACTGCAAAACCGTCTTCAGTCTAGACTCACAAGGATGTGGCTTAATAGCATGTTATGTTATGTTGATTTGCATAGCGCACTAATCACCCAAGAGGGTATCCAGGCACTTATGTAGCGGATGAGTAGGATCATTCTGCTGATCCTTATTAGACAACCTAAATGTCTCCCCAAAGATGAAAAAGCACAATATGTTTCCAAAATCTGGGATGGGATCAAGTCTGAACCAGTAAAAACACCTCACGTTTACTGCAAGCAGCTGTCACATTAGTGGGGAATTGGGGCACAGTTGTCATCTGATTAGCATAACGCTTCAGGTAGCAATTTTTCAGAAAAACAGAAAAGAGGTGTAACTCATGAGTTGCTGGTCTGGGCGTTTATCAGATTAAGTTGTTGGAGAGAGGAAGGATTGTGAGTGTTTTATCCTGCTGCAAGGAAAGGGTGGCTCTTAAAAGGGCAGCAGGTGCAATGATGTGGCCTGTACCCTGCTTATGCACATGCAAACATGTATGATTGGTTATGTGGTTGTTGATCGATTGTACAAAGATGTGTTCCAAGGACAGAATCAGTGCTTAATTTGAACCAGTGGTTTCCGGTACTCATCATCAGCACTTAATCATCAACACTGGCGCTTTTCATGAGCACCAGTTAAAGACACATTAATTTATGGGGAGATCAAGTGATTTGCCCATAATCAAAGGATGTTGAGCCACCGCCAAGACTCGAACCTGGTTCCTCAGCTCCGAAGTCCACAGCTTTGGCCATTTCACCACATCCTCACCCACTTTCATGGTTAGCACTTGGTTCTGTTTGAGGTGGTTCTAACAGGCGAAATGGGATGCTACAAGCTGCCTCGTGGCAAGAGCCGCGATGCTTCTTTTTTTTACAAATTGACAACTGGACAGTAGGGCTCTGAACCTGTCACATACTAATCAGTCCTGGCTTGAGATGAGAGACGGGCAGTAGAATATCATGCCCTCATGTTAAAACAGCAAGAGTGTCAAGAAAAATCATTGTATTGGGACAGTGGAGGTGAAGCAGCACATTTTAAGCAGCACTTTTGTGGGTAGGCCCCCTTGCACATTCATCATGCATTAAGCAAGTGGGTGGAGTGTACTATTCCTAGACATCGGGTTATGCATGTGCTGTAAGCCTACCCTTAATAAAATAATATAGTCCCCCTAAGCACAACCCTTTACACATGTGAATAACATACATTAATCACTTTCTCCTCAAAGCACATTCATTATCATGTGTAACTTGTACATGGACCTTTGGTTCAGTACTTTTGTGCACCATCTAGTTCCACAACATATATTTAATCAGAAGTCATGTGACATGGCCTGCCTGTATTTTTTAGTTTTTATAACCAGGCTTGTCTCCACCCCCAGTAATGAGAGTGGCCCCAGTTCTGTCCTGTGACATTGCTGTCTTCTGTGCCCTTGCTGTTTTCAAGTGTCTGACCTCATCTGTTCACTGATCATGTTCTCACAGTCCCCTTGTTCTCTGGCCTACTCTGTTCCTGTTGTATAATCTGTCTCACTTGACTTGCTTATTGTCACTTCTAATCCTCTGCACTGTCGACGGCATGTTAATGCCCTTCGAAAACCATCAGGACATGAAAGCATTTTATAAATGATTGCAGGGTGGCCACAGGAATGTCAATGCTGTTGTATTCACCTAGATATTTGATAGATAAGATATTTATGTAACAAACCAGCTTTTGACGACTTCTGTCATCTCAATTGGGGGTGCAGGAGATGCTGACACACAAATGGGCATTTGGCTTTATTTTTTGCCCTTGCTTCAGAATTGCTGTGTATCTGTATTATAATGTCAGAGTAGACACCAAGACTTGTGAAGGACATGGACTGTGGCACGCGGTGGCTCTAAGGCGTACACACAGACAGATGCAATCAGATATAAACTTAAGTCCTCTATGCAAGTCATTTAGAGCCCTATAAGTGACCTTCAGGGAAGAAAACTGAGAAGGAATGAGTGAATTAATGTAGGTGCTAGTATGCAGCATGGCAAGCTAAATCACCTCAGGATGCAGTGAGATGGACAATGACAGTGCATCACTGTGGACCTGATTCACAAAGGGCCTCCGCATTCGTGGTGGGGCGCCACAGTTGTGGCCGAGGCTCCGCACACGTGGTGGAACCTCTGCAATGAATAAATGCAGTGCGGCGGTCCCGCCACATGTGCGGGCGCCCCGCCACGACTGCGGGGACTCCGCCATGAATGCGGAGGCCCTTTGAGAATATGGCCTTTGGTGAATAAGGGATGTCCTGCTTTTGGAGCAAACTCTACCAGATGGAGCCCCTTTGAGTTTGAATGTGTGTATTGCCTTAGTAATGAACAGCACAAATGCATGGATTCTTGGTGGTGCTAGATGAATGCTGAGATTCTAAGACTTGGGTCCTAATTTAGATTACAGGGGACGGGTTACTCCATCACAACGGTGACGGATATCCTGTCTGCCAAAATTATAAATCCCATAATATCCTAAGGGATTTATATTTCAGCGGACGGGATATCCATCACTGTTGTGACGGAGTAACCCATCTCCCAAGATCTAACTCAGGCCCTTAGTGTGTGAAGCAGGCCAGGTGGATGTAAACAAGCTGAGAAATCACCTCAGATCCTGTCAGGTGGGATAATTTTAGATTTAGATTAGCCTAGATGCTAAGTATCCTCCAACTGGTGTCAAGAGCACAGGCGGTGCTTGGTTCCCCAGCCTGTAGACCTCAGAAAGAACCCAGATCAAAGTCCCCATCATGTATTGAAGGAGGCGACAACTGTGCAGGATGTGAATGCCAAAGAGGGTTCAGAGAAATGAAATGGTAGATGATCCACACTGTAAGTCCTTTTGTATTTCAGGTCATAAGTGAGCCTTGTCTGTCCAGATGAGGCAAACTAAAGGACTTGGAGGAATCTGGACTGATCTGTGGAGAGAAGGCTTAAACTGAAATGTAGCTGAGAAAAAATTAGATGACAATCTAAGTAGCGGAAAGGGAACATCCAGCTAGGGCGGTCATTCAGGATACAAACTAAAATGGAAACATATTGAACTGCTAGTGGGCTGCAAATGAATAGAATGGAAGGAAATCCAAGAGAAGTGGTAGAGCTGGAAAGAAATAGACCAAGCAGGACTGGAAATGGAAATTAAAGGAATGAGTTACCATAGAGAATCCTCATAAAATATTCTTATTCGCATAGTGAAAGTATATCATTAAAACTGCAAAGGTCTTTTAAAGTCTATTAAAAACAATATCTTATGTAATCTACCAATAACATTGCTCAATTCAATTAAATGCAGTCAGTATTAAAATATAATCAAAATCGGCAGAAATCATCCATCAGATAATTTACTCATCTGTATATAACAGTAAACAAAGTTCTCTGATGTGAAATATTACTTTATAGTCCTGCTTACATATGGTTCGTTTGAAAGCAAATTGGTATCTAGTCACTGACACTTGAATAGCTCAAAAAAGCAAACTGAAGCTTTCTGTACCACTATTTAACTCGATGCGTTCTATAAAAGAAATGCCCTAGCTACACCCCAAGCAGGTTGCTGCCATTGTAAAAGCCCTTAACATGGAAGATCAAACACTGGGCAAACATTTAGACCTCATAGATAACTATTTAATACCCGAATGCAGCAATCAGCAACTGAAAAGTGGCCAATGACCTTTACAAAGGGTCTGCCACGGTGTGGCATCTTGTGTGCAACTTTAGATAGTAACTTTTGATAAGTTTATCCTAGAAGCATCATTTTTTGTTCATATCAGCAAATTTTGTGGCACATGGTGTATTATGTGGCAAGGCATAATTATGCAGACAAGGCAGCTGCTGCAGGATCACATAATTTCAGTGGCCCTGGGACGTCTCAAGAGAGACCCCCCCCTTCCAGATGTCCTAGGGAGCAAAGAGAGATGAGACTGATGTTGAGCGACGGTAGTGTTACCCACACCTCACATTCACATTTAATGCATTTGTGTTATGGTGCGCCTCTGGATGTGCAAGTAGCATGTAACAACTATCCAAAATAGATATGTTTGCATTGAATAAGCATTATGAATGCTCTGCAGAGCACAAAGATGACTTGGACCCCCATAGTATTTCAGTGAATCTGATTTTTTTTTGTCAAAATCTTTTTATTGCATTTTCAAAGATTAACAACATATGAGCTCAACATAGCTTTGCCTCAAGCTAAGATCGTCAGATAGCCAAAGACAAAACACATCTTTCCCACAAGTTCTCGGCATAACCCTTGATATATTCAGGTACAACTTCCAACATTATCAAATTGCATATATCGAACATTCTACATATCTATCGATGCACCATTACAATATGAGCGAGAGCCAACGAAATAAACAAAATGGAAAACAACTAAACAATCTGTGGTACCTATTGCACATGACTATAGTGCACTGAGGAGAGTGTGGAGCGGATGGGTACCAATCGAGGGAAAGGGTGGGGGGCCCACTACTCCCGGACATGGGAGAGTGGGAGAACCACACACGTGAGGGGATGCAAAAACTCTAAGGTCCATGGCCCCCGGAGGGATCACAACGGGGTCCAAGTTTGCTATGTCTGAAAGAGATGAAGGGCCCGCAAACTGGGGCCACAGGCAAAGAGTGGCAATCCTTCCAATAGGTACCCCACCAACGGACTCCAAATACAATCAAACCCTTTGCAGGAGTCCGTCATGATATCAGCCGCCACCATAGCCGGGCGTGGCATTGGGAAAGAGAGGGGTCTCCGGTCTCTTCCATGCTGCTGCCACTGCCATTTTTGCTGCCCCCAAACACAACCACATGATTGAGCTTTATACACAAATCAGGGTTCCATGATTGCGAAGAATAGAGTGCTATCACAATTTTTTCATGTTTAAACTCTCCAGGACAAGCCTGGTTTAATGTGAACCAAGAAAACACTGGGATTAGGGAAAATCATGTGCAGTATCTGGGCGTGCTAATTCCAATACTGAGAGGCGATGCTTAATTTAAAGCGGTGGCTGACGGTGGGGGCCTCCGGCACTCATTTTTGGGCACCAGCATGACAGAGTAGGAGAAAGACGGAAAAACTGTGACAAAAGCAGAAAGCAGGAAGGAGAAGTGGAGAACTAGCAAGAGAGAGGTAAAGGGGTAGGGAGTGTCTGGTGGTGGAGTAAATAGGCTATGGGGAGTGGTGTGGATGGCAAACCACTGCTGGGAATACAATACATACACACAAAAAATACATAACAAAAGAAAAAGAAAAAAAGCCACTTACCTGACTACACACCTCGCTCTGGTCCAGATTTTCTTTTTCTTTCCTGCAGCACAGGCCCAACCGACTCCCGTAACCAATCCTGGCGCTGCTGTCATGCTGTAAGAGCAGCACAAGGATTGGATGGAGTGTCCTGGCTGGACGCTCCTTCAGGCCCTTTGGGCCTGCGCTTGGCCGCCACCCAGCTGTCTAAGCCTCGGTGGAGAGCTTTAAAGTGCGCATGTCACTTTGGCCGGCTCGAGACATCCGGCCGAGGTGACGTGCACTTTGGAGCATCCAGCCAGTCATTGCTCCCGTCCTCTGCTGCCCGAGCCTATGGGCTCGCGCAGGCTGGCTGCTGCAGCCCGCATAAAGATAAAAAATAAAATAGCAATGAAATATTTTCATTGGCATTTTATTTTTTCCTGCGCAACTAGCAGCGGGTGGGGGGGCGACGCTTCCCCGCTCAAGTGAAGAAACTGCCGCTGGAAATGAGGTAGAACATCCCAATATTCGTGGCGCTGGCCAGGGGCTTCTGAACTAAAAACTATGGGCCTCGCACTTATTGGTTCACAAATGAAGCATCGACGTGAGGTATTTTTCATTTTGATATCCTACGTCAAATTGGAGAAAGAAATACTGCACCCGGTAAATACCTTACCCTTGGCCCCGTAATTTGGCCCGTTATGATTATTAGTAAAAGTGTAAGCCCGTGTGCCTAGACACTTTTCTTGTGGGCCCAGTAGGCGACAACACGGCCAAGAATGAACAATTACCGAGGACACTGGATGTGGTAAATCAAATTCCAACTCATCATAGTGCATTGTTTCCCATCCCTGGAGTTACCATGCTGCCCGATAACAGTAATTCTAGTGACCAGGTTTTCCAGGCCCCTTAATGGCCAACTTGTAATGAGGGCCCTTGCGGTGTCAGTATTTACAGTCAGAGCAAAGCAGGTAAATTGTTATGAAGGAATGTTAGCCACAACACAATTGACGCTTGTTTAGTGCTTAATTTGTGCCGGTGTTGCCCTTTACTCTGCACCGACACTTATTTTGTAACACTACCACACATTTATGACAGTCTACCACATGGTGGCGCTGTTAGTTTATTTTTTAAAGAACACGTGAGCAAAGTGTTTTAAGAATTAAACAGACAATTAAAAAATATATTAATACCAGGGCGCTCAGGCGGTTCTCACAGCTTTGGGTCACCTAGTATAGTCCAAATTGGCACATCTTTATGACTGTGATGGTAAGTAGGTGTAGTTGATTCTGGTATTTGGCAGGATTTGTGAAGCAGTGGCCACCTGAAAAATAACTTGGGCCCTGGCACTTATGATTTACAAATTAAGCCCTGCGGTTGCTTGATATTTCCTGAAATGGTTTCACTTACTTGCTGGAGCCCTGCCTAACCTCATTTGTTTTTCTTTTAGTACATTTCTTTCATGGGCTTCCAGCATTTGATGTATCATAAGATTGCATTCCTGTTCTGTTTTTGTCAAGTGAAGGGCTCAGCTTTTCAAAGGTTATTACAGAATGCTGATGAAAGTGTTGTTTATTTTACCTTCTTTCTGTCACCTTATCACAAAACCTGAGTTGTGACATTTGTGATTTATTTTTCTCTTCTGCTGACCTTCCTCTGGCTGCAAAAATGAAATGTTATACACACATATTGAGTTGGACTCATGAAGGTGCCCTGTACAATTTTCATTACATCCTCATCTGACAGTCCTCTGGCAGGAGGGTGGGTGTGCACCACACTTCTGTGTGCCTTTTTCTGCTATATTTGTTTATTGTACTGTCAGGAAGCGTAAGCATCAAGCCGCCCCTCAACACTCTCTACTAGATCCGTGTAAGCTGGGGGCTTTTCTGTACCAGAATCCTTTTCATCTACTCCATAGCCCATCAGAGCAACACTTCATTTATAAATAAATAAATAAATAAATACATACATACATACATACATAAATAAATAAATACATAAATGCAGTACCTAAATATTTTAGGAGTCCCCAACCTGCACTATCAAATGCTGGTGTAGCTGAATACCAAGGCTGCCTGGCTTTGATTCCACTTCCTGCCTTGCTTGCACCATCATACACTTCCTGTCCCTTTGTGTCAGTCTTACACGTTCTTACCAGGTCTAATAAGGTCCACGTGCCTTGGATGCATTTCGGCAGGTCTTATCAGCCAAAACTTTTGCAGGGGAAAAAGAACCTGGTAAATACTGGAACATGTGGATTTTGGTGGCCGGCGTTTCCTGTGAGCAAATTCAGAATGTCACTGGTATTGTAAGGTTTTCCACATATGATCTGCTCTCCATTTAAACTTGGGAATTACCCAAAGTTCTCCACTAATTTAAGCACCTTTCCACCTAAACTTTGAAATTACCCAGAATACTCTTTCTATTTTGCATAATTTATGCGGCACTGTATGTCTGAAAAGGTTCTGTTTTGACTTGCAGTGGGTGCTCCATTTTTTCTGGACAAAGCTAAACCTCTGTGAAAAGCTATAATGATAGCAAAACATGTGTCAAGGGCTGCTTTAGCATCAAGCCGCCCCTCAACACTCTCTACTAGATCATGTAAGCTGGAGGCTTTTCTGTGCTAGCATTTTTTTCATCCATTCCATAGCCAACAACAACAACAGTTAATTTATAAATCAATAAATGAATACATAAATGCAGCACCTAAATATTTAAGGAGTCCTCAACCTGCACTATCGAATGCTGGGTTACTCAACAGATTCTTAGACTCGCATTCCTTGCCTCACATAGCGCAAAGCGACCGGCACGCCATAGATGAACTTATCACCACAACAGATGTCACACAGGCACTACAGGCCCTGGCTATGTGCAAAGCACCCGGACTGGACGGCCTTCCACTAGAGTTTTTCCGCACCTTTTCCACACAACTGGTTCCCCAACTGGTAAAACTGTACCAGGCGGCCTTAGATGAGGGTGAGCTACCACAATCCATGTGTGAATCGGTAATAGTCTCCTTTCTCAAACCAGACAGGGACCCCCACCATGTTTGATCATATCGGCCCATAGCCCTATTACCAGCAGACTACAAAATATATGGGAGAATTTTGGCAGATAGATACTCCACAATCCTCCCAACACTGATACATCCGGATCAGTGTGGATTTGTACCGGGAAGAAACACCTCCTACAACATAAGGCGCCTGTTTCATGTCCAGGATCAGGTCCGGAATCACTTCCCCTTCGTGACGTGCATAGTCCTGGACCTGGAAAAAGCCTTCGATACCCTGCTCTGGCCCTACCTCCTTCAGGTCATACAGCGGATGGGAGTGGGAACCCGCCTACTCGCATACACTATATACACCAAGCCGACCTCCAGAGTGAAACTTGGACACCACATGTCGCCATCATTTCCAATACTCAGGGGCACAAGACAGGGCTGCCCGCTCTCCCCTCTGCTCTTCGTAAAGGCAATGGAGCCACTTGCGATCCACCTCCGTAAGGAGGTAGAGAGACGTGGCATTCCAATTGCGGATACGGTCCACGCGGTATCATTATACGCGGATGGCATGCTCATCTACAGCCGTGGTCACGTCAGATCTCACCCCAATAGCTAACACTCTACGGGACTTAGAAGCGGTCGCGGGCCTAAAGGTAAACTGGGCTAAGTCCACAATATACCCGCTCTCAGACAATCTTTCCCCCCCCCCCAGGAAATACAATTGAGTGGCATAGACATCTCATGGAGCGCCCAAGCAGTACGGTACCTGGGAATACGGTTGTACCGCACACCGCAAGACATGTATGAAGGAAACCACTGCAGAGCACTGGCCGGGATCCGATCCTCCGTGAACTTCTGGAAGGATCTCCCCCTGGCTCCCATTGGGAAAACTGCAGTGGCCAAAATGATATTGGTCCCACGATTGCTATATTATTTCACTAACCTCCCAGCGGTCCCCCCTCGCCCCTTTTTTCGAGAACTGGGTACCCTCCTCGGTATCCTTATTTGGGGAAAAGGACGTAGGCAAGTTGCCCTCGCCAAACTGCAACTACTTATGGACCAAGGAGGTCTGGGTGCCCCCTCCTTCGAGGGATACTTCCTTGCACACCAACTACAATGGGTGTCACGGTGGACAGCAGGCCGCGCATTAGGGGAAACTCTTACTAACGCAGGACCAATTCCAGCCCCTACCATACACTGCATGCTGTTACCGGGAGCTGGGCCAATACAGGAGTGCCCTCTCCAGGTGATAGTGGTGCGCACATTTCTGAAACGGGTACATAAGATGAAATGGACGGCCCCCATATATTCCCCTATACAACCACTGGTAGGCTTCCTCAAAGGCCATACTCACTACACAGAGCGTGCGCTGCGTACGTGGACTGAGCACTCAATCACGGAGGCGGGCTCCCTCTATGTGAACGGTCAACTGCAGACATTTGCAGAACTCGGAATGGATACAGACCTCCCAAAGGGACAATTCCTCTTACATAGGCAGCTACTAGAAGATTGCCGCAGAGTAATAGACACTGAGCCGCCCACGCACCCAGTTCTACACTCAATCCTGCAGATGGGCTCCGGACGACACCTAGTGACATGGTTATACAAGACGGTGCAAGCGCTGAACGCAACCACCCTCACTCCACTCTGCGAGAAATGGGAAGCAGAGTTCCAAAGACCACTCCATGACAAAAAGTGGGAGCGGGCGCTCGAGTTTCCCAAAAAAGTGTCCCGCAACTACTGCTTCAAAACATACAATTTCACATGCTGCATCGCGCCTACCTGATGCCCGAAAAGCTCCAACACTATTACCCAAACACGCACTTCACATGCCCTAGATGCCCAGAACCCAACTCGTCCTTTCTCCACATGTTTTGGGACTGCCCGGCGCTTCGAGCTTATTGGACCACAATACACGCCACCCTATTATCAGTAACAGGGCTTAAAGACATTAATACGTGGGAGGCCTGTGCGCTAGGTAAAGCCAAGCGTCAAAAACACCAAAAAGTGGAGACACGCATCGCATCCCTAGTGATCCTATTAGCAGAGAGAAGCATAGCAATGCACTGGAGAGCGTCGGGGGGACCACCGCTGGCGGCCTGGAGAGGGGCGGTCAGCAAATGGGGAGCCTCGGACGAGGAGGCGCTCAGGTCGGAAGAAATTAAAGGCATTCGTAAACACTACATATCCATGCAATGGGCGACATTACTCAAAACCTTTAAACAGGAAGCGGCAGATGAGCCACCAGCGCAAGACACCCCGACCCCTACGGGAGAGATATGTCACGTAAGGGCCCAGCACATCCCCCCCTAGAAGTTAACATACTGCAAGGCGCGGCCCCAAGCCGAGCACGAACAGTAACCAGCACACTTCGCTCCGACACTCCCACCTCACACTAAGATCCACACAGTCCAGAGATCAAAATCGACCAATCAGCCTACCGGCCCCCATCATAATGCGGTACCTCATACACAGTGAATCCCAGTTACAGTTACTCTTGTTGAAGAGTTTTGTTCCTCACTAAAAACGCAATAAGCGGTGTACCCCAACACGAGCACCACAGATCGACACAGAGGCCACAGTACATCACACAGACAATGGCCCGAGTTCTATTGGTATGTTCCCCCTCAGCAGCAGAGATGTCTTGCTTAATATAATCTATGTCGCTACTTACAGTTGACACAACTGAATATTAGATGATATGTTGCAAAAATGTACTGTGTATATCCAATGTTCATATACGATGTATGTATTCTGCGCACTACCGAAATGCCAATAAAAATGAATTTACAACAACAACAAAAATCAAATGCTGGGTTAGCTGATTACCAAGGCTACCTAGCTTTGATTCCACTTCCTGCCTTGTTTGCACCATCATACACTTCCTGTCCCTTTGTGTCAGTCTTACAGGCTCTTATTCATCCCTGCTTTCTCCCCTTTTCATTATTTTACCATCTTTCTCTTCTTTTCCCTTCTCCATTTTCTGGTTTTCTCTGTCTTACTCTGGGTCAAAGCCTGATGATGAAAAATTAGTCTTTGTCACAAAAATGAGTGTGCATGCTCAACACCTGCAACCAATTTTGTAAATTACGAACTGGATGGGAGAAACTTTCTTAGGTTCACAATTGCGTTCATAAATTAGATTAAAAAAAATGGAAAATGTCAAGCTGGTCTGTCTGTTTGTAGGATCACTGACAGAATATCGACAGTCAGAATATCGAGCTACAAAAATATAGACGCAAGAATATCGATGTCCAGAATATCGAAGTCCTATCTACATAATGGTAAGTACAAAAATATCGATTAAAAAATATCGTTGTTAAAAATATCGTTTTTTTTAATGTATAAAAAATAATGTAAAATAAAGTAAATAATACATATAATTAAAAAAAACATAGTTAAAATTATTAAAAATTGTTTAAAATTATAAGTAATACATATAATGTAAAAATCAATTAAACATATATATGTATAATATATAATATATATACTTACTTAATAATATTTATAAATAATTATTTTAATAACTCATAAATTGTCAAAAAACATATTAAAAATTATAAATACATATTTATATACACATTAACCAATAATATAAATAAAAAATATGTATAACAAATTAAAATATTACAATATTTTTAATCTTTTTAAAATACATTTTACACTACATTAACTAAAACAGTAGAGAAAATATTGGATAGCGGAGGGGATAAAATTACTATTCCCACTCCAGAGAGTGCAACAGTAGGGAAAGTGTTGGCTAGCGTAAGTGTAAAAATTACTATTCCCACTCGAGAGAGTGCAACAGTAGGGAAAGTGTTGGATAGCGTAGGGGTAAAAATTACTATTCCCACTCCAGTGAGTGCAACAGTAGGGAAAGTTTTGGATAGCGGAGGGGTAAAAATTACTATTCCCACTCCAGTGAGTGCAACAGTAAGGAAAGTATTGGATAGCGGAGATGTACAAATTACTATTCCCACTCCAGAGAGTGCAAGAGTAGGGAAAGAGTTGGATAGCGTAGGGGTAAAAATTACTATTCCCACTCCACAGAGTGCAACAGTAGGGAAAGTGTTGGATAGCGTAGGGGTAAAAATTACTATTCCCACTCCAGTGAGTGCAACAGTAGGGAAAGTGTTGGATAGCAGAGGGGTAAAAATTACTATTCCCACTCCAGTGAGTGCAAAAGTAGGGAAAGTGTTGGATAGCGTAGGGGTAAAAATTACTATTCCCACTCCAGAGAGTGCAACAGTAGGGAAAGTGTTGGATAGCGTAGGGGTGAAAATTACTATTCCCACTCCAAAGAGTGCAACAGTAGGGAAAGTGTTGGATAGCGCAGGAGTAAAAATTACTATTCCCACTCCAGAGAGTGCAACAGTAGGGAAAGTGTTGGATAGCAGAGTGTTAAAATTAACATACTTATCAATTAAATAATTATTAAAATTAAATAACCAATTAATAATTAATTAATAATACATTAATTATAAATACTAATAAATAAATATTAATAATTACTTTATTATAATTAAATTACTTCCCACCCTATTCCCCTATAAACCCACAACCCACGCCTAAAAAAACACAATTAATATAATTAGCAATTAATAAAAATTAATAACCAATTTTTTAATTAATTAATAATAAATTAATTATAAATTCTAATAAATAAATATTAGTAATTACTTTATTATAATTAAATTACTTCCCACCCTATTCCCCTATAAACCCACAACCCGCTCCTAAAAAAATAACACAATGAATACAATTATCTATTAATTAATTAATATTAATAAATAACCAATTAATAATTAATCAATAATAAATTATAAATACTAATAAATAAATATTAATCATTACTTTTTATAATTAAAATACTTCCCACCCTATTCCCCTATAAACCCACAACCAGCTACAGAACTAAAATACGCAAAAATGTATTTTCATAAAAGTATTTAGTGCTAAAAATTTAACACATACATTAAAAAAAAAAACTACACTTATACCAAAAATTACATCACATACTTTTAAAACACATACTAAAATACAGAACACTAATATAAACATCGGTATTATTAACAACGATATTTTTACAAACGATATTTCTTACCTTACTGTCGATATTCTGTACCACGATATTCTTGCAGTCGATATTCTTGACCTACGATATTTAAACCTCGATATTATGGTAGGTCGAAATTAAAAACTCGATATTCTGTCTGTGCACCCTGTTTGTAGTTTCGAAGTTAGGAAATACCATACTGCTCTGCCTCTTTGGTGTGTGTATGGGCGTGCAAACGTTTTGAAGCTTATCTCTGTGAACTTTCCATAATTTCCATGAATACTACAATTCATATTCACAGATACATAATCCTATTGGGGTGGGATGACCTTAAAGGTTAAATTAGAACATTGGAATGTTGAGAGCTCCATTGAAGACAATGAAGTGTTCCGGGCTTCTAATGGCCGGTAGAAGCCCGGAGTTCCAACATTCCAATGTTGTCCTTCACAGCCACTGTTGTGAACAAAGGCCACAGCGAGCCCAAGGGGATTGAAATCCCTCGGGCTCCATGAGGCCTTTGTTTTATTTGTTATAACATTCTGCCCTCTTGTGGCGGAAAGTTCTAATAACCTTATAGCCCCACGTAGCTGAGCTATACCGGCATTAAAGTCCCACACCCGTATTAAAGGCCCTCGCCTTTGGCTCAGGCCTTTAATGCTGGAGTGGCCTTTAATGGCCGGTAAAGCCAGCTACGGCAGGCTGTAAGGCTATAGTAGCAGCCCTAGTCTATAAGGAGTGGGTGGAGTAATGTCCTGACAGGTGTGGCCAGACAGGTGTATGCAGATCTCCATTATCTAGCTCAGCGAGTGGTGGGTTAATGGTATAATATAAGCATGGCATAACAAGAAGGTGGCCCCAGTGGGGTGCAAGTGCCAACAAAGCCATGAGAATAATGTTATTGGACAGATACCCAGGTCCCTCAGTGGTGTCGATGATGTAGCTCTGCACCACCCTCCCCTGTCTTTGTTCAAGCAGCAGACCTTCAAATCCACTCCCCCGTCACAAAGCTTGACATCGCCAAAGCATAGGGCTTGGAATTTATTGTCTGATTTCGACCTGGCTACCAGCTCACTGCATCTAAAAGCCCTAAAGAACATTAATGGAGGATGCTGTGAATAATGTAGCTATTGGCCAGTTCTGGAAGCTGCTAAAGGTCTTCAAGTACACACAGGCAACCAAGCTGCCCCTCACCTGCCCTTTCCAGCCCTTTGAAAACCGAGGAATTGGGAACTATCCGTGTGTACCTGTAACAGTCGAAAGGCTGATTCTATGTCTGCATTGCGAGGATGGCCCGTTTGCAGGCTCACCAGACCATGGCTGTATCCTTGTTGAAAGAAGCATTTGTAAATGAACAAATTTCCGCATCCAATCAGTTGTTGACAAAATTGCCCCTTATGTTAGACAAATGATGGATAAGATAAAACATTTCCCAAACTCCTTCTTGGGGACCACACCCAGAGGGCAAACTATAAAGTTAGGTAGTGGTGGTAAATCAAATGGGCCACACCTCAGCTCCTTGTTTAGATTCTCCTCATCCACCAAGAGGAGCTCCCTGACAGATTTAGGATTATTGGCATTCCTTAAGACGAGGGGACTGGCATAAGTTATAGCGCAGCCTTTGGTAAAACCCTGAGTGAGCAGATCTGCTTCCTTCTGGCTAAGGTAGTTCTTTACCACTTTGTCAGAACCTTCAGTCTAATGGATGAAGGACCTTTGGAAACAGTGGTGAGTGATTGAGCTGGTGGCATAAGTTTAGGGTTTATTTAAATGAGGGGTTGTTTGGCTGAGTGGGTTGAGGAACTCGTTTTTCACTGGTGGGCGGGGGGGGCTGACTCTTTGCAGACACTATGACTGCTGTTCCAACTAGAGGCCGGATGATCTGACTCACATCTGGAGCAGGTGTGGACAAACTTGCACACCTTCCACCAAGAGCATGATCTTGAGGTGAAAAGTCTACATGCTTTTTCATATTGCCTTCTACTGCTTGTGCTGGGAAAGTAGAGCCGCACTACCCCAACCCCTCAAGGGCTGCTCAGAGCCCTTCGCTCAAGTAAGAATGTTGTTTAAAAGTTTGTGTACGATGTGTCTTGGCATTCTACTAAAGTAGTCACTCTAAAGTGGAACATACTTGGCCATGGAAGAAGATGTGGCGTAAGGTCTAGAGCTGCTGATCTTGAAAATGGTGAACCAAGTTCGATTCCCAACTTCGGCTCAACATCCTGTGATTCTGGGCAAATTAATTAGGGTCTTGTTTAGAGTTTGGTGGACACGATACTTCTTCGAAACGTCATGGATATCCTGTCCATCGTATTACAAGTACTATAGGCTATAGTGCACTTATAATATGGTGGACAGGACATCTGCCATGTTTTTTGATGGAGCAGTCCATCCTCCAAACTATGAATAAGGGCCTTAATTTCCCCATGCCATTAAAAAAAAAACAGCAAAAAAAGGAATAAAATATATTTATAACTAATCTGTTTCTGTTGTGAAGTGATCCAATGCCAACGGGCCAAGTTCTACAAAATAAAACCTTATAGAAAGTCAGACAGATAGATAGATAGACAGACAGACAGACAGACAGACAGATAGATAGATAGATAGATAGATAGAACTAGAACTTTCAAAACATATGGGCCTGTTCCACTATACTTAGAGGCATTATCACTAGGGTGTGTATGAAGTGTGAAGGTATACTTGGTGTCGAGAAAAAGGAACTTGTAGAAAAGATTTTCTAAAAAATTGAAAACGCTTCATGGGAACAATCACCAGGAACCTGTTGGATTGTGCTTCCAACTGGCTTAGTTTATCATCATCAGCACTCTCCTATTCAGACAGGCAGTGGCGGCTCCTCCGCTATGGCTGAGGAGCATCACACCATTGCTTTTGAGCAGTGGGGCTGTGGAGCAGTAAAGGAAATATAAAATGATAATAACTTTGAGTTATTATCATTTTATGTTTTCTTTGCTCGGGGCTGCTCTGCTCTTGGAGCAGGGCAGGGGAGGGGTGGTTTGTCCACTCCTAAGTGCGCAATGACTGTTTGGTTGGCCCTCTTGGGCCACCCAAACCAGTCATGCGCACTTTCCCCATTCTCCATGCAGACTGCTTTACAGCCTGCGTGGAGAACATGCCCAGGCTCCCCCTCGAACCAGGACGCTCAAAACCAATCACAACACTGCATTGCAGCGTTGTGATTGGTCAGGGGAGCCTGGGTGCTTACCAATCACAATGCTGCAATACATCGTTGTGATTGGTCAGGGGAGCCTGGCTGTTCTTCCTGGCTTCCTGTTCCTCGAGTCCCATGAGGCGAGCAGGAGCAGGGACGCGGGACCCGGCGGCAAGGTAAGTGTATATTTTATTTATTTATATATTTGCATTG
Organism: Calotriton arnoldi; assembly: GCA_963921515.1. Lineage (NCBI taxonomy): Eukaryota > Metazoa > Chordata > Amphibia > Caudata > Salamandridae > Calotriton > Calotriton arnoldi. Next base: position 856,818 of record CAWUFW010007748.1, on the reverse strand, counting down.
CGCCCCCGCGCTCCCATCCCCTGCTTCCGCCCTGCCACCCGGGAGTCATGCCGGCCGCCACTGCAGACAGGAGATTCTACTCAACCTGAATCTACTTGTGGGGTGCAATAAACTGAGGCTGCCGGTTCATATACACTCTCAGTGATATAGTGATACTGGCCCTTATGTTTTGAAACTTTACGAGGATCCTTATAACATGAACTCCCCTGTTTTTGTTGTTGATCACTCAATATTGTGATATACATTTGGGTGGTCACTACTGGTAATCCTGCAGCCTTTGGTAACTATTGTGATTGTTTCTGATGTGGTCACTTCTGCGACAATTGTCAAAGTCGTTAGTAGCTCTAGAGTCTAGACTATTTTCATCAAGCAGAAGTTATCTTTATAGAAAGATTGGAGACCCCTGTATGCTTGACTGAGCCCATATAGCATTACACATAATTCTGGGAAACCATACAATAGCAAACATGTGAAATGGTTAGCTCAATGATGCTAAATCATTTTTAAGTAAGCCAGGCGCCATGTTGTAGTGAGCAATCACTTGGCAGCACACTGTGGAGTACTGGCATGATCAATTTATATTTAGCGTTTGCCATCTGTTTTTGTCTCTTCTTGCAAACGCAAAATGAGTATAATTCATGATGGCGCCATAAAAAAGAAACAAGGGGTTTAAATGCATGTGTTTTTCTTCTCAATCCTGGAAGACATCTGTTCCAGCTTTCTAAAGGCTGAGAAGTGAATCTGTGGAATGAAGTCATGTGACCTCCACCCCCTTCACCCATCAGAAGCTGTACTTCAAATGCTGAACAAGAATTCTCATTTGGAGATGTTTGCGTTATCTGATTGCAATAAGGCTGGCTTCAGGCCACTGACTCATGTTGCATCTCTTTAGAAACCTTGTTTTAGGTTGCTATAAAAAAACAATAACATTGAGATCTCACTACAAAGAATACACTCCACTGAGATTACCACCTCTGAGATTACCACCTCTGAAAATACCATTCCTGACAATACCACTACATTGATAAGATAAATACATAGATGTGTGTACCATTTCCAAGTTTTCAGTGTGACCTTTCTGTGCATTGTGCTTGACACTGTGAGTGACACTATTGTGAATTACAAACAATTTATAACCATTTAATAACACAGTGTCCAGAAGTACTTTACAATATAATTCTCTGGAACCGCTCATAAAACAGCTATAGTGCCCATGGAGGGGATTTGGGGGGGGGGGGTGTGACTGCATGATCACTATCCCACTTTCTTAAGTGAAAAGAGCTTTTGGCAAAAAAAAAAAAAAAAACTAGGATTATATGAAATTGTCAGTTACACTTGGTAGCTGAGAGCGCCTGGCATCACTGATAGCTGTGGAACTGTCACTTCAGTGCATCTCAAACAGATTGCACAGCTCACCAAACGAGAATACACATACACCAAGAAGGTGTCTCTGCTCACGAGCTGCTGTCAGCTGGGGACAGTTGTGTGTCACCATCTCTTCTTGTGTGCCACACTCTGCTACCTGCCCAGGCCTTGAGAGCACTGCATAGCTCTTTTCATGCCTCTGAGATGAAACCTCTCTGTTGCCATGGAGACGTGGAATTCAAGATGTGGTCAGTTGGATGCTGCCTGCCTGGGATCGGTTCTGTACTTCTTACCTGAGAAATAAACTTATCAAAAAGACATTTTGTATGGTCTTAAACCCTAGTGTATGGAATGAAAGCAAGTACAATATTTGGGTGAAGAGCTTCTTTATTGAAGTAACACCAACACAGGCTCCGCTGAGGTGCGGAGCTACGGAGCTGCAGCCGCTCCGTCAGTCACCAGCTGTCAACTGTCAACATTCTAGAACTGACAGCTGGTGACAGGGAACACGATACAATACGGTGTCCGTGTACAGACATAAGGGTACAGATCGCAACACATCTTCCCCCCTTAGGAGATGAGGGAAAAGAGAGAGATGGAGCGAGATTTCTCTGGCCACTTGGAGAAATGGTCAATGAGGACTATCGTGTACACTTGCTCACCCTGTTCAAGAATGGGTCCCATAATGTCTACCCCAATTCTTTCCCAAGGCATGGTGGGACATGTGATGGGATGTAGTGGAGGTCTGAAAGTGACTTGGCTTTTGTCGGAATTGAGGCATAAGGTGCAGTCTCTGACTACTCTTTCAACAGCTATGCTAATGCCCGGCCACCAGTACCAGTTTTTGACTCTGCTCTTTGTCTTTCCAATGCCCAAATGCCCTTCGTGGCAAATCTCGAGTAATTTCTTCCTAAGATTGGAGGGAGGGACAACTCTACCACCTCTCAACAGCAACCCATTTTCTTGCGACAATTCATGTTTGACTTCCCAAAAAGCGCGTAGTGCATCTGTCATTTTACTTTTACTGGTCCAGCCCTTGGACAGCATATTTAACACCTCGCATATAACAGAGTTTTTGGCTTGCTCTAGCATCCATTCATCCAATGAAACCCTGTGTAACTCTTCATGTATATTTGCAATGCATAACTCTTCTACATCATCATGGTTATCGTGATCTGAAGCACCAACAGGCATGCAGCTCAGGAAGTCTGCCACTACATTTTTGACACCGGGTACATACTGGACCACATAGTTGAAATCGAATAGGTGAACAGATAGCCGTGCCAGCCTAGGGGAAGCTGCATACAGGCCTCTCGTAGTGAACACCTTAGTCAGCGGTTTGTGGTCGCTGCGTAGGGTAACTTTATTTCCCCAGACAAACCGTCGGAAATGTTCGAGCCCCCAAACGCATGCTAGTGCCTCCCGCTCTATGACGGAGTATTTTTCTTCCGTAGGGGTCAAAGAGCGGGAAGCAAAAGCAATGGTACACTCTGCCCCTTTTGCGTCCCTTTGGGTAAGAACAGCACCCAGACCCTTGCAACTGGCATCGGTCGTGATGATGTTTTCTAGCAGGGGGTCAAAGCCTTGCAAAGGTAAAGCGGAACACATTTCTTTCTTTAAGGTACAGAATGAGTCTTGACATGTATCATTCCACACAAACTTGTTTTTAAGCTTGAGCAATTGCCTTAATTCGTAAGTTTTACATGAGAAATTCTTAATAAAGTTCGCATAAAATACGACCAGGCCAAGAAAAGCGCGTAACTCTTCCTTGTTACACAGTACAGGTGAATCTAGTATGGCATCTATCAGTTCTTTCTTTGGTCTGATGCCATCCCCTGTAATCTCATGTCCAAGGTAGTTTACTTTCGTGCAAGCAAATTTGCATTTGTTATGCTCAGCCGTTAAACCTTTGGCATCAAGGATCCCGAGGACCTGGTTCACTTTCATGTCATGCTCCTCCCTTGTTCTTCCCATCACAAGAATGTCATCCCGGAACATTAAAATGTCTGTGACCCTCATGAAGATGTGGTGCATCATTCTCTGAAACATTGCGGCAGCAGAAGCCAACCCAAATGGTACTCTGGTGAACCGATAACACCAGAATGGGGTTATGTAGTTAGGTTCTTGCTATCGTGATGCAGGGGAACCTGGTGGTAAGCGGATTTCAGGTCTATGGTAGAAAACCATTTTACACGTTTAGTGCTTGCCAACAGCTCGTTAATTCTAGGGAGAGGGAATTGCTCAATCACAATGTTATCATTGAGGTCGCGTAAGTCTACGCATAGTCTCAGGTTTCCATTGGGCCGCTTGGCCACGACCAATGGGGCCACCCACTCTGAGGCTTCTACACGCTCAATGATACCATCTTGAAGAAGTTTATCCAGTTGGGTTTCACCTCTTCTTTTACTGCAAAGGGTAAATTTCTTACTTTGTGCATAACTGGGATGGCATTAGACTTAACACGTATTCTGTGCTTGTACCCGTTCAAGGCACCGATCCTACCAGAGAAGACTTTGGGGAACTTGTTTAATAGACCCTTGCTGTATTCCTCATCATTTTGGATGACCAAGACTGGATCGGACTTACTGGGATCAAGTATAATTCCCAGGCTGCCTTGGTCCATCCATCCCAAGACGGAGGGGCCCACAGACGATACGTATAGTTTACCTGAGGATTCTCGTCCCTTGAAGGCAAAACTGAGTTTTCTAAAACCACATACCTCTATGGGATCCCCTGTGAATGTTTTGATGGTGATGTCAGCTCTTTCCAACTGTTTCCCAAGCTGTGGCACAAATTTTTCCTCCCAGACTTTGCTGTTGACAATGATGTAGGGGGAACCAGAGTCTGCAACTATGCTTTTGTCAACCCCCCCAATGGTCATGTCGCATACAGGTTTCTTGGTTTTGGTGGTGTGGGCATCATTAATTTGTAAGACACATTGTCTTCAATGTTGAGGATAAACATGTTCACCTCATCGTCGTCGATCGTGTTAAGGTTTGCATCCTCATCCACCTCAACCAGTTTAACTGAGCCTGCAGATTTTCTATGGCATACGTTTTGAAAGTGCCCTATGGTACCACAAAAGGAGCATTTAACACTTCTAGCAGGACACTTCTTATCGTCTGCCATATGGGATGAGCTACCACACCTGTAGCAACGTCTCTTTTTGCTGCTTTGCATTCTGTTGGCAGCAGGTTTGTAACCACTATTTTTCCTGCTCTGTTTGGACACGGATTTGGATTCAACCACCCTGGCTACAGTACCATCCTCTTTCTTTTCTTTGGTCTCAGAGAGAACGGCTTTGGCGCAGCGACCAGTGAGTTCAGCCCTCCTGGCAATGTCTATAATGGTTTGTAGAGGGGATTCACCCTTGGCCCACAGACTGTCTTGGATGTTAGTGTTAGAACCTTGCATGACAATCTGGTCCCTGATGAATTCGTCGTGCAAATTCCCAAAACGACAATTTATGGCTAGATTTTTCAATGCGGATACATAATCGTCAATTGACTCCTCCTTGCCCTGTTTCCTGTGGAAAAACTTGTATCTATCCACACCTACACAGACAGTGGGCTTATAGTAAGCATTTAGGTCATCTATAGCATTAGCAAATATATCACCTTCACCCTCCCCTCTAACTTTCTTATTTATGCTATAATATACTTTGATACCTCCAGCACCCAAACAATGCAACAACATTTTGTATTTTTTTCAGCTGTAAAGTCTTCATCGTCATCAAACGTGGAGATATAGTTTTTGAAATACTCCCTCCACTCCTCCCATTTGAGTACAGGCTCACCCACGCAGGTAGGAATGTCTGGGGAGGAGACAGGTTCCACAAATACCCAGACGCCATAATAGAGGAAGAAGAGGACGAGCCAAACGACTGGAAGGACAGTGCAATAATGGAGTTGTGAGGGGAAGGGGCGAAGAGAGAAAGGCAAGGAACCTTGCTCAACCAGGTACTGGGCACAAGGATTAATTATCAAGTAGTGTGCTAGAAGCAAAGTTGTGTATATGGGAACTGCTCGTTGGTTTCAGTTATGCTGTGCCCATCAGCGTGAACGAGCACAAGAAAATGAAAATTGTGGAAGTGAAGGTAGAAGCGAGTCAAGCAACTCGCAAGGCAGCGGGGGGGGGTGTGCGAAGCAGGACTGTTGTGCTCATAAACGTGAGCGAGCACAGGTGAAAGTACCTCTTGCCCTCGTGTAGAATCCAGAAATGCCCTTCTTCCGAGGGATAGACGAAGTTGAGGTCCGTTCCGTGTGAGGAGATTACGATAAGTAGAAGTCCGTGTCAAAAGATGGCGTCACGCAGGCTGCGTAACGCGCCGCAAGAAAGAACTGAAGCGCCGACCTTGTAGAAAGCTAAGATGGCAGCCAATGACGTAGACGAGCGTGCGTCGTTACCAGGCAACGTGGTACAATGCCTCAGCTGGGTGATGACGTGTGCGCTAGTGCAAGCAGCTGACAGTTGGGCGAATTCGTTGCTCGGCGGTTAAACTGTCACTGCATCTCTGACAGGATAACGTTGCGCAGAAGCAGCCTATGTTTTGAGATATCACCACAGGTAGTAAGAGAAGGAGAGTAATGCTGGTGACACGCAACAATCAATCACTATGCCATTTCCTCGTTTCACACCGGTACATAAGGTGGGGTGTCCCGTGGATTGACAGGGGGTGTCCCAAGTGTCGCAATACGAAACCTAGGTGCACTGACGCTGTTGAGTATATGCACGTCTGATGAGTGTTAATGTGAAGACGAGAATTGCTGATTAGAAGTAATGGCAGTGTGCACCCAGTTAAGATCTGCGAAATGAACCCAGTGCGGAGAGGAAGCGTTAGTGCACGCTGACTGACCTGCTGCTGAAGAGGCATCAGAGGCAAATAAAAATAACTCTGAGAAGTTGCGCTCTTTGTCCGCTATGCGAAGTACGAGATGCCGATCCAGAATTAGCATTAGCGTGCATCCGCAATGCTTCAATGCGATGTAGGTAGTGCAGGTTGGTATGTCATGAAAGCATGTACAATATTTGGGTGAAGAGCTTCTTTATTGAAGTAACACCAACACAGGCTCCGCTGAGTTGCGGAGCTACGGAGCTGCAGCCGCTCCGTCAGTCACCAGCTGTCAACTGTCAACATTCTAGAACTGACAGCTGGTGACAGGGAACACGATACAATACGGTGTCCGTGTACGGACATAAGTGTACAGATCGCAACAGCTACCAATTACCAAAACTTAATCCAAGCCTTAAATCTAATACTATTGCTCACACCAACTCTAAACTTGAGTCCAAGCCTACCGACTTTTATACCCAAACCTAGATCAATCCCTAACACATCTCCTAACCTAAACCTAACATTATGCCTTAACCATGCTCTAATTTTAAACTAACTATGCCCCTTATTCAAGTCCTTTCCCTTGCATTTACCTTTGCACTGCAAGTATTAGATGTAGTGGCGTGCTCAGTAGCCGTAATTTCATTGTAGTGGTATCTCTGTAACAGCACAACCATAGTGAACTCTCAGTAGAGTGGTCGGCCAATTGTCTAATAGCAAACTCCCCTGGCATTTCTATCAATGCTTTAATTGGACATATTACACCTTATAATTATGCTGTGATACACCGAAGTAACCAGCCTTTATAAAATAACCACACATTTTTATGTAAATAAAAAAACACTAGTTGCAGTAATACAATATGTTTATTTAATACCTTAGGCATTATGTTTATGACTCTGGACTGTTGGTTTGATAAATTAAAAAAACTACAGTTTGATAGAGCGAGTTCTATTAGTAATAACTTTCAAATGCAAATCAATTTCAAATTCTGTTTGCACTGGACCAGGTTAGGACTTTAGAAACACATGTTAAAACTAGACACCACAAAGACTGAAAAATTTAAGAGTGCTTCTTTTACAGGATAGGCTACATAAGTACACAGAAGGGAGGAATTTGGTACAAGGGCAGTGAAATGGGGTCAAAAACAGAAAGAAAATATGGTCCCTCTAATGGCAACGCTATTTTGATCACACTGGGCGATGACCTCTTTCTTGGGTAAGCATTGTTGAAGAGGGCTTTTGGTTGGCTAATGCCTGAGTAATGAAGAAGTCTCTTGAGTAAAGTCCTTTCTTTAATGTACTGTGTTTAATGGTCCTAGAAACATTATTTTGTATTGTGTATGATGTAGCACATACACACAAAGGCCCCATAAATCCTAAACTGTGTCAAGAAATAACCTTGGGCTAGTGTGTTAGTAAACTCACTTTCTACAGTGAAAAAAAACAAAGTGCTACTGCTGACATCCTTGTCTGCCTTGCCCCCTCATCCACAGACTGCTCCCATGTTGGCATTCAGTCTCACCAAGGTTCAGGAGGGAGAGAGCTGCAAACAACCACATGACTATTATAAAGGTCACACTGCACCCTCGTTTCTCCACTTGATGCCACCACCTACACCTGATATTAAGGCATGCCAGGGGAGAACAGCCCGGAAGGAAAGACTGAGGGCCCGATTATGACTTTTGGTGGTTCTAGGGCGGGCAGCTCGCCACCGCCGCGCCCCCGCACCAGCAAGAGTAGCCGCCCACCAGATTACATGTTTTTTGTAGTCGGGTGGGCGGACGGCTTGGCGGTGCCAATTTCTAAGGCGATGATGTCTTTGAAAAAGGCACCGCAATGGGAAAGCCTCACAAGGTTCCTGCACAATATGGATTTGAACCTCCATGCTGTGTAGGAACTGATGTGCATGCACACAGAGGGGCACAAGTTATGCCCCCCTGTGTGCATCCACAAATGGTGGAGGCACAGGGGGCCCTGTAGGGCCCCCTTTGTTTCCTCTCCACCAGGATTGACATGGGATAGAAACCTCCATGTCACCGTCAGCAGAGAAGAAACTCGTAATATGCTTGGCAGGACCGCAGCATTCCTGCCAAGTATATTGCGCCCTCTGAACACCGCGCCGCCTCCCCAAAGGAACGGTGGTTCATGGGCAGCGGCGGCAGTCCCAGGAGGGTTCAACCGCCCAACTCATAATGGGGCGGTTGGACCGCTGGTGCGGCAGTGGCTGGACCGCCAGCGCCGCGCCCACGCGAATCTTGTGGTCCTTGGACCGCCAGACTCGTAATCGAGGCCTGAGTGTTTTCATATGTGCGTGAGTGTGAGTGACAGCGTGTGAACGGGTTATTGATTTGTGTGTTTCTGCCTGCTTATATGTATTGTATTGCTTTGTAATTGCATTTATATAGCGCTTACTAACCCTGACAAGGCGTCGAAGCTCTTTTTCGGTGAGTAGCATGCTACTCCGGAACCAATAAAGGATTAGTGGTGAATTAGTATAGTGAAATATAAAAAAAGTAATTTGAGTGGTAAATATGTTAGTCAGTTATTTGGATGGAGAAAGATAGTGGAGGGATAGAAGAGGGAAAAGGTTTGCATTTATATACCGCTTGCTACCCCTGATGAGGTCTTGAAGCGCTTTTTCGGTGAGTAGCACGCTACTCCGGAACCCATCAAGGATTAGTGGTGAATTAGTATAGTGAAATATGAAAGTAATTTGAGTAGTGGATATGTTAGTCAGTTATTTGGATTGAGAAGGAAAGTGGAGGGATAGAAGAGGAAAAAAGTTTGCATTCATATAACGCTTACTACCCCGATAAGGCGTTGAAGCGCTTTTTCGGTGAGTAGCACCCTACTCCGGAACCCATAAAGGATTAGTGGTGAATTAGTTTAGTGAAATATGAAAGTAATTTGAGTGGTGGGTATGTTAGTCAGTTATTTGGATTGAGAAGGATAGTGGAGGGATAGAAGGGGGAAAAGGTTTGCATTAATATAGCGCTTCCTACCCCTGATGAGGTGTTGAAGCGCTTTTTCGGCAAGTAGCACGCTACTCCGGAACCCATGAAGGATTAATGGTAATTAGTATAGTGAAATATGAAAGTAGTGTTGGACTGTTATTTGGATTGAAACGGAATAGTGGAGGGGTAAAAGAGGAAAGGGTATAGAATCTTTATTTTTAATTGTAATTTTTTTTGGGGGGGGTGAGTTTATAGCCGTAGGAGGGGGTTTCGGGTGAGCAAAGGGAAGGTGGAGGGGAGTTAGTATAGGGAAATCTGAAATTAATTTGAGTGTTGGACATGGTATTCTGTTTTTTGGATTGAAAAGGAATAGTGGAGGGATAGAAGAGGGAAGGAGGGAATGAAGAGGGAAGCGTCTAAAATCTTTTTTTTTTAGTTCATTGCAGTAGGATAGCATATTTATAAAAACATAATTATTATACACGTTTATACAAAGCATTAAACATATATAGGTACATATCTATAGTCCAAATAAATGCTTATATACATAGGGATATGCTGCATATTGCTGTTTGCGTATGGTGATTATGTGGGGAAGAGCCAATTCTTGAGTAGTTTCCTGAAGATAAGGTGATTATCTGTGGATCTTATGTTGAGGGTAGAGAGTTCCATAGTTTGGCTGCTTGAACAGAGAAGTATGTGCCACCCATGGTTTTTTATTTGTACGGTGGGATTTTGAGGCGAGGTGCCACTCTAGAGCGGAGGTTCCTTTGTTGAATGTGTTTGGTGATTTTATTCCTGATGAAGAGGAGTCCCGTTCCATGTTTTGCTTTGTGGGTGAAACAAAGCAGCTTGAACGTGGATTTTCTGGCAACCGGAAACCAATGCAGGGCTTTCAAGGCAGGGGAGATGTGGTCTTGCTGCATTATATGTAATAGTAGTCTGGCAGCAGAGGTCTAAATACGTTGTAATCTTTTCATAGTCGTTGAAGGTGATCTGTGGTAAAGGGTATTGGCTTAATCGAGTTTGGACAGAACAAGAGAGATGGTAGCCTGGACCTTGTGTGGAAATCCCAGATGGGGGAAGATTCGTCACAAAGTTTTTATAGTAACAAAGGTTGACCTTGCTAGTTGGGGCGTTCATTGATAGCATGGAGTTCATAGTCTTTCCGAAGTTTCTTACTTCCTTTGATGCTTTAAGTGGTGTTCCCAGATCATCAGGCGGCGAGTGGGTCATAATTATTCCAATCGCCACACATGAGTATTTCTGTTTTGGAAACATTCAATTTGAGATGGCTCCACGTCATCCAGTGATTCACTACTCTGAGACAACTGAAAACTGGTGAGTTTCCATTGTCTTTGGGGCATTCCAGTTGAAGGAGTATTTGCATGTCATCTGCATAGTTATAGCACGTGAGGTGAAATTGATTGATCAGTGCCAGTAATGACTTCATGTAGATGTTGAAAAGCATGGGCAAGATGATAGAGCCTTGAGGGACCCCTGCTTTTGTGAAGTACGGTTTGGACGAGACAGGGGGGTATGGATGCCATTAGTTCTGTCATGAAGGTAGGATGTGATCCAGTCTAGAGCAGTCCCCTCTATGCCATCTTCGCAGAGTCTTTGAATCAGAGTGTCATGGTCAACCATGTCACAGGCAGCCGAGAGGTACAAGAGAAGTAGCGCAACAACCTGTTGCGGTCAACTGTGTTCTTCAGGTCAACCCAGATGGCAACAAGGGCAGATTCTGTGCCTCTTCTTGGATGGAATCCCGGTTGGAAGTCTGAAAGTATGGCATTATCTTCAATGAATTGTGACATCGGGATGAATGCTGCTCTTTCTATCAGTTTGCCCAGGAAAAGTCCATTTGTAATCGGTCTGTAGTTGTCAGGGTTTAGGGGGTCCAAGTTTGTTTTCTTCAGTAATGGGCATTTGTAAGACTTTTTGAGCTCTTCTGGAAATATTCTGGTAGTTAAGGAATTGTTGATGATTCTTCTTACTGGTGTGGCAGCAGAGGTTGTTAGAAGAATTGTCTTGAAGGTTTGTTTGTGGTGGACACGGGTCAGAAGGGCTTCTGACAGGCCTGCTTGCTTTGTCCAGGTCCATAACTTCATCATGGGAAATGTGTTGGAAGGAAAGGAGAGGCTGGGTTAGAGTATCCTTGGATTGTTGTTTTGGAAAGGGGCCGGGGCTGGTGCTTTGTCTTTGTTTTAAATATGAGTCCAACATGTCAGCTTTGGGCATGTAATGATTTGCCAGTTTGTCTGTGAAATCTTGAGTAACGGGATGAGTTCCTTCTAGGCAATTTGGTTTACAAAATTCATTGAGAATTTTATAGAATTATTTATTCTTTATTTGCACATTTAGCATTTTGAATTCTGTCTGAATAGTACTGTTTCATAGCTTTTTTGATAGCTGACTTGTGTAATCTGTTAAATTTCTGTAGGCGAAGTTTGTCTTGTTTGGTGTTCTGCAAGAGTGTGTATGGCTTTAATATGGGGAGCAGGAAGGGGGCTAAAGAGGCTGGTGACACAACTTTCCAAGTTCACCAACGGCTCCTGCTTTCTATTGTTACGAATTGAACACATCAGTAAATATGTCTTCTTTTCTGTATTTTAAATTCACTTACTGATATGTGTCTTAAATATTTGTTTTCTCCTCTGTTGTTTTTTATGCATAAACCTAGGAGTCAGAATGCCCTTACCTTTTTATGACATATTTTCAATGTATGCCTGAGTTATGTGAATAGGAACAATGTCAGTGAAAGTGCACCTGATCGAAATATATTCATATAACATCAGTTCTACCCCCTCAGATGAACCAGCCAGATCAAATGGTGTAGTTGCATTACAAGTCAAGCTCTCTAGCTAAGGGAAAAGGCTATGTTCTGAAGTTACTTATTGCTACTGTTTATTACAAGCCATATTGTCTATTTAGTATGTCAGTGGCGCCTGGGTGCCTCTTTTGGCAATTGCTTGCTCTATAAATATTTCAATAAATAAATACAAATAACTTACAGATCCTTCGCAAGGTATCCCGCATTCTTCTGGCAGACAGTGTTGTCTCCCTGAGGTTATACGATTGAATCAAATTTTACATGAGTTGTTTAATGCAACCAAGCATTGATTTACAACTTGTTTACAACTGAGCAGCCAGAGTTAAAGTAGGCATAATCATGCACATCCTTGCCAAAGAAGATCCACTGTCGTCTTGTCTGATTTTTTGAAAATATTTTTATTGGCATTTGTAATCATACATAACAATATATTTTGTAGACAAGAATTGAGTATACAGTATGTGTGGAACACGATTTGATTTAGTATTACCCAGCCGGGCAACAAACATGTGTCAAGAGGCGTTATTACAACACATTGACAATCAGAGGGAACAAACAAAATATGAGGCTATAGAATCAGATAGGCAGCAGCTGCGTCCTTCCAACTCTCCTATGTCAGCTGCGGCTTATTGATGTCCCCCATTTCACCCATCTAAGATGTGTCTTATATGCCCTATTACTTACTCTCTGGGGCCTGTTAGTTACCAGTATACAACGTGGTATTTACTGGCTACTTCATGAATCAGTCATGCCTTAAATACCACTAATTAATAACACAAAGAAAAAGTAACAAAGAAAACATCTTCAAACAATGCATGCAGGTGTCTCTATCTCTGATGCTCTTGGTATTAGGGGTGATGAACCGTTGTTTTCCCAGCAGGGTGGGACATGTCTAGACCATATTAATGCCAGGTAGACCCCTATGGTTCCCTAGGCGCCTATATTAGTCGAGGAGGGGGGAGGGAAAGGGGGAGGGTAGGAAGAGGAATACCGGGGTGTCTCGGAATCAGCTACCGGGACGTCCCCGCCACGTCAGTTGTCACACATCCTCCCCCGCTACCTCAATGGCCCCAGCTTCCTACACTGTGGGGGTCTCGCTTTCATCTTCCTCACTATTAGAATGGTTTGGGCGGCCCCAATTAAATAAAATGTCTCTCCATGCTTCAGCAATTGGGCGCCTACGCAGGCCCCTCAGCTCCTCTCTATTCAAGGCTCTACCCTCTGATGCGGCCCATCTAGATACCTCCTGGATCCACGTGCCGATCTGTGGCCCCATGGATGATTTCCATGATATTGCGATTCGCCTCTTAGCAGCGCCAGGGACAGATCAATAAAACAACTCCCCACTTTGCGTTTAGGCGGTCTAGGATACAGACCAAGGAGGCAAGTCTCCACCAAGTGGCCCAATGTGCGATTCAGCGTTCCATTAATCTTGGTCAGCACCGCTTCCCAGAAACTTCGTATGGACGCACAGCTCCAGGTCATATGGAGGAAGTCTGCATCTAAGTGATTACATCTTGGCCATCCTCTAGGTTCCCCTCCAAAGGCAGCCTGTATGTGATGAGGGGTCATATACGTCATGTGGACGTAATTAAATTGTAAGTATTTTAGACGGGTGTTATGGGAGATTTTTTTTTTTTTTTCTCCGTTTTATGTATGCAGTACGTTAGAATACAATATCAAAATAATTCATTACGGCGCCCCCCCACCCAAAACCCCTCGATGCAACCGGTGAATATTACAAGCAGTGAAGGTTCTAGCGTAAAACAGAAAAAAAAACAATTTAACCATGCATAGGCATTCAATCCTGCATTGGGAAAAAACATATGTAATTGCACAAGTCTTAACGTGGCAAATCCAAGAGCACAAGAACAAGAAAAAGAGAGAGAAAAAAAAAAGAGAAGAAAGAAAAGAGAAAAAGGAATAAAAATAAAAAAGAGGGAAGAGGAGAAGAGTGAAGCGGGGAAGCGATGGGAGGAAAGGAGAAGCACCCATAAAAACCTTCTAAATGTCCTGAGCATTCATAATGTTGAGCCACCGAGTTAAAGGTTCCCATATCTCTAGTCCTTTTTTTTTGCTCGTCTGCCTTTTTTAGCATAGATAGCACTCTCCAGTTTACATGTAGCCAACAACCGGGCCTGCCATTGGGCAAACGAGGGAGGATTCGGATTTTTCCAGTGCGAGGCAATACAGATCCTAAGGATAGTCATTGCAACAAACATTAAAGCACCCCCAGTCTTCCTATTGATCGTTTCATATAGCCCCAGCAGGATAATAGTGATAACGCCGATTCTTATCTAATTATCTATAAGAACCTTCTGGCCGCCAAGATCTTTTTACCTGTTGAATAGTGTAAAGGAGAGAATCTCATCAGGTTAGATATCAGCATTCATTTTTGTCTGAAAGGACCACTGACTCCGAATTCAAGTTTGAGAATTTATTATCGCCACAAATAACTGAACGTGCAGGCACCTCAACACGAGGTTAAAGAAATAGATGGGCACTAATACAAATAATAATCTACGCAGGAGTCTCATCCGACTCAGGATAAGAAGAATAGACAGTTCTAGGAGGACCAACCAGACTATGATTGCTCCTATTTCTAAGTTGCTCTTCATTGGCCTAAACAAGCTTAAAATCAATTACTGTCCCTACACTAACGCTAAGTGACATCCCTGCATAACGATTGTTCCCAGGCAAGAAAGAATAAAAGGTGTCAGCTGTGAAGACTTCCTAAGAAGTGCAATCACCATATACCTAAGCTCAGCTCTGTCCTTCTCTCTGGTCTCCCCTACCGCTTCTCTGGCTTCCTCCCTCGGGGCACTATCCCTAATACAAAACCATACTACAAAGGTACACGCCTTGTTTACGCCCTCTTGGCCAGGTCTTCTTTCTTGTGCTTTTCCATTGAAACGGTGACTTCATCCTGGACGGTTTCGTTGACCTTGAGTCCCAGGCGCCTTCTCCTCTGAAAGTATCATCCCTAAATTCCATTGCACTCCCCGTACCATGCCTCCCATCTTTCTAACTTTTGAAAACAAAGAGTTAGTCTTTACTAACGAGACATGTGTCCTTGCACCTGCAACAAAAGATACGTTCAACAGAAACCTTCTACTGTGCTAATTAAATCTACCGTTTGTGCCCAGAGAGCCTTTCCAAGAGAAACCCTTTTCGGCCTACCTTATAAGCTAACATAAGAATATACCAGGCCTTCCTTAAGCATATATGTAGTCAGGCCCTTACATATAACTTTTAAACACACATCTTACTTTTCCCTATAAGCATATTCATTACGATTCATTATGCAACCAATGAATTACATGTGCAACTTTAATATGGTGCACGTTTAAACTACTGCAATTACATTTCATACACGAACTAATTCCTCTAAGCATTATGTTCACACAATTCAAAAAGCATTACATTACATCATTATCCTAACACCATTAAACTGCTGAGTTCACTTCGTTTCAGTGAACTATTCATTCTTTGCTAAACATGCATGAATATACAATGAATATAAACGAATATATGTCTGAATACATGTGGGTGCGGCCTATCAGTGATTATGATGCACCCCTACAATTCACAAGAACATTTCGCTCTATCAGTTCCCCCTTTGATGACTCCTGTCATCACATCTCATTCTACTCCCTCGGAGAAGGAACCGACCTAAACAGAACTTGTTCCCATCTTCCCTGATCTGAAGTTCTCCATGCTCTTGAGCCTTTGATACTGATTGTCCTGCAATCTTGCCAATCTCATGTCATTTTCCCTCAAAGCTCTCTTGACTCTGCCTGCTCGATACCACTTGTAGGCCTTGATCATAATCCACAAGCCAGCCACACAAACCACCAAAATAAGGAGTGGTCTCAGGAAGTACCCAAGGAATCCCTTTCCTAGGTTTGCAAACCAACCTCCCACTTGACCAAAACCCTTTCCGACCTTTTCCCAGGCCCCTTCTTCGGTCAAATCCGCTATCTTTGTGTGGATCATAGTGATGTTACTTATATATTTCTCCAGATCCTTGCTTCGGTCTGGTATATAAGTGCAGCACTCTTGAACCTTCAGCATTTTACAGACTCCGCCCTCTTTTGCCAATAGGACATCCAAAGCAAGGCGATTCTGCAAAACCATTCCCCTTATCGACAACATCTCTCCTTCCACCAACACCAACGATTTTGCTGTGTTCATCGAAAATTCATCCACCACCGTCGCTAACCTCCGGATCTTCACATCATTCAAGACTACTCCTAGACTAGGTATCATAGCTCCAAAGATATCCCCCACAACGATTCCTGCACTTGCAGCTCTTCTCGTTCTTGAATGCTCTCCACCCTCCAGAAGATTTAAGTCTTCTGTATGGTAAATCTTTGGAAATATTATTGACAAATAACATGTTCCATACCAATTTGCAGGCAACCTCACATAAGCATTCTTTCCACATACGTAATACACCGTAGGTATCACTTGTACAGGACCTTGGAGAAAATCTTTTGCCTCATCTGCCATGGTGAAAACGTGATCACAAGTACTCTGTCCCACTGGAACCTTTTCGTAGTAAGTCTGATAACGCCTTATACACAACTTACCCCTCTGCTCCTTATCCAACGCTATAGGACCATAGCTTCCCTTGGTCTTATGCAACCGTTCCTCCTCTGTCCAATCTGTCCTGTGATGCCCTAAATCTCGGGATTCAGTCAGCTTTCTATACCTATCTTCAACCTGATCTACAAACTTTCTCTCTACATCCGACATCAAACAGGTCAGATTGTGTCTGTGTGCGAATGCTGTATCCAATTCCAAACTCGGTATGAAGTACTTCCTCAGTCTGTCCTCGGTTTTGTAATAATCATACTTATTCAAATGCTTGTAAGCTGGGACTTCAGGAAGCACTGCGTCGAAATTGGAAAAGAAATACTCGAACTGATCTCTCTCATAAAACAAACTAAGCAAAAGACTACATGAAATACCATAAGTCAGTGGAAGATGGTGATACCTAATACCCTCATCCACTGAAGTAGGCAACTGCATACACACATAACAATCTTTCGCATCCATCACGTCAACATACTCATACAACAACTTAGCATATGCATTAAGCTTAAAATCACCCTTAGACAAATCTACATGTAATCTACGACTTTCTTCTAAAATCATAGCTCTATCAGCTGCCCTGTCTACCCCCTTCTGACTAGGTGTGATAGGTGTGGGTGTCCCTGTCACTGCCTCTACTTCTGGCTCATGCGAACCAGTATATGAGACTACAACTACTATGATTATAGAAATTATCACACTACTTATAAGAATGCCTATAATCCATTTTGCTCTTCGATTGGGATTTCCCGGCTCCATGATTTCGAAAGTTCTCAAAAAGTCTTGGTTATCGCAAAGAACTCAGAAAAGTCTCTGTCCTTCTCTTTATGACTTGCTTAACCAGCTCGAGCAACCATGAAATCTCCGGGCTTTCCCTTTCCGATCACAACTTATTTACACAGTCCAGAAAAAGACTTCCCTAGTTTTCGTTCCTCTTCTTGTGGAAAGTCCCTAAGTTTATTCTTCTTCCACTCGGACCTAGGTTATCTTCTTCTTTTAGACTTTTATTTACAGTTCATTACTGATCCATAATGAGATCCTCATTAAGCACGACCAGAACGTGATACAAAAGTTCAAGACGCAAAAGCAGCACTTCGTGTGAAAACGGCTCAGCTCCGAAAGGCGGGAACTCGACCCGATGCAAAAGCAATTTTCGGACTTCACTCAGAAGTGGGGGATTCGGAATCGTGAGTGTCAGTGTTCCGTCTATCTCGAACCCTGGCATCCGCAGCACCACCTTCACCACCAGGTTCGGGCTCCGACTGAACACCTCCACTGACTTCAGTCTCCCTGTATTCACCACCCCCTGCATCAAACACAGTGTAAGTCCACTCCGGGGTAGAGTATCTGCGACAAGGCACTCTTGTTCTCTTAGACCTTCGCCGACTGTCTTGTGCTTGGTCTTCGTCGCTTGCTTCGGTTTCAGATACTTCGGACACTGGAGCAAGGTCTCTCTCAGGTGCTAACCTCAGGTTCAGTCGCCTCTGTCTTTCAGGCCAACTTTCAGCACTTCTGTTCGTTCGTCTGCCTTCTCCTTCTATACCCAGTGCACTATTTCCTCTTTCTGCTGCATTTGACTCTTCTCCGCCCACTGCACCTTCTCTTTCTTCGGTGCCTGAGTCAGGGTTCGAACTGTGGGAACCCCCTTCAGCTTGCTCTAGTGCACCACCAGCTGTGTCAGCGACCCTTACAGCTTGACTTGTCCTCTCATGTGGCCCTGCCACATCAGCTGGATTTTCATTTGCGAGAGGAGCTGTTTCTTCCAAGGGTGCTGGAACTCTGCGGGTATGGGAAGCATGCACCCAGTTCGGCAATCCTCCACACTTTACTGCTGTGTTCGTGATAAGTATCACCTGATACGGGCCACGCCAACGGGCATCCAAGCAACTCTTCCTCACGTGCTTCCGGACGAGCACCCAGTCACCGGGACACAAGTCGTGGCACAGATCACTCGAGGCTGGAACCACAGCTGCTTGCACCTGCTGGGATACAGAACGGACCACATCAGAGAGTCCTTTACAATAATCGAGAATCAAATCATCAGTGATGCTTATCAAGGCTGTAGCTGGTACTGCTGGCAGTCTCATTGCCCTCCCCATTATTATTTCATGGGGGGACAACCCAGTCTTTCTATCTGGGACACTTCGCATGCTCATGAGCACCAGTGGCAAGGCGTCGGGCCATTTCAGGGACGTTGAAGAACACATTTTTGCCATCCGGGCTTTCAAAGTTCCATTAACTTGTTCCACCATCCCAGAAGCCTCTGGTCTGTAACTACAATGAAGTCTCTGGTCTATGTTCAATGCAGCACAAAGTAACTTCATGATTTCGCTATGGAAGTGCCCACCTCTATCCGATTCCAAAGAGGTCGGGATCCCGAATCTAGGGATAAGCTCCCTCAACAATAATTTAGCCACTGTCAGAGTGTCACACCTTCGTGTGGGGTATGCCTCCACCCACCGTGAGAATATACATACTATCACTAGAATGTACCTCAGGCCATTGCACCTAGGCATCTCCACGAAATCCAGCTGTAGTCTATTGAAGGGCCCTCCTGACCTTCCAATATGACTCAGTGTAACTACAGTTTTCTTTCCAGCATTCATCTGTTGACATGTAACACACCTTTGACATACCGTCTCAGCCATTGCTCGGAACCGTGGGTTATACCACGTCTGTCTGAACACTCTCATCATTGCGTCTCTACCCAGGTGTGCCTGTCCATGTATCAATCTAGCCATCGGACTCAACAATTCTTCCGGCAACACAGCTCTCCCATCGTTGGATACCCACACATCCACTTCTCCTCTCTCGCACCCAGCTTTGATCCAGCCCTCTCTTTCCTTGGTTGAGACTTCATCTTGTAATCTCTTAAGCTCTTCCCAAGTGTCTGCCATGGTCAACATTATGCTGAGATCGGTTCCCTCTTGGCTCTCTTCTATCTCCCTGCCTGTGTATATGCATCCTTGTTCGGCGCAGAAGCGGGCTACCTCATCTGCGTAGTTATTACCCAAGGATACAAAGTCCTCCCCCTTCCCATGGGCCGAACACTTTACAACAGCAATTTCTTTCGGATGCTGTAATGCTTCTAACAATTGTCTTACATATTCTCCATTACGAATGGGTGAGCCAGATGATGTCAAAAATCCCCTCTGAGACCATAACTGCCCGAAGTCATGCACCACGCCAAAGCCATATTGGCTATCTGTGTAAATCGTGATTCGGATTCGATCAGCGGCCAAACAGGCACGGGTCAAGGCAATGATCTCAGCTACCTGCGCGGAGCGTACTCCTTCTAGGCAAGCGGCGTCGACCACTCCTGAAATAGTACATACAGCAAACGCTGCTCTCAATTGCCCCACACTGTCTCTTAAGCATGAACCATCGACAAAGAAAATTTCATCTGGGTCATCCAATGGCTCATCGACAATGTCAGGTCTCGGTTTGGTGCAAAGTTCGGTCACATCGAGACAGTCATGGTCCTCACAATCTTCATCATCTGTGTTCGGTATAGGCATCAACGTCGCAGGGTTCAAGATGGAGCACCTTTTCAGAGTCACATTCTCTGCGGCAAGTATGACTTGCTCGTACCTTGTTAACCTATTGTTCGTTAGGTGCTGGGTCTTGGTCCTGGTCATTAATAACTCAACCGAATGTGGTACATGTACAGTCAATGGATGTCCCATTACAATGCTTTCACATCTTTCAATGCTGACACCTGTTGCAGCAACGGATCTTAGACATCCGGGCAACGCAGAAGCTACTGGATCTAAAGTAGCTGAAAAATAAGCAACTGGTCTACGGACACCTCCATGGTTCTGAGCTAACACTGCTAATGCACATCCTCCTCTCTCGTAACAAAACAATGAAAAGGCCTTGTTGTAATCAGGCATTCCCAGTGCGGGAGCCCTGCACAAATCATCTCTCAACTGCAGGAATGACATCAAGCACTCCTCGTCCCATGGTACCGGATCACTCACATCCTTGTGCGTAAGCCTCTGCAGAGGCTTTGCTCTCAAGGAGAAACTAGGAATCCACTGTCGACAATAGCCAACCATTCCCAGAAACATCCTAACTTCCCTCTGTGTAGTGGGTACCGCCATGCTCATTATTGCCTCAATTCGATCTGGTGACACCTTCCTCTTGCCTTTTTCTAATCTGTGTCCCAAGTACTGTACCTCATTCAAACAGTACTGCAGCTTGTTCGGGGACACCTTATGTCCATTCTCTGCTAAGTGGTTCAACAAGGCTACTGTGTCGATTCTGCAAGCATCTTCTGTTTCTGAGGCAATGAGCAAGTCATCTATGTACTGCACGAGAACTGAGTTCTGCGGCAACACAAGACTCTCAAGGTTCTTCTTCAGGATCTGGTTAAAGATCGATGGACTTTCCGTATACCCTTGAGGGATACGACACCATGTTAACACGCGATTCTCTAGCCTGAACGCAAAAAGAAATTGGCTTTCCTCGTGGAGCGGTATCGAAAAGAAGGCTTGACACAAATCGATAACCGTAAACCACTCGGCTTCACATGGGATCTGGAACAGTATTACTGAAGGATTCGGTACCACTGGACAACAAGGGACAACTATCATGTTGACCTTTCGCAGGTCTTGCACAATCCTGTATTTCCCGCTCGGTTTCTGTAGTCCCATTATGGGCGAATTACAGGGACTACCTCTGATCTCCTTCAAAATACCCTTCTCAATGAAAGTCTCGATCACAGGTTTTATTCCTGCAATCGTTTCTATCGATAAATTGTATTGAGGTGTTCTAGGGAAATCAACATTCTGTTTCACCTCAATCCGCACTGGTTCAACCCCTCTGATTAAACCTATTTCGTCTCCTGCGAAATCCCACACCACAGGCGACACTGCGTCTCTCAGATCAGGTGGAAGTTCTTCCACAGTCACCATTGGGTACAGATCTATACACAAATGCTGATTGGCAATCTTAAAGTCAGCATCATCATCTCTAGTCTGGACCTCCACTCCTCGTGGTGTACAGTAAATCGTGCAGTTCAACTTGCACAACAGATCTCTTCCCAAAAGACAAACTGGACTCGTGTCACATACTACAAACTGATGTCTAGTTTGGAAAGTACCTATCTTTACTAAGATCGGTTCTGTCAATGGGCTGCTCATCTTCTTGTTCGCTACTCCAACAACCTGGATCGATTGTCCCGAGAGGGGTAGGTTAGGGACTACTGCAGATCTTACAGTAGACCGGGTAGCTCCAGTGTCAACCAAAAGTGTTGCAGGATTGCCCTCAATCTCTGCCTCTACAAAAGGTCCTCTCTGGTCTACCTCCAAGACCGCTCCAAGTGTGCAGTCTTCCTCCCCTCTCAGGCACCGTCAGGATAAAGGGTCTAAGCTATCCTCAGCATATCGTTCGAACAGGGGCATCTGTTGATACGTTCGTGTTCCTTGTGAAAACCTTGGAGCTTGGGGAATCTGAGCTTGAGAATTGTAAACCCCCCTTTCATCGTTCTAGGTCTCGTTATTGTGTTAACCACTTCTTGCGCGGGTGCCTGAGCCCCCTCTTCCTCTTCCTGTACCTGATTAGCTGGGTTCAAAGGACACTCGCGTTTCCAATGTCCGACCTGGCGACAAAGATGACACGCAGTGGTCTTCTTTAGTGTAGCCACGTCCACTCCTGTCTTGGGGTCTACTGGTTTTCCCTTTCCCTGTACCTGCTCATTCTGGTTTCCCTGGAAATTTCCTTGCTTTCTCCCCAAGGTCCCTCCACTAGGCTGATTCTGTGCTGTCTGCATCTGGACAAGCATCAATTTGTCTTTTAGCTTTCGATGTTTTGAATCCACCTCATCACTACAGTACCTCGCGTACCGCAAAATTTCATCTAGTGGCTTGTTCTGCCAGCAGATCAAATGGTGCTGTATCATGAGGCTGATTTCCCCTCTCAGACCTGTTACAAACTTTGAGACAAACTGTCCCATATCCTTAGGGTCCAAAACATCCAACCCACTATACTGTTTAAAAACTTGCAGAAGTCTTTCGTAATACTCATGCACCGTTTCCTTGGGTTCCTGTACAGTCCGATCTATCTTAACCCAATCTATATCCTGAGGTGAAATCTTCGACCTCAACCATGTAATCACTTGCTCATACTTTTTCATGACATCAGGTGATGGACCATTTGTAACCGCCTCTCTTTTCGGTTCCGAAGTCGGCCACTCAATAGCGACTTTACATGCTGTCCACAAATCTCCTGGTACCACTATGTCAAACAAAGTGTTCAAATCAATCCACAATACTTTTGAAATCTTCACAAACCGCTCAACCTGCTTGTACCACTCCACCGGTTTTCCCTCAGCCGAGGAAAATCATTTGTAAATGCAGTCAAATCACCTCTATTCCACGGCACATGCACGTACCCTCCATTCTGTACTTCCCGTAAAGGAAAATTTCCAACTCCCGTCGCCCCCCTCCTGGCGGCGGCGTTTCCCCTTCTGCTCTCTTTACTGGTTTCTTTTTGGACCACCTTTCTTCCCATTTGTCCAACAAAATCCATATTCTCATTCCTATGATCAGGTCTCTGGTGTGCGTCTTTAATCCTGTGATT
Organism: Calotriton arnoldi; assembly: GCA_963921515.1. Taxonomy (NCBI): domain Eukaryota; kingdom Metazoa; phylum Chordata; class Amphibia; order Caudata; family Salamandridae; genus Calotriton; species Calotriton arnoldi. The sequence goes on along the minus strand of CAWUFW010007748.1, from coordinate 833,652 downwards.
CTTTTCTCCTCCAACTCCTGATCACTGTAATGCAATCTGTGTGGTCCCTGTAACGCTTTAGTTTTATTCAGGTCCACCTCATATCTTTTGGCCAATTCCTTCAATCTATCATGTGCCATTCTAGCTTTTCGAGTCACATCTTTTGCTACAAACAGCAGCTCATCTGATCCATAAATTTCTATCCTTTCCAAAGGCAGACCCCCACTGATCATTTCGTCTACCTCTGCTTTCAGCCTCACTACGTCTAGCAACCTTGCCTGTACTGCACTCCTCAGTATGTCTCGACAACCTGAGCCGTCCCGCTCATCACAATCATTATTCTGTCCTTGTGACCTATTCCCTTCCATATTCCTGGAACCTGGTCTGTCTTCCGAGACATTTTGTGCCCTATCTCTTTGCATCCTATCCTCTTGGTTCGTTACTGTTGGTGTCCACTCCCTCAAAGCTGACTTAGATTCCCGTAAAGACCTCGGTCTTTCTGGTCTCTCCTCTTCTTGTCCACATGAAGAGTCCGCAGTAGCCGGTAACGGCGTACTTGTGTCTATTGGTCTTGGGAAATGAACCACCCTTACTCCAAACCCATTCCCACTCTCACTGTTTCCTTCTTCCCTTCTCATCGGCACGGAGCTCCCTTCTCTCACTCGGTCTGGGTCATATACCGGTACTATAGGGCCAATGGTAACCGGTACTGTCAAGGAGTCCGGTAATCTTGTGTTCCCCGCAGGAGGCTGTGTTATCATAGACGCCGTAGCCCCCTCCGTTCCTGTGGAAATTCTTCCCAGTACTCTCATGCTGGTCTGGTTCTGGCTCTCATCAACTATTGCCACTGCTGGGGTCGTCTTTCCCTCTTCTGAATCTGGGTTAAATGGTGGCGGCCTCTCTGCCAACATCCTATCCAACAAACTGTCATCTAGATCACTGTCGTCCTCATCGATTCTTGTAATCTTTCCATTTTGTATCAGCAGTGGGTATAACTTATCTCCTTCGATCGTGTCTGCTCTCCACCTTTTCTCCAATGCATCCCACCTTGCATCTTGGAATGCCCTGACCGATTTCTTCACCCTTTCTTGACACCTTTCCTTTTTTCTATCATACGCTGCTCTTATCCACGCATGTAGTGCCTCAAACTGTGTCGGTCTAGGTAGTGGTCGTATTGAAGCCATTACACTCTTGAGCTGGTACAGCACCTCTAACCTGAAAGTACCATATCGAGGGAACGACAAATCTCCTTCTGTTTCTGTCATTTTATGCCAATTCTCAAGCCAAATTATGGTATGCAATCCTACATTCTTTGCCATATAATGTGCTGGTGTGTCCTCAGGAGGAGCTTCCTCTCCCTCCCGAACAACCACATGTCTATCACCTCTACAAAGTTCCCTTAAAGCTTTAAAACATTTCATGATGAATCAACTTTGTATTTGCACTCAAAATGTCCGCTTTTACTTCCTGATTCCAATCCACCAATCCCAGCGCGGTTCACACCAACCGGCCTATCGCAGCGCGGGACTAGTCTGACGTCACGTTTCCTCCGCTCGCAGCAGTTCCCCTCCTTTTAATTCACTCGTTCTCACTCGCATTCGTCCCAATTATACTCTGAAATAATGTCCGTCCTACCGAACAATTACCTCTCTGACCGTCAGTCTTACCAATGACCGATCAGTCTCTTGAGCTTGTTGACCTCAATCTGGCAACCGTCTGTACAATCGCCTCTAATACACTCGATAGGATTCAATCACTCGATGTTCTGCTCACAATAACCTACGACCTGCGTTGGTTATTCACACACTCACTCATGTGTTCCCTATCTTCAGTGGGTCTGTCAATGACGTCTCGTGACCCCCACAACTCTGGTCAACGTTCTCAACTCTGGGTGTATTCTACACCACAATAAATCTCCCGGTCCCGCGCGCGCTCACGGTCCGTTTCTCAATCACACAACTTTCGTTCCAACTCCGCAAGACATCACACAACAATATAACACCGCAATCTAGCAAACATCACTCTTTTCATACTCACTCTACTACGAACTGCTACTTCCGCCGCACCGTCACTCTCCGTCAGTTTTCCACGACCTCCGACATCCGTCTCTCGCGGTTCTCTTGATCTGCGTCACTCGGGTTCTATGGGGCAACCTAATCTCTTATCTTGCTCTAGATCTCCCCTTACCATCAAAGGTAACCATCCTACTCTGCTACCAACTGATAACGCCGATTCTTATCTAATTATCTATAAGAACCTTCTGGCCGCCAAGATCTTTTTACCTGTTGAATAGTGTAAAGGAGAGAATCTCATCAGGTTAGATATCAGCATTCATTTTTGTCTGAAAGGACCACTGACTCCGAATTCAAGTTTGAGAATTTATTATCGCCAAAAATAACTGAACGTGCAGGCACCTCAACACGAGGTTAAAGAAATAGATGGGCACTAATACAAATAATAATCTACGCAGGAGTCTCATCCGACTCAGGATAAGAAGAATAGACAGTTCTAGGAGGACCAACCAGACTATGATTGCTCCTATTTCTAAGTTGCTCTTCATTGGCCTAAACAAGCTTAAAATCAATTGCTGTCCCTACACTAACGCTAAGTGACATCCCTGCATAACGATTGTTCCCAGGCAAGAAAGAATAAAAGGTGTCAGCTGTGAAGACTTCCTAAGAAGTGCAATCACCATATACCTAAGCTCAGCTCTGTCCTTCTCTCTGGTCTCCCCTACCGCTTCTCTGGCTTCCTCCCTCGGGGCACTATCCCTAATACAAAACCATACTACAAAGGTACACGCCTTGTTTACGCCCTCTTGGCCAGGTCTTCTTTCTTGTGCTTTTCCATTGAAACGGTGACTTCATCCTGGACGGTTTCGTTGACCTTGAGTCCCAGGCGCCTTCTCCTCTGAAAGTATCATCCCTAAATTCCATTGCACTCCCCGTACCATGCCTCCCATCTTTCTAACTTTTGAAAACAAAGAGTTAGTCTTTACTAACGAGACATGTGTCCTTGCACCTGCAACAAAAGATACGTTCAACAGAAACCTTCTACTGTGCTAATTAAATCTACCGTTTGTGCCCAGAGAGCCTTTCCAAGAGAAACCCTTTTCGGCCTACCTTATAAGCTAACATAAGAATATACCAGGCCTTCCTTAAGCATATATGTAGTCAGGCCCTTACATATAACTTTTAAACACACATCTTACTTTTCCCTATAAGCATATTCATTACGATTCATTATGCAACCAATGAATTACATGTGCAACTTTAATATGGTGCACGTTTAAACTACTGCAATTACATTTCATACACGAACTAATTCCTCTAAGCATTATGTTCACACAATTCAAAAAGCATTACATTACATCATTATCCTAACACCATTAAACTGCTGAGTTCACTTCGTTTCAGTGAACTATTCATTCTTTGCTAAACATACATGAATATACAATGAATATAAACGAATATATGTCTGAATACATGTGGGTGCGGCCTATCAGTGATTATGATGCACCCCTACAATTCACAAGAACATTTCGCTCTATCAATAGTTGGGGTGAGTTGGATGTCTAATAATAAGACTGCACCCAGGAACTGCTGCACTTTGTCCAATAAAGATTCTAATTTTGGGCATGTAGCAAACATGTGCACCGAGTCTGCAGCAGACTCGGAGCATCTAGGACACATTGTTCCACTCCCAGTTCCCCATTTAGCAATCTTACTGGGAGTTATATACAGGAAGAATCCTGTCTTATAAAATTGCGCCTGTAGTTTGGATGACAACAGATAGCTTTGTGCAAAGCTCAATGTAAGACAGAAGGTGTTAGGGGGGGCATTCAGTTTCTGCTGCCACTTTTCGTCTATCTTTCCTAGATCATCGGGCATTTGGTTGTTTAAGATTGTGTAGATGTATCCGATCCGGGGTGGTCTTAGCCCCTGCAGTTTATCTATAAGATCCATCTTTGCGAAAACTGCTAGTCCTCCCGATTTGTGTATCAGAAAGTTTTTAATGGCGTGATATAAGAAGGTCTGATTATTATTCAGATTGTAGCAGGCTTTGAGGTCACTAAAAGGCCGAACGCCTTCTGGAGTCACCAGGTCCCCCAATTTTGAGATACCAGCTCTGTACCACTTTTGGAAATATGTTTTTTCAAAAATAAGTGGTAGGTTAGTATTGTTATTTATGGGGGTGTAATGATTTAGTCTGCCCAGTCCAAATAATCTGCGTATATTGGAGAAAACCCTGTATGCGTTCGTCAAAGTCTTAAATCTGACCCGCTTGTAGTAGCCAAATTCCAACTGTCTCCAAAGACAACCCCTAGCGCTTTCCCCTAGTCTAGTAATGATATATAGGGAGATGGAAGTTCCATGAGATTCACATCAGGGTATTCGTGTAATAATTCAGAGCAGTATTGTAGGACTGTGGCCCAATAGTAAAGTTTTAGATTGGGGAGAGCCCACCCACCTCTATCTCTAGGAAGAGAGAGTAGTTTAAAAGCCCTTCTCGGCTGCGAATAGGCCCAAATGAATTGGGAGAAGATTTGTTCAAACAAATGAAGCATGCTGTTATTAAACTCTAGCGGAATTGTTCTGAAAAAGTAAAGTAATTTAGGAAAAAAGTCATCTTTAAAACGTTGCATCTCCCTACTATGGTCAAATGTATATTGTTAATTCTTTTGAGTGACTTCTTAGTATCAGCTGCTAGCGGAGTCAGGTTTTCCTTTACTATTAAATCTAGGTCAGCAACTATATTAACCCCTAGATATTTGGCTTTTGGACTACTCTATTATCCGCCCAATTTATTTTTTCGTTTAAGATAATCTGTGTTTTTGTTTTATTAAGGGCGTATCCGGATAGCTTTCCAAATTCTTGGGCCTCTTGTTCCAGTGCCTTAATGGCAGCTTTGGGTTCCGGGGTCACTACGGCGAGATCATCGGCGTAGGCCATGATCTTAGTGTCCATGCCAAACCTGCTCACTGCCATTATTTCAGAATTAAGTTCGATTTTATTAATAAGAGGGTTAATATATAGGGCAAAGAGCAGCGGGGAGCAAGGGCACCCCTGTCTCGTCCCTCGTGAGATCTCTATTTGCTCCGTCAAGTGCCCATTGATTGAGATTCTGTCTGTGGGGTTCTGATATAAAGCTTGGAGGGCCTGCACTATCTTAGGGCCGAAGCCCATCTGCCTCATGGCGTCCCTTAGGAATTGCCAGGAGACCCGATCGAAAGCTTTTTCAGCATCGAGTAGAATTAATGCGATCGGGTCTCCCGACACCTTAGCGGCGTCAAATAGAGTGATGGCCCGGTGGATATGCTCTGTTGTGCCCTTTTTAGGAATGAACCCGTGCTGCCATTTGGAGACAAGAGACTCGATGTTTGTAGATAATCTGGATGCAATGATTTTGGAGAACATTTTAGAGTCACTGTTTATAAGGGTTATTGGTCTGTAAGAAGACATCTCAAGTGGTGACTTGTCTTTTTTAGGGAATATTACAATTTTTGCTGTGGACCAAGAGGGAGGCGGAGAAGCCCCGTTAAAAATGGAGATTACCACTTCCGAAAAAAGATCCTTAATTTGCTGTGAGAAGATTTTATAGAACTCAACTGGGATGCAATCCATGCCAGTGGCTTTGCCATCCGGCAGGCTTGCAAGTGCGGTTGCAATTTCTTCCCAAGTTGGAGGGCATTCCATTTGGTCACGACTCTCGTTGTTAAGTTCGGCCATCGGTATTGTCTCAAAGTATTCCGCATTTTCTATTCCTCTGATCTCTGGGGGTCTAGCATTCTCTTCTGTATAAAGTTTTTCGTAAAATTCCCGAAATGCCTCCTGTATTTTATCTGGGTCGTTGGTAATCCCGTCAGAGATTGTTTGGATTGAAGAAATTGTGTTAGCAGTTGCCTGTTGTCTAGTAGCGATGGCAAGTTGATGGCCAATAAGCTCACTGCACTCATATAATTTTTCTCGAGCCGAGGCCCATTTTGCCGCTACTCTCTCTGCAAATATAGTCCCGATCTCGGTTTTGGCAGCGGCTACCGCCGTTTGTGCGGCTTCAATTTCTACTCCTGACTGAACGGCCTGTATTAGTTTCTTTTCTGCTTTTGTCATTTTGTCTTGCAAACAGATAACCTGCGCTTTCTCTCTTTTATTCTTCCTAATGGAGAATTGTAGCGTCTCTCCCCTTATTCCTGCCTTTAATGTATCCCACACAACCATTGTCGAGGCTGACCCGATGTTTATCTTCAAGAACTCTTGAATCCAACCCTGCATGTACTCCCGGTAGTTGCTGTCGTACAGGAGCGCTTTTTCAAAGCTCCAATTCGAGCTTGGTCCTCTATATCCCCGTCCCTCTAGATTTAGTATAAGTGGGTTGTGGTCTGACAAGAATCGGGGTGCGGTATCGGTGCAACAGACTTGGGCCAGAGAAGAAGAAACCAAAAAGTAATCCAGCCTTGCCAGAGAGAGATGAGGAGCTGAAAAGAAAGTAAAACCGTCTTGTTCGGGTTTTAGATTGGCCCATACATCCTTTAATCCATGGGTGTTTATTAAGTTGAGCACAGCCTGGAAGACCTTTGGTTTCTTGCCTCTGTATTTCCAAAGATCATCAGATTTCCAGGTGCCAGGCAGGTTTAGATTTAAATCGCCACAAAGGATTATAGGAAGTGGCCAGTGTACTAGTTCTTCGTTTACCCAATTGATTATACCCGGGTCATCTAAGTTGCTTCCATAAATAGAGCATATAGTAAAAGCAAAGTTTGGGGGAAGAGAGCATCCTGCAATCACCCATCTCCCAAGAGAATCAGATTTTACTCTATTGACTTTTAAGGGTAGTTTCTTCGCAGCTATAATCCCAATTCCCTTGACCCTAGCCCCTTGTGAGGTTGCCCCAATAACTTTATACCCCAGTGAGTTCAACAAATATTTCTGTGCTCCTTCTATGTGTCTCCTGGAGGCAGACAATGTCGGCCCCCAGTAAGCGTAGTCCCTGTGCTACTTTTTGTCTTTTTATGGAGTCATTAAGGCCACAAATGTTTACTGATACAATTCTGAGTTTGTGCGGCATACTCATTTTTCACCCTGGATAACTTGACCCTGTATAATAACCCAAGCTTTTTTGGCAGTAAACTTATATATTGTAGAGATCATGCTTCTAGAATCAACTAAGCAAATCATTTTTTTCCTTTTCCTCCCCCCTTTCCCCCCTCCTCCCCCTCCCTCTCCCCCTCCCCCTGCCCCTCCCCCCTTCTCTCCCTCTGCACCCACTCGCACGTTCCTGGCTTTCTCCTTACTTCCTACCTTCTTTTTAACATCATTTGTACTCAGTTTCCCGTATCCCATTCCAAAAAGGAAAACCACCCATAAATTCAAAAAAGAACATCACCTTTCCCCCCACTGCAAACCTTTTGTGTCCCCTTCCCTCCCTCCCCCCCCCACAAACAAGCAGTCAGGGAAACCCTGAATGATGGTGAGCATGTGTGAGTTCCAGTCACCAGGCCGCTAGAATCCTAGATGTAAGTCGGCCTATTCCTAAAGATCTAACGCACCTACATTCAATAACATAGGGGGAAAAAAAGTCTTTCTTTCATAATTTTGTAAGAAAATACAAAGTAATAACATAGGGAAATAGAAAAAAAAAAAGGAGAACTCATGCAGCCCCTGCAAAACTTAGTCTATTTGGCCAAGGATGGAAGTCTCAGGTTAGTTCAGTCTTTTTCTCCCTGTGATATCTTTTAAATGCTCTCCAGCCTTGATTTCTGACAAGAAGACCCGGGTAGATCCGTCGAATATGACTTTCAGTCTGGCCGGATTCATTAGGTACACTCGGGCGCCTTGCTGTTGAAAAGGAGATATCAGTTGGCGAAGTCTCCACCTGCGCTCTACAGTTGCGTGACAGAAATCAGGCTTGGCAAAGAATTTTATTCCATCTGCTTCTTTTTAGGAGTTCGGTCTGGCCTGATCATACACCAATTGCCTCAAAAGAAAGTTCCCAAAAAAAACTAAAAAGACCCTGGGTTTCCCACTGTTAGAGCTACTGCCATCTCGCCTCTGATTTATATTAAAGGGAAAGCGGTGTGCCCTTTGAACCTCTTGGTCCCAGTTCCAATTGGTCTGCACGGGGAATGCAGCTCGGAGTAGTTTAACAATGAACCCTCTGGGGTCGTCCCCTTCGACACCTTCGGGAATCCCCAGTAACCGTAGGTTATTCCTCCGTTGCCTATTTTCTTGCTCTTCCATTTTGGCCATTAGATCTGTTAGGCAAGCTGCGTGAGAGGCACCCTGGTCTTTCACATTGGCTACTTCTGACTCCAAGGTCTCTGTCCGTGCTTCCACCATTGAGACCCGATCGCCGATGTCTGTACAAATCTTGTTTAGCTTCCTGATGCTACCTTGGAGTTTTTTGGCAGCCCCCTTAGCGGCGAGGTTGTCTGAACGAGCTTCCTCTTGGAACTGTTTTATAGAGTTCAATATAGAGGCCAAAGATGGTTCGGACAGATGCTGAGCAGTGACTTGCGGGCTCTCCTCATGCTGAAGATTGGAAGATCCCCCGAGGGGAAACGAGCTGAGGGAATCTGAGTAAACCCACTTAAGCTGATTGCGCCTTTTACTCCGCGGTTTCTTTGTCTGCTGAGTAGTTCTCGTAGTAGACATGGGGTCATATTCATTATCGTTGGACATGCTGCTTTCACTTGAGCTGATAATATCATTTTCCGTGCCGGATATAGACCCATCGAATACAAAGAAAAAGTTTTCACCGGCGGGATCCGGAGTCTGGGGAGCTATGGGACCAGGGTTGACTGCAAGTTCACTGTTAGCCTCCTTATCTCTACTATCCTGGTGGTTTTTTCCTATTCCACCAGTAATGACAGCGACGTCCGAAGCACAAGTGGGAGGCTCTGGGATCGACGCTGGAGGCGTTATGCCATTGGTCCCAGTATCGCATGAAGCTGTCTGTAATACAATCGGGGCATCGCTATGGTGCACAGCTCCCTGCTCTGGGACCGCCTGACTCGATACACACAGGTCATTGAAATCACCCCTTGTTGGTGTGTTTAATTCCGTGGTTATGGAGGGCCCCTTGACTACAGAGAAATGTTTACTGATAGAGGGTGATAACCCCGCACCTCCTACTGCACCTTCTTTCAGTGTGCCAGTTCCTCCAGCCTTCCCCATGTGTTTCTTACTGGCCCCTGGGTCCCGTTTACCTTTAAGAGGGAGATCCGCCTTTTCAGGTTTTTCCATGTCACCTTGTAGCAAAGCTGTTTTCGTTTTTAAGTTCTTCTGCCCCCGAGTGGTCATGTCCCCTCGCTTCGTCTCTGCCTCCGCTGCGCCAGTCCTGCGGCTTTCCCCAATTCTGTTAGCAACTTGGTTGGACCCAATCCGTCAGTGCTGTGCGACTCCCAGCCGTAGCAGGAATGTCAGCTTTACCGCAGCAGATCAATCGGACTGTAACGGAGACCGAGACCCGAATTTTTGTTGTCCCGCTGCACGGAGCCCGTTCTGAGGCTCCGGGTGTTTCGCCCGCGGACATCTATGTTGAAGGTCAGCTAATCGACCGCCGACTTCCGATACTCCCAGCGTGCGGCGTGGTGACTGGAAAAGGGTGGAGCTCACACTACCGCCATCTCTGCGAGATTTTCTTGGGTGATTCTAGTATGCGGCACCATTCTAGATCAGTGAGTGTCCTATCAAGGGATCTCTCCCATTTCCCCCTTAAATTTAGCATCGGAGACAGGGACGCCTCTAGAAGCGATGCATAGAACCACTGTATTTGATGGACGGCTGTACCAAGCGTAAGCAAGAAATGGAGAACCATGTGCGTGGCCGGTTCCTCCCTCCTGCACTGCACAGCCTCTCAAATGCTCATACCAGTACCTCATACATAAGAAACTGGCCAGTAGGGAGTCCATATCCATCCACCAATTCAGCAAAGGGGAGTAAGCATTTGTCTTGAAAACAATCTCCTGTTGTCTCAATCCCAGCCTCCGTCAAAGGCGCCAATTGTTCTGTCCCCAACATTGCCTGAGGTTCTCCATAAGGCAAGCCCACCAGTGGCAATGTCGGGGAGTATCTCGGTGTAGCCGGTAATCTTACCATGCACCGTCTCCAGCACTGTAAGGCCGTAGACTGTAATGTCGATGTATAGGGCACCCTCACAGCTTGATTCAGCAGCTTGGCCAGCAATAATCGCGGGCGCTGTCCTGGGTCTATCAGATAGGTTCCTTCCTGGTTCACCCCTCCAACCACTGCACCACCCATTGCAACTGCGCAGCCAGTTGAATAAGTTCAAAATCTGGTAATTCCAGTCCCCCCTCGCTCATGGGGCGCTGTAGGGTCCGCAATGCCACTCTGCGTCTCCCGTCTGCCCAAATGAGGTCTCGTACTAGCGCATCTAGTGGCCTGAACCACCCCGCGGGCATCATCACCGGTAAATTGGTGAAAAAATACAGTAAGCGGGGCAGCATGACCATCCTGGTCAATGAAATTCTGGCTATCAATGGTAGCCGCAACAAGCTCCAAAAGGCCACACTAGAGCGCAGCGAGCGGACTGCCCTGCCCAAGTTACCCTCTCTCATGTCTTCCAATGAGTGAAAAATCTGAATGCCCAAATATCGAAAAGAACTGGGAGTCCAGTTATATTCAGCAGGGAGATCCCACGGTCTAGGAGAGGGTCCAGCCACCGGGAACAAATGCGTATTATGGTGGTTAACCCGAAGGCCCGACAGGTAGCCAAATTTCTCCAATAGATCTAAAGCAGATCCCACCCCTTTTACGGCATCTCCCAGATAGATCAACAAGTCGTCGGCATATAAAGAGATTACATATATTCAGCTATTCAACGACATTCCCAGGCCCTCTCCTGCCTTACGAAAAAGCTCGGCCAGCGGTTCCACCGCCAACGCGAACAAGAGCGGGGACAGAGGGCATCCCTGACGGTTCCCACGCGATATTGTGTACTCAGGAGAGATGGTACTGCCCGTCTTGACCCTTGCTGTTGGAGAAGTATATAACAATTGGACCCACTTCAGCCACCCCATCCCCAGCCCCATTTTCCGCATCCCAGCTCACTGTATCAAAAACTTTCTCCAGGTCTACTGAGAGAAACGCAGCCTGTGACAACTTCCTGGCCTCCGAATGGTAGAGCACCGAGTACAATCTACGTAGATTATACGATGTATTACGGGAGGGGATGAACCCATTTTGGTCAGGATGAACCAAATGTTTCATGTGGGGGATTAATCTAAGTGCTAATATTTTACTTAATAGCTTAACGTTGGTGTTAAGCATAGACAGGGGCCTGAAGTCCTTCATCCCTGCCGCCTGGCGCACTGTCTTGGGGAGCGGGATCACCAATGCAGACCGCGTGGAGGATGGCAGACGTCCCAGTCGAAGGGCCTCATTATACATAGTTACCAGGCGATCGGCCAGTCCAGCTCAATACTTTGCGTAGAACTCAGCAGGTAGGCCATCAGGGCCCGGTGTCTTACCACCAGCCATCAAGGCAATGGCACCCGTGACCTCCTGCAATGTAATCGGCCCCCCAACTCCCTCACAGCCTCGTCATCCACCACCCTGAGAGCCAATGGGGCCAGAAAGACACCAATCTCCACCTGTGATGCACCCTGCGGGGCGGTATATAATTGTTCGTAGTATCCCTGAAAGGCTCCGTTTATCCCATCCTCAGCGATGCTTATACGGGTTATCGGAGAGCCCGCGACTCAGGTCTAATGAGCCACGCCAGTAAGCGTCCAGCCTTCCCTTCCTCGCTTTGCACTCTGTCCATGTACGTTCTATAATCATGGGATCGTAGCCTCTCCAGCACCTCATTGTATTGTTTCCTTCTAGTCACTAATTGTTCACGTGCCTCTACCCCCGGGCCCTGCATATTATCCAGTGTACGCATTTCTCCCTCTATCTCCATGAGCTCCCTGTGAAAGTCCCTTTGTATCCCAGTCGTCTGCCCCATGCAGTGTCCCCTCACCACCACTTTAAAGGCCTCCCATTCTACTAGTGCTGTAGAGGCAGTATCTGTGTTTTCTGTGAGGTATGTGTCTATAATGGATCGTAAGGATTCCACAAATGGTACATCCTCCAATGCCATGGGGTTAAGCCTCCATGTAGGTATTGGGGGCCTCCGCCTATGTGGGCGGTAGGACATCAGCAATGGGCTATGGTCCGAGAATGTGCGGCCTAAGTATTTAGTATATTGAATGAGAGTGCCAATAGCTTGGGAACACCAGAATGCATCTATTCTCGTGTGAAGGTAGTGCAAGTGGGAGTAAAAGGAGTATTCCTGTCTCCACTATGTTGGAGCCGCTATATATCTTGCAGGGCCCAGTGTGCCATCCACTCCCGCATTCCTGCCGCTATTCTATGCGCTTGAGCTCCCGCCAGGGGGGCATGGGACCGGTCCAGCTGTAAATCCGCCATGCAATTGAAATCACCCCCTTTCACCATCTGCCCCACTGTTATATCCGCTATGTGCGCGGAGGGGGAGGGCAAATATGCCAATTGATCGTGATTGGGGGCATAACAGCAACATAGTGTAATCTCCTGACCTAGTAATTGCCCCGCTACCAACACATATTTTCCTTCTTTATCGGCTAATGTGCGTGTTGCTTCAAAGGGGACCCCTAACTGTATCCGTATCAACACCCCTCGGGCATACGCTGAAAACGTAGTGGCAAAGATCTGCCCCATCCATCGTCTCCTCAGTTTCCCCACCTCCCCCTGAACCAGATACGTCTCCTGCAAAAATGCGATCTGTACTCCTCGGCGTTTCAAATAGTTGTGAATATTATGGCGTTTAGACATGGATCCCATTCCCCTAATGTTCTACGTGAGTAACTTCAGGTCTTGCTGTGTGAATGCCATCCTGTATAATTCCAAACACCACCCCACTCAGGAATTCCCACCCCCACCAAGCTCATGTGATTCAAGAATGAGACATCCCTGCATGCGTGAGAAACATAGCAAATCAACCATAGAAATCCCCAACTTAGAACAACTCCCCGGCCCCAGGGCATCCTCGCAACGGCCATCTGCCCAAACTCCAAGTGTACTGTAATACGAAACAATGAAGGTCCAAACCAAACACAGTGAAGGCCTCCAGGGGGGTCATGGCTTCACAAGATTGTTTGCTCTATCGTGTGCAGCAAAAGTATAAAACAAATTGTGGCATACTGCAGGGCCTCCTGCACCAGCCCGGACTTACAACCAACCCAGGCTGGCCAGCCTCTGTCATATAATGTCATCTGCAGTGTGCGGGGTCACCACCGGGTGCTCCAGGCTATTCTTGTCGGAGGAGTCCATTTCCGAACGCCCAGTTCCCTTCATGGATCTCGATCCCTCTTCTGATGGGGAACCACTTTTCCGGGCGATCTCCGCCACCGCTTGCAGTGCCGCCGCCCTTTCCCGCTCGGTCTGTGAAGAGTTTGGCTTCTTCGCCCCTATGCATTCAGATCGTCTCTGGGAGCGCTTCCTGTGCCCTCGGCCCCTCGCCACTCATTGGGGTTTCGGTTCTGGCCCCAGTTTCTCAGTGTGGTAAGCCTCAATCCAATCCCAGGCCATTTTGGGATCCTCGCAAAAGTGAGTCTTGCCATCTACCACAATGCGGAGCTTGGCTGGGAACATAAGGGAATACTGGATGCCCTCCTCCCTGAGCGCCTTCTTGACCTCAATGTATGAGGCACGCTTCCGTTGGACCTCCAGAGTGTAATCAGGAAACATGGAGACTTTAGGGTTATTCACCACAAAGGGGCCATCTGTGCGAGCTTTCTGCAAAAGAATGTCTCTGTCCCTATAGTGCAGTAGTCTGGCCACCACCGGTCTCGGAGGGTGGTCCAGCATCAGTGGGCGGGCGGGCACACGATGTGCCCTTTCCCAGAGTGAAGAACTGTGTCAGCGCCCCCAGGACCACCACATCCCTGAGCCACGGCTCCAGGTATGCCACCATGTTGCCCTTTTCAATCCCCTCCAGCAGGCCAGAATCCATATGTTTTTGAGGCGGCTACGTCCTTCTCCGTCCTTTGCCCACCGTTCCAGGGTCCGGACCCTGTCAGTTAGTTCCGGTACCTGCTGCGAGAGGGCCCTGTGCGCAGGTGATAATTCCTCAAGACCGGACTCCACCACTTTCACCCTCTTGTTAAGTTTTTGATGTTCCGCACGAAGGAGTCCAAGGCCCACCGATACCGTGCTGATGTCCTGGTGGAGCGCGGTCTTCGTATCAGAAATGGCCTCCAGGATCTTGGACAGCTGCTGCTGGATAGGAACCGGTTGTAGCTGAAGCTCTGGGCTACCCCGTGCAAGTTCCTACTGGTCTTTCTCATGGTCTGGGATATTCCAGCATGTTTCCCCTGCGGTTTACCCATCTCCGCAGTCCCAGCCAGGTACTGCCTGCCCGTGGCCACCGAACAATTCCAGAGAGATTGCTCCCCCAGGTCACCAATCCCACCCCCTCTTCCCCTCAGACTTCCACTCTCCAGAGATCACAGGTAAGGCGGGGGATCTCACTTAACGCACAAAAGTCAAGGGGGAACTGTCTTGCTCCAATAATAGTGTAGGTCTGTAGTCCCACATCAATCACCTGTCTTCTGATAGCGCCATTTCAGCTCCCCACCACACAATACATAACGGGCCAGTCCTGCAGTTTGTACCAGTGATCGCTAGATAGGACTCCCTCACCTTCTCCCTGTTCCACCAGTGCGTTTCACCTGTTTGTCACCAGGCCAGCAGACCCCCGGTGGGTTCTCTCAAGGCCTCAATTAAGTTCAATGTCCTCACTCCTCTGGGGGGCCTCACCTCCCGGCCCATGGATCTGGGGCACCCCCGCCTCTGCCTCTCACTATACCGGTAAGGGGGGGAACAGAACTCCCTCCAGTCGCCGGTCCTCACGTCTCCAAAGCCCACCTGTTAGTCGTGGAGCATGGGTCTACATTGTGCAGGGATGCCAGCAGCAGTCCATCGCCTTCACATCCGATCTGGGAGGGAATCCAGATTCCGCGGGGCCGCCGATACACCTAGGCCACCCCCGCCAAGCCGCAGGCCGCTCAGCCGCACCACGCCCGGCCGCACTTTCAAGCCTGGTTGTTCCTTGATTTGGTCCACCCTCAGTGGTCGGCAGGGGCAGCAAACTCATCCCAGTTGGGAACTCAGGGCCTCCAGCGGTTGCTCACACCACTCTGCTACTAGCGGCTCTTCTGCCGCCCGGGTCCGGCCGGTATCCCTAACCTCGATGGGGCCTCCCTCGCAAGTCAACAGGCCACTCAGCCGCGCTCCACTCGGCCGCCCCTTCGAGCCCGGCCCCTCCGCTTTCACACTCTGGGGTCAGCAGGGGCAGTAATCTCACCCCGATTGGGGACTCCAGCCCACTGACGGCCGCACTCACCGCCACTACATTATGCAGCGCTTCTGCCGCCTGGACTCCGCCGGTGTTCCGCACCTCGGTGCGACTGCGTCACTGCCAATTATAGGGGCCTCACCATGCAGACCTCAGGACACGCCGGCTACCCTCAACACAGGGGCAGCACCCAGGGCCCGCCGTCCGGGCAAGACCACCACTCCAAGTTCGGACTCCGCAGCTACACTGCATCCACAGTGGGCCGGCCACGGCAGCCTCAACCCCGGGACTCCGGGCACAGCCGATCGGCCAGGTCTCTCCCCATCAGCGGCTGAAGCCACCAGCCCAGCACCGCAGCAGACACCGCCGCCTCAGCTCCCGGCAGCAAGCCCACCACTTTCGGCCACCCAGGCTGGGCTGCGCCACTTAATGTGCCGGATAAATGACGGGCCGGCGCGGAGCTCCTCGCTCACGCGTCCGCCATCTTTGGCTGCTCGCCACGTCCCCCGTCTTCTTGTCTGATTTGGAAACATTTTCAAAATGCTATGGTTGGCCAGTAAACCAATGCATGAAAATTTGTAAGAAAGAGCTGGACGCACTGTGAGGTAGACCAAAATTTAAACTAGTTTTTTGGGAATATGGCTGCTCCTTCAGAGTTGTTGCTCCATTTCTCGGATTTGATCTTATGTTGGACATGTCCTATGTAACATTCTTTGTTAACCATATAGGGGCAGATTTACTAATATTTCATGCAATGCAACGCAACGAGGCAACATGCTGCGTTGAATTGAGTGAAAGGGAGAGAGCAGACATATGCCTTATCTACTAAGGTATGACTCACTCATGCTCTCTCCTATCGTTGACGCATTGTGTGCTTCCTAGCGCCAACGCAGGCACCCTTGTGCCATGCTACAAGGATGCATGCATTACAGACAGGATTGCTTTTGTGCAGGAAGTTGCACCTTCCTGCACAAAACAACCCTAAGAGGCAATATCCTCTTTCTATGCATGGTGCAGAATGCATCATGCATAGAAAGAGGCGGTAACAAGGAGAAATAAAGATATCTCTCCTCTTTACGCCAGCCACCTGTAAGTGCACCATTTTGGTGCAAACCCAGGTTTACAAGTCTTTCTAAGTCTGGGTTTGCCTAAAAATATATGGGTTGATGCACTAGAACGCCCATGCATCCAACTATGTAATGCCTATCTGATGCAAAGTAATGTAAGGCAGTTCTAGGCACTGCATTACTTTGTTTTTACTAAACCAAGCAAAGTCACGTAAATCGACTTTGCGTGGCTTACAAATGCCAAAATGGATTTTGCATTGGGGCTGCCTCACAAAAGTAACGCAACCCGACAGAAAATCTTAGTGAATCTGGGCCATAGTTCCCTTTGCCTAATTATCCCAATAGAGGCCATTTTGGATATTAGACAAATGTTCTTAACCCAAGATGTTTTTGACATTAGAGGTAGCCAGCCTTTCACAAGAAATTTGAATCTGACAACTTATTGCCTCTACACACAGCCCATCATAGAGGCAGAGATTGATAGCCCACGTTCCTTAAGTGTGGGAGACAGTGCTTCGGTATACGATTGTGAACTGAGAGGTAGAATTGCTGATATTGCAAATTGTTAAGCTGCAAGCTCCATGATTCAACAATGGATTTTTGCTTATTTCCTGAGTTATTTGTCTGCAGCTTTTCTATTTTCATTGGTTTTGGGACAGGTTTTGCACACATATTTCTCTGCTTTGATCAAAAGGAAATGTGCACGAAAGCACATTCGAATCTACTGTATGCTCTCCTGGTAAAACCTGGAATCAGGCAATTTGGTACCACTGAGACATCCTTCCCCCGACTTGGAATCTGAACCTGGGTGTCTTGAGTTTATACCCAAGACCAATGACTTAGGATATGAAAATCTATTTTATACTGCCAGGGTTGCAAACATTTTGAGTCTTCTGGTAGATGTCATCTGGTCTCTCATGAAGCCTTTCACAGCGCATGAGAACAGAGAATTAACCCCCATCACCTTCCATTTTACAATCCATCCCTACTGACCAACATCCAACAAGCAAGAACACTAAGGGCCTGATTCTGAGTTAGGCGGTGTGGGAGCACCACACCACCGCCCTGCTCCCACACCAAACCTCACTGCCAGCTGCCCGCCAGATTACGAGTTACCTCGTGGTCTGGTGGGTGATTCTTTGGTGTTTCCAGGGTGGTGCTTATCAAAAAGGCATCGCAATGGGAGCGCCAAAGCACGTTCCTGCACAGTATGCACTGTGCGGTCCATGCTGTGCAGGAAAGGGGTGCATGCAGACAGGGAGGCACACCATGTGCCCTCCTGCATGCATCCCATGGCCCCAGGGCAACAGGGGGCCCTGTCGGGCCTCCTTTGTTTTCTCACCGACACAGTTTTCATGTTGGCCTCACTGCCATGAAAACCCTGGCAGTTGCGGCCATCCTATTGCGGTCCGACCGCCATACTTGTAATACGGCGGTCGGACCACTGGTGCGGCGCTCCACGACTGCCACCGCACCTCCACTGCGAGTTTGGCGGTCCACTTGTAATTAGGCCCTAAGTCAATAGAGAATTGCAATATTTGCTTATCTAAACCTAACTAAATTTGCATGAGGGAATCAAGCAGCTTTTCCTAATTCATTAGTGCTGCCTAATCCTAATTTCAGCCCTAATTTCATCAAAACATGGAGGAGAGATGTTGTCCTCTTCCCATTAATGAATACAGTAGCTAAGTTAACACAAAAAAATTATCAGAAAGATCTAGAAAAAGAACCAATGAGTGACTTGGATTCGACTCTGTTTACACAGAACACTTGGATTGACATATTTTTGTATTGTGGCTATGATAACCTTGTTGAGCCGCACCTAGGTTTGCCTTACTTCCCTCTCTTGGATAACGCCTTGGACCGCTCACCCACTTTTATGTAGAGACGAGGGTGCCTCATTGAAGCCACTTTCTGTGCTGAATTAGTATTTTAAGTGCTAGTAAAAAAGGACCCTTAACGTTTCCTGGCCTGCCCGTGTCCATTCGAGGCATGTGCTCAACCAACTCTAGCCAAAGTGACATAGAGAAAAAAGTCAGCCAAATTCTGAATCCTAAAGAAAAACCATTGGAAGTGGACTTGTTAGCTGAAAATATCAGCAATACCCACTATAGTGGAGAACGAACAGCAGTTGGCTTCCAAATACAATACAAAACAGTACCACATCCATTTTTTATTTCCATGTTTGCATGCAGTGGTGGCTCACATTTTACCATTTGGAATTTTTCAAGAGGTAGAAGAGAGGTGCATTATACTGAGTGCTGCTAGTCGTCGTTGGGTGAGATACCTACATAGGCAACCACGTTTGCACCTTTGATGCTGGTGCGTGCAGTGGAACTTAACAAGAGCAGGGACAGACTCTTCTTCCATGAACCACTGAATGTTCATTGTCAGATTATCAACAGAGAGCTCCACTGTGCCCACATAATGAGAGAGTATGAAAAGCTTCCTTGTAATCCAGACACAAGATGATACAAGTACATATCTATTCTAAGGACTCGTGAGTTCCTCCACGACATATTTTACTTCATCCTCCATGTGCAAATGTTAGACCCCCATCTCAGTTGCCTCCCCATACTGACATTTTCAATGCTACCCCTCTTTATCTTCATTTGGGACATTCTGAGTGATCACTTTTGAATTCTGAATGGTAGACATTGCAATTTCCAAGACACTTAACCATGCAGTATGTTAGAATGTGCTAGGCCTGATGAAACCCTTTGTGGCAAACTTCAAATTTTACTTCCAGCCCCTCCTCGGGCCTGGAATGTAATATACATCTGTTGTGTTGATGTGTGTGGCAGGGCTTTCCTGATACACATTTATGTTACATAGAAGGCAGGTCTAATCGTAGGGGAAGTATGGAACACACTAACATTTCAGAGTGTGTATGTGCAAGTATTAGGGCCTAGGGAACTAATATTATTGAATAAAAATGATGAATGAGAGAGTGTGAAAGATTACAATTTTTTAGAATATAGAACAATAAAAAGTGTTTATTTCAGCAAATAAAATAAAATAATAAAAAATGTTGACATTATCCACTCTTACAAAAATATCAGAAATGCAGCAGAGAGAAAACTTTAATTCTGCTGACTAGCAAATTACATGCATTTGATTAACATTGCAAGGCTACCCAGCCGAACACATACTGATTTGGAAGGAAGAAAGAAACCAAGTTGGATATATTTTCTTGCCTTCTGGATATTCACTACAGTGCAGATACAAACGATTGCACAGTAACTACACCCCCGTTCGCTATAGAAAATCATTGGAAAGAAGGGTATAGAGAGACCTTAGACATTGGGATGGGCAGGCATATAGACTGGTTGTTTGAGAGGAGATGCCAAAGTGCCATTATTAATCTGCATGCCCAAAAGTTTCTGATCTATGCAGATATAAGTACTTGGCTTGCCATAAATAGTTAGGGAATAGTTATGTGGCTAGTATTCAACATATACATAGGCAGTAGGTAGGGATTAGACTAATTACAGCAAGTAGGAATGTGTGATGTAAAATGCTTTGGGTTTTTTGATTGGTCATATTTTTCTATATAATGACGGGTGAGATTGCCATAATATTTACCATCATTCTGTTTACATACTGATTGTACAGAATAAATACATTTTTATTGTAAAATACCAACAGCTTCTGTGTCTGCTAATTTATAGGATCAGAGGAGAGGGGTCACTCATCTACAACAGCCCATGCCAATAAGAGTTTCTCTGACAGGGTTGTCTGGCTCATAGCACTCTGAATCTGGATAAGTCTACAGCATCACAGTGATCCAGCGCGATATTAGCAAACAGCATTTATACTCTATATACTCACTTGGGCCCATACATTCATACTACACTAATACTTACGCTGGGTGTCAGATGTACTCTTTTATCAAAATCCCTGCTACCAATTATCTTCTAATTGAAGAGTAATAACTTACCAATGGATCCTTTGCTAATTGGGAAGTTTAAAATAAGTGACATTCACTATAATACATAATCCTGAAATAACCACAGAGTCAGGAAGTTTTAAAATGTTTATCTAAAGTTTTAGCAGAGTAAAATACAGAAAAAGACACGGTATTTGATCAGAATACCCATGTGGAAGTAAAGAATAATTATTACTAATAAATGACGGTGTTTAAGGAAAAGAGGAGATAGGAACAGCAGCGCAACTAAAGGTTGCATATATTTACCTAAGTGCGAGAACCAAACCCTTAGCCAAGGAGTTTGACAGAATAGGACCCTGGAAGGATGAAGAGCAAGGACCTTCTTCAGGATCTGGATAGGATCAGTGACCTCTCTACATCGACGCCTGCGCCGTTCCCCTCTCTGGTAATCGACTTCTCCTCGATTCTTCCCTCTAATGGACTCCGCCGCCCCCTCCTCAGGACCTCTTCTGGATAGGGATTCAGTCAGCAACCGATCAGCTGGGCAGCCTGGAGCTCTTCTGTATGTTCTAAAAGTCTGATCTAAACTAACTACTAATACTATATTCTATTATACCCTTCTACGCCCAAGTACCTCCTCTTAATGTTGCTAAAATATGGGACCACTACCTCTGATTGGGCAGGGACAGGAGGTGGATTCTCGCACCATGACAAATTTGGCTTAATTTGTGAAGCCTATTGTATTAACGTTCCCGCCCCTTCAATTTAATACATTCACTTTATTTCCCACCCGTCTCACAACAAATTATATACAATTTTTACAGCAATTGTATCTACTGTTACAATTTTGTACATTTAGAACATCCTCTTCGGCCGATAGGTCATGGCCTTGTGAGACGTCCAAGTTGACTTCATTTTGGCAGTCTTTCAGGAGTCATGCGCAGAACCTTCTGCTTTTCAAGTTCAAGTCACCAACCCAGGCCCAAGACTACGAATTACTAAAAGTGCAAGAAGGAAATATTAATATCAAAAATAAAACGTTTCACTGTATGCCACTTATCTTATTTCTAATCCCTTTTAATTTTAAAAACCTATCCCGCATTAATTGTGTTAAGAAATGACTATTTAATAATGATACGAGAGCAAGCTTAAGCATGTGAGAACATTGAGCAGCCATTTTAATGCACACTGCGCAGAAGCAGAAATTCCCACCAAGCAAAGAAAGACGTCACACCATGTGATCAGGTTGTGACATGCGCAGTTAAAATCCCGCGCTTAAGCGGCCATTTTAGACTAAAAACAAGCGTTATTTGTTAGAAAACCAACATAGGCAAGCTTCCTAACTATTCATATAGTGTGTGCAAATATTAATACAGACAATACAAGTTTTAATATTAATACAATGAGGAAGATTGCATCCGAGCAAGTTTCATTTGCGAAATCTTGCTCCATCAATCCCCTCTCTGATGGCGTTTCTGAGCCATCAAAAAGTACCCTCAATCAGATGCCAACTTCTAGCAAATCACTTCATTCTCATTTTCATTTTTAGCTTTTCTATTTTTACAATCTCCCTTCATCTTTTTGTATAATTCACTTTTCCATTCTTCTAGTTCAATCTCGTCTCTCTTTCTCTTCTTTCCTTTGTCTGTCACTTTATACGTTCCATTCTTTCTGCAGCATTTACACCAAAATACTATTGTCAGAACTATTATTGCTATCCCTGCTAATGGAACTAATATTTGACCTATAAGTCCTTTACCTATATTAGAAAACCAGGTTCCGATTGACGATATACTATTTGTCAATCTTTCCCATACATTATCAACTTCCAGTGGTTTAAGTTCTTGCTCAAGTTTAGTTATATTCTGAATATATGTCCCAATTTCTGCACTCTTATCAGGAATATATGTACAACAGTGTTTTGTTTTCAATACTTTACAGACTCCGCCCTCTTTTGCCAATATTATGTCAAGAGCAAGTCGATTTTGCATTACCATGGATCTAATCGCAACCATTTCCGCATTAATCATTAGGAAACCTCCAGCAGTATCCGTTGATAAACGATCAACTACTGTAGACAATTTACATATCTTCCTTGAGTTCAGAATTATTCCCACTGAAGGTATTAATGCACCAAATATATCACCTATTATTTCTGAAAAACTAGCTCTCTTACTACGTATTAATTCACCATTGTTTTCATTGCTTCCAGTGTTTCTTTTTACGTGGTATATCTTTGGAAATACTATTCCAAAGTAACAACTTCCATACCACCGTGCAGGAAGCCTAAAGTAAGCCTTATTCCCGCAGACATAATAGATTCCAGGAAAAACTGAATCTGTTCCTCCTTTAAGTCCCCAACCTCCCAATATTAAAAAATTGTGTTCACAATCACTGGTACCGATGAAAACATTGTTATAGTCAGTTTTTAATCTATGAAGACAAATTTTTCCCTTCTTTTCGAAATCCAGAGCCATAGCAGCTTGATCTTTGCCAGGTGTGTAACTTCCTTCTTTCTCCGCCCAAGGTGGTAAATGAGCCTTATGCTCTGTAGCTTTCTTTTGAAAATCTTGTCTTCTATCTTCTATTAAATTTAAAAATATTTTCTCTTCTTCTAATAAAGAACATGTTAGATTGTGTCTACGTGCATGTGTTAAGTCTATTGATTTCATTGTTAAGAAAAATTCTCCCATAAACTGTGCATCTAAGGCGCTAAGCACTGGGTTCATACTCTTTCGAATTGGAACTTCAGAAAATACAACATCTATATTGGAATAGTAATATTGTAATCTACCTGTACTATAAAATAAACTTGTTAATACGCTACATGAAATGCCATATGTCAGTGGTAAATGATGATATGTTAATCCTTCTGCTACTGATTCAGGTAATTTCATACAGACATAACAATTACTAACTTCCATGGTGTCTACATACTGAAACAATAACTTCGTGAAAACATTTAAACTAGTGTCGTTATCAGCTATCACATGATGAATTCCTTCATCCTCTTCTGCCATTAGTTCTACCCTATTTCCTTTCATGTTTGCTGTCCTCCCTATAGTTTCATTATTGTTCTTTTTATCTATTATCATCAGGTAAGGAATTGCTACAATCAGGACTAACCATACTATAAGCACCAATACTAGACTACATATGCAAATTGCACAGCATCTTCTACAACATTTTCTCTTTGGTCTCCCAGTATCCCTATCATCAGGCATTTTTCGACAAGGAAGATTTCTCTTCTTATCTCTCTTCCTTTTCTTCAGTAGAATTTTTTGTTTAGTCAGGGTGGTCTTGTTTCCTCTTCGTAAATTAGTTCTGCACTTGTTCCTTCACCACCACTGTCACTTGATCCTGAACTTTCAAAGTCTTCAAGAACAATATACGTCCAATCAGGACCCTTGAATTTGTTGTTCACAAGTCTTAATCTTTTACTTTTTCTTTTTCCCAATTTTTTCTCTTGATCAGTTTGACTTGTTATTTCAGGTACTTGCTCTGGATCTTCACTTCTGGTTTTTATGTGGCACTTTACTCTTTTGATGAAACTTGGCCACTGGTCTCCTTTTCTTAGTTTTTCTGTTTGTACCGTTTCTTTAATTTCGTCTTTAGGTGTCTTTTTATTTTCGCTGGTTGGTACTATTTTGTTCTTTGTTTTCTCCGACTTATCTAATTGTTCTTTTTCTGGTCTTATTGGTTTCTCATTTGCAGCTCCACTGTGAGTTTCCAATAATTCACTTTGTTTTGTTTTTACTTCTTTATGTTCACTTTTCTCAGTCTCTATTTCTTCTGTATTTTCCTCTTGACCTAACTGCTTCTGATCAGGACTTATTGCACTGTGTACTTCTGCAGCCTGACCTGCTTCTTCTAAACCTGTCTCTCCCTGTTCAAATTCTATGAATTCTTCACTGCCTTCAGTCCAGTTTTCTTTCCCTATCTGATTTGGTTCAGGGTCGTTTACTAGCTTGTCTTCTTGATCCTGAACCCTTTCTTCTTCCCCTATCTTATCTTCTTCAATTGATCTTAATTTTCTTTGACTTCTTGTTCGGTGAAAAACTTCAGGAACTTCGACCACTGGTATCCAATCATGACTTGTGCTCGGTTGTTCTCCGTCAGCTTCTCTTGAACCTCGAGCCTGAGATTCTTCAGCTTGGCAACCTTCAGCTTCTTCAGTGATTGGTGTTGTCTGAGTGTTTTCTTCTTCTGGGTCTGGTACTCTCTTGGTGTGACTTACGTGAATCCAATTTGGAAATCCGGCACACTTTACTGCTGTGTTTGTGGTCAATATGATTTGACAAGGACTGCTCCACCTGGGAGATAGACACGTTTCTCTGGTGTGATTCTTCACTACCACCCAATCACCAGGATTCAGATCATGTTCTAGTTCAGGCTGTCTGGAAACTGCGTCTTCTCCAACCTGGTGAGAGACAGAACGCACTAGGTCAGCCAATCCTTTACAGTAGTCCAACACCATAGCATCAGAAATATTCACCAGTCTATTTGTGGGAACATGTGTTTGTCTCATCGCTCTTCCCATCATGATTTCATGTGGGCTCAAACCTGTTGTTCGATCAGGTATACTTCTGAGTCCCATCAGAACGAGTGGCAATGCATCAGGCCACTCCAATGATGTTGATGCACACATTTTTCCCAATCTTGACTTTATGGTGCCATTCAATTGTTCCACCACTCCAGAAGCCTCTGGACGATATGCACAATGCAGTTTCTGTTTGATTTGAAATGCTTCACAAATTATCAGGATCACTTCATTGTTGAAATGTTTTCCTCTATCTGATTCCAAAGATACTGGGAAACCAAATCTAGGTATGAGCTCTCTTAGTAACAGCTTTGCAACTGTAATGCTGTCATTTCTCCTAGTTGGATAAGCCTCCACCCCCTTTGAAAATAGACACACTATGACTAGTATGTATTTCAACCCTCTGCATGGTGGTAACTGTATGAAGTCAAACTGTAGTCTTATGAATGGGCCCTCTGCCTTCCCAATCTTCCCAAATCCAATTATAGTTTTCCTGCCTGAATTGTGCATTTGGCAAATTAGACATCTCTGGCAAAGACTTTCTGTAACAGCTCTGAATTTGGGATTGTACCAATTTTGCCTGAACAACCTTATCATTGCATCTCTCCCTATGTGTGTGTCTCCATGATACATTCTGGCCATTTGAGAAAGTAAACAATCTGGCATGACTGGTCTGCCATCTGTACTGACCCATACTTCATCCTCTCTTCTTGGAGAGCATCCCACTTTGATCCACAAGTTTCTTTCAGTTTCATCAACCTCATCTTGCAATCTTTTCACTTCATTCCAAGTTTCAGGTGGCATAAATAACATAAGTTGGCAGCTGATTCCCATTCTTTCCACCCTCTTATTCACCGATGTTCTGGTTTTGGCACAATGTTGAGCTACCAGATCTGCATATCTGTTGCCAACTACCACCCAGTCATCTCCTGACTGATGTGCAGCACATTTTACCACAGCCAATTCTTTTGGTGATTGTATTGCTTCTAGCAATTCCCTTACAAATTGTCCATTTTTAATGGGAGATCCTGAAGAAGTCATGAAATCCCTCTGCATCCACAGTTGGCCAAAATCGTGCACAACCCCATAACCATATTGACTATCAGTGAATATGGTTATTTTCTGATTCCTCCCAATTTTGCACGCTTTTATCAGCGCAATCAATTCAGCTACTTGTGCAGATTTTACCCCTGGTAAATAGAATGCTTCGACTATTCCAGTTAATTTGCATACTGCATAGGCAGCTGTTAGTTTGCCATCTTCATGTCTCTGGCAAGAGCCATCAACAAACAGTTCTTTATCTGGCTTTTTAAGAGGCTGTTCCTCTATATCTGGGCGAGGTTTTGTGCATAGTTCTGTAATCTGTATACAATCATATTCATCTTCTTCGTCATCTTTACTTGTCTCATGATATGGATCTGGTAGTAAACTTGCTGGATTTATTATTGTACACCTCACCATGGTCACATTTTCAGCACCCATTATTATCCTCTCATACTTAGTCAGCCGACTAGGAGTGAGATGCTGAGTTCGTGTTATGGTCAACAGAATCACCACTGCATGTGGAACATATACCTTTACAGGATGTCCCATCACAATTGATTCACTTTGTTCGATGCTCAAACATGTTGCTGCTACTGCTTTCAAACATCCTGGCAACGCAGATGCCACAGGGTCTAGTGTAGCGGAAAAGTATGCTATAGGACGTCTGTCCAGACCATGTCTTTGAGTTAAAACTGAAAGTGCACAATTTTCTCTTTCATGACAGAATAATGCAAATTCTCTTTTATAATCTGGCATGCCTAAGGCAGGTGCTGAACAAAGGGAGTTTCTTAATTTTACAAAAGCTTCTACACTTTCATCTTCCCACTCAACAGGATCTTTTGCTTTCTTTTTGGTCATGTTAATCAAGGGCTTAGCCAACATGGAAAATCCTGGTATCCATTGTCGACAGTAACCTACTATTCCTAAGAACATTCTTACTTGTCTTTGCGTTACTGGCATTTGCATTCTTTTTATTAATGCTACTCTTTCAGAGGTTACTCTTCTTTTTCCTCTCTCAATTTGATGTCCCAGGTATTTAACAGTTGTTGTACAAAACTGTAATTTTTCAGGTGACACTTTATGTCCCTCTTCTGCCAAAAGATTTAAGAGTGCTATAGTATCAACAACACAGTCCTCTCTGGTGCTTGATGCCACCAATAAATCGTCTATATATTGGACTAAAACTGAGCTTCCTGGCATCACTAATTTTTCGAGACACTTTTTTAATATCTGATTAAAAATGGAAGGGCTTTCTGTGTACCCCTGAGGAACACGATTCCACACATAAACCTTATTTTCGAATTTAAATGAGAAAAGATACTGACTGTCTGGATGTAACGGAATTGAAAAGAAGGCTTGACACAGATCTATGACTGTAAACCATCCAGCATTCCAAGGAATCTGGTACAGAATTACTGCAGGGTTTGGCACTATAGGACAACATGGTTCTACAATTTTGTTGATTTTCCTCAGATCTTGAACGATCCTATATTTTCCACTAGGTTTCTTTAGTCCCATGATTGGTGAATTACATGGACTACTCATTACTTCTCTCAGTATTTTTTGTTTGACCATCCGATTGATTTCTTCAATGACACCTCCTTTTACTTCTGCACTCATTTTGTACTGTTTTGTATTTGGGAAAATTGCACCTTCTTTTACAGTTACTTGAACTGGGTCTATTTTAGCCATGAAACCTACTTCTTTTCCCGTGAGATCCCATACTATGGGGTTTACTGTATCTTTTAATTCTTCTGGCAATTCATCTTTTGTTATTAATGAAAACATTTCATCTACTTCTGTTCCCTGTTTTGCGACCATAATTTTATATACATGATCTTCATCTGGTGTTTGTACTGCCACACCATCCGGTGTGCAGAAAATAGTGCAATTCATTTTGCACAATAAGTCCCTACCTAGTAGGTTTACTGGACTGGAATCGCATACTACAAATTGATGCATTTCTTTGAAATTTCCAATTTTAACCTCCATTGGTTCGGTAAGTGGTGTTCTAATTCTTTGGTTAGCAACCCCTACAACTTGAATATCTTCACCAGAGAGAGGAAGGTTTGGGACGTCTACTGTTCTCACAGTAGACCTGGTAGCACCAGTATCCAAAAGAAAAGTAATATCATTACCTCTCACTTTTCCTTCAACATATGGACCTGATTGATCTACCTGCAGGGATGCGCCATGTACGCATTCCTTCTCCCCCTCTCCTAGGCACCGTCATGCGTCGAACCCGCAAAAATCATCCTGCAAAAGAAATTGTGAGGTCATATAATCATTCTTACCACTTCCCCCTGAATATCCGATGTCTGTACCGTGCTTTGCTCTGCTTACATTACCCTGAACAGGTGGAGATGGCAACTGACTCTGAGGATTTACTCCTTGTTGTGAGTCATTCTGCGTTTGTGAATTTAAATTTTGATTTGGGCCATTATTATTTCGAATCTTTTTACACTCATCCTTCCAATGCCCCAATTTTCCGCATCCATGACAAGGAAATTTCTTTTAGCCTCTTCTCTACTCATTCGTCCTTTCATTCTTCCACCATTTCCAGAATCACCATTCGTTCCAGAGTCTTTTCCCTGATTTTCATTAGGATTATCTAAATTAATTCCCTGTTTTTCAGCCATTTTCACCTGTGCCCACATTACCTTTTCTTGTAATTTCTTGTGCCTATCCTCAATGTCATCCCCACAATATTTTGCATATTTCAAAATTTCGTCAATTGGTTTCCCTTGCCAACAGAGCATATGCTGCTTAATCACTTGGCAAATCTCAGGCTTCAAACCATACACAAATCGGTATACAAACTGACTCATATTTTTGTCTCCAATGTCCTCAAATCCACTGTACTGTTTGAACACCTGCAAAAGGCGCTCATAATACGAATGAACTGTTTCACTGGCTTCTTGGGTAGTTCGATCTATTTTTACCCAATCTGTTTCTTTCGGCGGTATTTTCCCTTTTAGGTATGTTATCACCTGCTGATACTTTTTCATCACATCATTTGACGGGGCACCTGTTTTTGGATCTCTGGGATATTCATCATTCGGCCAATCGACCGTGATCTTACAATCTGTCCATAAATCTGCAGGTACCACTATGTCAAACAAACCATCCAAATCCTTCAACAATACTTTTGATACTTTCACAAACCTTTCAACCTGCTTGTACCATTCAATTGGCTTTTCTCTCAGCTTTGGGAAATCATTCGTAAATGATAAAATATCCTGTCTACTCCATGGGACATGTACATAACCTCCTCCTGCAACTTCTCGCATCGGGTACATTTTGTCATTTTTTTCTGTTTCCTTCATTATATATTCAGAAGCTGTTCGACTTGAGCGAGCTTCTTCCTTTTTCTTTGCCCACCTAGTTCTCCATTTATCTAGATCTCCCCATTTTTGCAAAACTAACATTAATTCTCGTATTTGTAGTCTTCTTCCAGAAGCATTCATATTTTCTAAATCTTTGTCTGAAAATTCTGCTCTATAGGGTTTCTGTAGTACTTTTGATTTCCCTATTTCGATTCCCATTTGTAGGGCTAGATTGGACAATTTTTCATGAAATAACCTTACATTTCTAGTGATACTCCTGCATAGGAACAGCAATTCTTCTTCATCATAAGTGTTTAAGCGTTCTACTCCTATATTTCCTGCTATCATTTCTTCTAACTCAGCTTTTAATTTCTGAATGTCTAGCAATTTTGGAGGAGTGCACAATTTATCTGATCCTTGTACCCACCTTTCTAAATCTTCAGGTGTTACTATGGTAGCACTTTTTGCCCCTGATGAAGTTATTAAACTTACATCTTTTGAACGCTCAGGTATTTCTTTTCTTGGAGTACCCTTTACTGGACCTCTGACAGGTAAATCCATGAGAGATAATGTGGAATCACAATCACTAAAATGATCTTCAATTATAACTGGAGCTTCAAGTTTTTGAAAATTTTCGGGAGTATTCATAGGAGAAGATACGGGTATGAGAGGAGGACAATTTCCTTGTATACCATATAATGGTACTACTGGACCAATTGTTACAGGAATAGTCAATGAATCAGGATGTGTTTTTATCTGGGATATTTTCCGTACTAATTCTGCTCTGGTCTTTTCTAATGCTTCTTTTTCTTTTTCATGAAGTATTCTATTCGGGGTGAATTCATGTAGTACCTGAGGAACCATTGGTGTTTGGGGTGGGGCACTAGGAGGAATTCCACTTGACCCTTCCTGATACGGTGGAGGATTCCTCAATATTTCTTCCATAAACTCATCTTCTGAGTCTTCATGTCTCATTAAATGTTTAGTCTTTTCTGTACACTTGCCTCCTGATTTTTCTCCTTCTGTGAGTAGTGGATATAATCCTTCAACAAGCATTGCCCTTCTCCATTGCTTCATCTGACCTTCCCTATTTTCACGTAAATATCTGGGGAAAAATCCTGGATACCTCCCATTACTTCGAGATCGATCACGCTCAAATGCTTCGGTTTCCCACTCCTCTAAAGCTTCGTATTGAGTTAATCTGGGTTTAGGTTCTAAATCATTCATCCTTTGTCTCAGATTTTGAAGAATTCGCCCATTGAATGTGCCATTCTCAGGAAATTCTAGTATCCCGTCATTTTTGGTATATTCTCTCCAATTTTCTATCCATACACAAGTATGATAACCTCTCTCCATCATCATATATGATGCGGGCGTTTTTGCTGGGGGAATAATAATTCCCTCCCTTGTCTTGATTAGTTTGTCCTTTTTGAAATAATTCTTGATCTTTTGTAAAACTGACATCTTTTTCTTTTCTCCGTACATCTTGGGCAAATACCTATGTATAAAATTATATTCCGCAAACCCTAAAAATCTCCTATCTGGACGATTCCCTGATAAAGTCGGATCGCGTTTTAACATGTAATGCTTATCCACTTTTAATTTTGCTTCTAAACTCTCAGCCAATCAAACCTTTGTTAATTTTAAATTCTAAGCCAATCCTTGCGCTGCCTTTTTGGTGACGTTTCGCTGTCAACCCCTCCTTTACAATTTTCTCTTTTCTGTTCCCACGCTGATTCAACCAATCCTAGCGCGGCACCTATGACATCAGTACTACTCCTGACTACTGACCCCTCCTTTACAAGGGTTTTCCCACATACGCGGATCCAACCAATCCCAGCGCGGCGTTTTGTGACGTCAGTTCTCTCTCCGGTAACTGACCCTCCCTTTACAAAAATCTTACGCAAAACTTATTTTCTCTATATTTCTTAATTAAAATTCAGTAACAACATAAAACATTCGCTATCGTGCCAGTTTCTCTAATTCAGAAAGATAGGTTCTCTTACACACTTAGTAAAACCTTTCCGTTTACTAAAACATACACTACTGAGTAAAACCCTTCCGTCTACTCTTCACACAAGCTTCCGAAATACCTGTTACTTCTTTAATGTTACCCTTTCTAGGTGATATAACATCGAATTTTCACCAGCATACTTCTTCCACTATTCTTATACACATAGAATCCCTAACAAGTGCTGATAGTCCTGCTTAACTATTCAGTACTATTTCTGCCTGACAGATAACCTCACTGCAGTATGGCTTCTACTTGCCACCCACTATTCTTTTTCCCCAGGGTATTCTGGACAACATAAAACAATACTCAAGAATAACGGGTATTAGTTCATAAGAATACAAAATAAAATTCTCATTACCCAATTAACAAAGAGTAACACAAACCGTCCTCTGCTTACCAGAAAACTGATCCAGCGCGATATTAGCAAACAGCATTTATACTCTATATACTCACTTGGGCCCATACATTCATACTACACTAATACTTACGCTGGGTGTCAGATGTACTCTTTTATCAAAATCCCTGCTACCAATTATCTTCTAATTGAAGAGTAATAACTTACCAATGGATCCTTTGCTAATTGGGAAGTTTAAAATGAGTGACATTCACTATAATACATAATCCTGAAATAACCACAGAGTCAGGAAGTTTTAAAATGTTTATCTAAAGTTTTAGCAGAGTAAAATACAGAAAAAGACACGGTATTTGATCAGAATACCCATGTGGAAGTAAAGAATAATTATTACTAATAAATGACGGTGTTTAAGGAAAAGAGGAGATAGGAACAGCAGCGCAACTAAAGGTTGCATATATTTACCTAAGTGCGAGAACCAAACCCTTAGCCAAGGAGTTTGACAGAATAGGACCCTGGAAGGATGAAGAGCAAGGACCTTCTTCAGGATCTGGATAGGATCAGTGACCTCTCTACATCGACGCCTGTGCCGTTCCCCTCTCTGGTAATCGACTTCTCCTCGATTCTTCCCTCTAATGGACTCCGCCGCCCCCTCCTCAGGACCTCTTCTGGATAGGGATTCAGTCAGCAACCGACCAGCTGGGCAGCCTGGAGCTCTTCTGTATGTTCTAAAAGTCTGATCTAAACTAACTACTAATACTATATTCTATTATACCCTTCTACGCCCAAGTACCTCCTCTTAATGTTGCTAAAATATGGGACCACTACCTCTGATTGGGCAGGGACAGGAGGTGGATTCTCGCACCATGACAAATTTGGCTTAATTTGTGAAGCCTATTGTATTAACGTTCCCGCCCCTTCAATTTAATACATTCACTTTATTTCCCACCCGTCTCACAACAAATTATATACAATTTTTACAGCAATTGTATCTACTGTTACAATTTTGTACATTTAGAACATCCTCTTCGGCCGATAGGTCATGGCCTTGTGAGACGTCCAAGTTGACTTCATTTTGGCAGTCTTTCAGGAGTCATGCGCAGAACCTTCTGCTTTTCAAGTTCAAGTCACCAACCCAGGCCCAAGACTACGAATTACTAAAAGTGCAAGAAGGAAATATTAATATCAAAAATAAAACGTTTCACTGTATACCACTTATCTTATTTCTAATCCCTTTTAATTTTAAAAACCTATCCCGCATTAATTGCGTTAAGAAATGACTATTTAATAATGACACGAGAGCAAGCTTAAGCATGTGAGAACATTGAGCAGCCATTTTAATGCACACTGCGCAGAAGCAGAAATTCCCACCAAGCAAAGAAAGACGTCACACCATGTGATCAGGTTGTGACATGCGCAGTTAAAATCCCTCGCTTAAGCGGCCATTTTAGACTAAAAACAAGCGTTATTTGTTAGAAAAACAACATAGGCAAGCTTCCTAACTATTCATATAGTGTGTGCAAATATTAATACAGACAATACAAGTTTTAATATTAATACAATGAGGAAGATTGCATCCGAGCAAGTTTCATTTGCGAAATCTTGCTCCATCAACAGGAAAGACTGAGAGATGCTTGTCTGTTCTCCCCCTTTTTAGAAGTGGGTGTGACAGGCATTTCCAATTGGGACCAAGTGTATCTGTCAAGGTTTGACACCCTCCAAATAGGGAGGATCACGACAGTGTGACCATCATATTTGTTGTAGACCAGCATGTCTTGGCCCCACTGTATTGCATGTGTTATATTGGATGACATTCACTACATGGCCCTAACTTTGCATCGCAGGGTAAATCTTCATAAGTAGATGAGGATTATACTCTTACCATGACGATGTAGTGTTAGGCACTGTAATGAATGCAATATTATTGTAGGTCGATATTGCTGACCTCAATATATAAGGGATAAAGTACCCCCTGCCATACATTATAAGGATGTTACAAGTCACAGAGGAGTTCCATACCCATAAAGAAGAAATAGGCCGTAGGCTGAGTTCCTTTATAAGGTTATGGAACTCTGTGGTGACTTGCAATATCCTTATCATGTACGGCAGGGGAACTTTATCCCATATAATGCATGGTCACGCCATCACCTTTCCACAAATCACTTAAAACCTTGGTGCGTAGCTCTTTCAGAAAGAGAGAGCATTTATGCAAACATGAAGAATAAAAATAGAACTTCTAGTGCACAAATTAACACATCACAAACCTGTTAGATATTTGTTGCAAAAAGATATTAGAAACAGTTCAATACAAGTCAGTTCTTTAAATAAAAGCTGCAGTAACTCAGAATGTGTAGAAACATGCAGAAAGATTCTAACTTTTCTATAATTATGTAAGGAATCTAAAAATAATCATGTTCTTTATGCTAGTCACTGTAGAAAAAAATCAGAAGAAAAAAAAGCAATGTTTCATTTTCATTGCTTTAAGCAGCTGCTCCGGTACCTGACCTACCTGCCTTTCACCTTGGCTGCTGGCTCTGGCAGCAGGCATTGTGACATCAGAACTCGACTGCAATAACTTATTTCAGTCGAGACGTCTTTGGTGACTGAGCGCATCACTTGGCGCCAATTATAAAGAAATTAGAGATGTGCATCTATACAGGGATTGTAGACTCTCATGTATTATAAAGTCATACAACAGACTTTTTCCTAGGTACATGACCTCCTTCCCTCTCTCATCCCTTCTGCACCATGGATTTAATATGATTATTGTTAAAAAAAAGTTTTTCTTCATAATGGGATTAATTTGGATTTCTATGTTGACGTTCCTTTGATCAACACATCCTTATTGTTTGCACTTATGATGGTACGTCATTCCAGACCTAGCAGGTACTAGTTACATGAGGCATTTCATCACACTTACTTGCCTTCTCTGATTTATGTGTGCATTAGAATTGCTTATTTTTTTGTGCTGGGGTTTGTTTGGTGGGTTGCAGAGAACCGTGTTAACACACGGTATGTTATCTTGTACCTCTGTTTTTAGTTCTTCACCAAAGTGGCCTGTATTTGTGTTTGTACGTGACTAAGTTTTGTTTTGCATCTATTACAAATACCAATAAAGAATCATTGCAAAAATGTTTTTTTTTTTTACAAAATGTAACATTTTATGATATACTCCTGGCTTTTTATTCTATGGCACTTTGCATGCTGGGAATTGTAGTTTCATTCTTTGTAGACTAAGTTTCAGCCTAAACGTCGCAGCATGGAAAGTGTACTCGGCCAAAAAAACTGTAAGGGAAGAGGATGAACCTGATGATCTAAGGCATATAGAGAGCTCTGCATGATTGATGTTTGCTGTCTGCAGCCCTCAGCCAGATTTGAAGTGCCATCCCGGATAACACAAAAAGCTGATTTCATGACAGCCTGCTGAGCCGCTTGCTTTCTGCAGTACATTAGATCATAAATGCTTGAAATTGCCAGACAGTCCTATCCGAGCCATTGCGCATTTCCATTTTGTTGAGTTTCATCGTGCAACCCCCGGCAGGAGTCCTTATCTGAATGGACAGCAGCTCTGAATAAGTGATGCCTCCGCTGCCGAACTCCACAGGTACCTTGGCGTGATAAGGTTACTGCCTCTCTATATTTATCATGTGCATTTAATCGGCTCAGCGACTGTGCTTCACTTCCTGGTGGGCAGCAGCGCGGGTTGCCATTGGTTACATAATTCACTCCCTTTGAACATGCAGTGGTTTGTTATGCATTGGTATATAATGTCTCTTAAACAGTAAAGGGAGCTATGTGTACTGTTTACTGGCCGCAAAATGCAACCAGTATTTTTGAGATCAGTTAACTATTTTAAGGACCAGCCGATTTACTACTAGGTCGGTTCTTAAAATTCTGAATCGTAGTTGGTCAGATTTCGACCTTCCTCTTGCATATTATTGATGTATGTTGCAAATCCCAACGCGTTGAGATTGGAGGCCATCAGAAGGATGGTGGCCTGCTGGGGTCAGCAGACCACCATGTCTGTGATTGCTTTTTA
The DNA here is from genome assembly GCA_963921515.1 of Calotriton arnoldi. Lineage (NCBI taxonomy): Eukaryota > Metazoa > Chordata > Amphibia > Caudata > Salamandridae > Calotriton > Calotriton arnoldi. Next base: position 798,063 of record CAWUFW010007748.1, on the reverse strand, counting down.
ATAAAGTGTTCTTTTTAGTGTAGCCCTCTTTTCATAAAGGAAACAGGACTGTGTTTAGAAAGCAGCTTATTTTTTTAAATCAACCTTTCTTTTACATTCAGAAAGGGGAAGGAGAGACCCCTTCCATTCTGTTGTTGGGTTACCATCTCCTTTGAGGAGGCGGTAAAAAAATCAATGTTTTGCGCCCGGATTTCAGTCGTAAAACAATGCTAGATTAGATACCAACTCTGTATTTGGAAGGGACGCCTACAACACACCCATTCCAGATACCGTATAGATATCCATTCGGAATCCCATTTTAGGTGTAAGAAAAACTTTTCTGACTTCTAAAATGAGGTGAGTAAATAAGAAAAAACTCAACAGTTGCATATGTCAAATTGGAGCATTTGCAACCATTAAAATGACTAGTACATTTCTAGCAGGCAATATCCAGGCTCTCATGGTAGACATGAATTAGGACTAGTGCAGCATTTCATCTCAAGTGCAAGGCATGCATTGCAAAATCAACATTTCCATGTTTTAGGTCTCTGACAGCATGTTCTCGATGCTGATAGAAAGCTTTTGTACATGTAAATCTGAGTGGTGCCAGGGCATGTTATAATTTGTTTACACGTTATTTATATAGTGTGAAAAACAAGTAAATACATCTGAAACACACATATGCACTTATGCAATTAGCTTGGGTTTTACCAAGTGAGTTTGGGGAGAGGTTGTAGGAGAAATCAAATCAAATTAATCCGACACCTACAGTGTCTAAACATTGTAAATATTAACAAACATGTTCCAACTTGAAATTTATTTTCAAAACGTATCTCTAAATGTTACTAAAAACGAAAGATTCAATTTGAAATGTCACAAGGATGGACAGTGCAAAATAAATATGCGCAATTCACACTTTAGAAGGGCTGGCAATTACAGTTGCGGCCCGTACAGGTAAGTGCGATGGGGCAGAGTGGGGGAGGGGCAAGGGTGGGGGGTGGAATTGACAAACAACGGAATAGGTAAAATGAAATAAATAAATAAAACCACTGCAGTGAGCACAAGGTAAGTGGTATTATTTATTTATTTTAATTTTACCTATTCCATCATTTGTCACTTCCTCTCCCCCGCCCCACCACACTTACCTGCACTGGGCACCACTGGGCAATTAAGAGAAATCTACTTTACGGGAAAATGAGTTTTAAAAAAAGCTAATCAAAAAAGAAAGCTCACTAAGAGAAAAAAAAAATGTTTATCCTGCACCCTAACAACCACCAATATTAAACATTCCAGAATCTTCCATCGCTTGATATTGTCTGCTTGATTTTTAAAATGCATTGTCACATAATTCACCATATGGTGCATTTACTGTCTGATTAAAATATGTGCCTACAAAATAGTGTATGGTAAAGTATGGATACACAGGAATGGAAAAGCAGAGTGATATTAACCAGCTTTGTGAATTTATGCTTTTTCAGGACTATTTACGTGTGACAGTTAAATGTATATGAATGAGACAAAGCATTGTAAATTGCGACACTTACACAGCACATTAGAATGCCAAAACCTTGTATATACCTCCCCCTTACGTTGAGTTTATGTGAAATGCATCCTTCAGACCAAACCACATTGATAATTGTTTTCTTAGGTCATTTAAAAGGTGGTCTAATAGATATTTTTCTGTATTTAACAGCTCAACAAATGGTATTTTACTGCTGAGCATCACAGTATAGAGGCCTGACAGTAAGAATACTGCAAAGTAAAAATATATTTAAAATCAGTGGTGGAGACAGGTATCCAGAAAAAGAAATACTAGTATGACCACATCCATCCTCAAGCATGCATACCCCACCAACAACAAATCACTGTATGATGCCAAAAAAATACTCCTTTTAAATAGTGCAGGACGTGAATGAACTAGTCTCTGTGAAGTCTTTAAGATGGTACAGATATTCAAAATATCCAATACTACAGCTGCCTTGAGTCTCATGCAAAAACTTTGTGGCACCTTTGGTACCTTCTTCAGAGGCGTGGCCGGAACAGGTAAGAGCAGTAGGATGGTGGGGCGGTCGGTGGGGGGGGTGAGTCAACAGAAGACGGGATAGGTAACATTAAATAAAAAAAATAAAAAAAACACTTACCTTGCGCTCAGCGATGCAGCGAGCACAAGGTAAGTGGTTTTATTTATTTTGTATTTAATTTTACCTATCCCGTCGACTGTCGATGGCCCCCCCCCCCCCCCACCGCTTTTACCTTTGCCGGCCACGCCTGCTTCTTCACTGAAAAGTTCAGAAACTCAGATAACCATCATCCCAACCTACAACATCACAACAATCATCTGCTGTCAGCTTCTGTTTCATTCCAGAGTACATGACAGTAATACTGCTGTTACTGAAAAACATCAGGCCCAACAATGACGAAGGTGACTCATATGCAACCACCATTGCCTTTGCGCACATAGAAGCACTTACTACCCCAATAATCGCTTCATAAACAGCTCCCTCAAAGTCCGCCAGGTCAATGCTGCCCTTAAACAACTGGTAATAACCCCTACTTGTTAAAGCTAACCTAGTTCCAGCAAACCTAAGATCTTACTGCCCCATAGGTCTTCTTTTCTGCTAAAACATTCTTGAAAAAGTATTTACCATCCAACCACATTCCCACACTGAAGCACACCAATCGTAGGACCATCTATCCAGCTAGCACCCACAAGGCACCAAGATAGCCCCTGTCACCATCTAAGATGACAAAACAAAAAAAGCAGCCTTATTGAAACCCAAGCTCCTTGCCCAACACCTTTTACCAGACACTACCAAGAAGCTAATGAGTTAATCAGTATGAGCTATAGAAAGAAAGAAATATCATATCTACTTCAATAAGTCACCCCTTGGTGTAGAGATGACCTGTTCAAGCCAATTGGTGCACTGCGGAAAGGAAATGTTCTTTGTTCTTTTTGTTTTAAAGATGTTCTCATTACATTTTAATAGCTGACCATATGAGTACAAGATACACCACTTTGACAGATATGCTGCATTCTAAAGCAATCCCTTCTACAATAAAGGTGGCTTAGAAGATTTACCAAGTGCAGGATCCACCGCACAAAGTGCACGTCACCTTAAGTTGGAAGGAAAAAGGATTTCCATGAGTTAAATGATGTGGAAAAGGAGAGTGAAAAGCACCCCAAAAATGATTGGGAGTCATACAGCTGGTCAATTGTTGAAGATTACATTAGAACTCAGGCTAACCGTTTAACTACAAAACCATACTGGTTTTACTACCGAATATCGACACCAAAAATATCGAGATAGAATTCTCAAGGACAGACTGTCGAGTGACAAAATATCGAAAGGTAAGGGCATATATATAGGGAAGAATAGATTTACTATTCCTAACTCCACATCTACGTACCTTGAAGATATATGAACCGCATATATGTGGAGTTAGGTGTAGAAAATATCTAGACTTTTAAGTGTTCGTCTTAAGTTTAACTGAGACCATAAGTCTAAGGACTTTTGGTCTCAGTTAAACTTAAGACCAAAACGTAAGTTTAACTGAGACAAAAGTCTAACTTTACTACTCGTAAATGCCCTTTGTTAATAACGAAAGTTGTAAAGTTAGACTTTCGTCCCAGTTTACCTTTGTAAATCGGGCTCACAGTTATGTTATAGGGAGTCAACATCGCTCATTCAGGGAACATGTTGCTGCCAATTCAAGGAGAAAATATCCCACTTTAAAAAAAACAGAAGCAATGCCATGTAACATCTGCAGAAACATAAAACATTCTCCAAAAGAAAAAATAAAGATTAAATCACCAGTTTAAAGAAATTACAAACAATTATAGTTCTATAATTTATTTGCATAAAAAAATCCCTCTAATTCTATATACCTTCTTCCTTACCGATTTACGTCACATCTAAATGGAATAGTCAAAGCAAAACGATTTAAGGAAGGGCTCGTTCTTTCTTCATTTATTTGAGAGTTTTATATAGCGCTGGCCAGACCCGAAGGTATCAGAGCGCTTTACAACATTTATCGTGATGCAATCGAACACACAGTATTTCAATAAACAACATTGACTCGTGGCGAATCCTGTTCCGGGTGGAAGGGACAAAGGAGCGAGTCAAAGGACAGGTGATGTAAAAGCCTTCTTTTCGACGTGACTATATACTTCACAGGGCAAGATTCCTCGTTGGGCGGCAGCTATCCTTTCAGTCAGGCGTTCAATACCTGGGACCTGTCTGTTCTTCACTGATTCACAAGATTTCACAAGATTCACAACTGACTTCAATAAATCCACAAGAGTGAAAATCAATGCTTCATTTTTATTAAAAATAAGTGCCAGGGGTATCGTCAGGAGGCCACTGCAGCTTGCACCACACATTGCCCCTGCCATGCTGCCAATGACATTAATAGAACTTCTGACATCACACTCCTTTAAGTGTGACGATTTGGACTATTTCAGGACCCCAGAGCTATAGGAATGGCTTGGGCGACAGGTAATAGTCATTTGTTATGGTCATCTCTAAATTATCAAGGCAGCGCCACCTTGTGGCAGACTGTCACAAGCACCAGTGTTGACAATTAAGTGCCGGTGCTGAGCCCCTGAAACTACGGCTCAAATTAAGCACTGGTGAAAACTCAATCTTACCCATGCTTATGCAGCTATTGCATCTTGTGCCTTGTAGCTTGGACCAGAGTGGCAGCTTTGGTCATGTAATCAGTGTCTTAATACCGCCAAAACATATGTTCCGGACTTCACAGGCAAAGTTAAAACTTCACCCACCCATGCTCTTGACTGTTACAACAGACCATGATTGTATATTTTTTAAGAACCACTTTTGAAATGTTGTGGGTGTAGCAAGCGGATTAAATGTAATGACTAGTGCTACGCTATGATAGCTCACAAAATTAGCAAAAGCTTTCAAAATATTAGGAGTCAGATTGCTTAATCTACTGGAACTGCAAAGCAACCAACAGAAATTGAATGGACAACATAGGTGTAGCAAGTGTTATGCCTACTAGGATTACCACTTGGCTGCTACTTTTTCCATTTGTCAGAATTCATATGTCAAGAGCAGGAGCTAGTGGCACGATAAGGAAAATCTGAATGTTGTGTACCCTTTGTAACAAAAACGTAAAAACCTTAAATATAAATTGTAAACACAAGATTGCCTGTTCTGTGAGCAAAACTCCCCACGCCGAACATCAATTCAGGAAAGTTCACTCCAATTTTCTAAGGACCAGGCTTTCCAGAATCTGAAAATGCCAACAGATTTTCCTTATTTTGCTCTCTAATAGGTTGCAATCATAACACTCCCCCATCTATAAATCCAGCTCAACGCTGTAATAACTGCAGAAAGTGCATTGGAATTGTAGTCTTTAATATCCAGTAGGGAATGTTGTGATACCTTAATATTGTAGCTGAAATATCGAGGACCAAAATATCAAAAGGTAAGTGTATATAGGGAAGTATACATTTTTAGAACATTGGAATGTTGGGAGCTCCATTGAAAACAATGGAGTGCTCCGGGCTTCTAATGGCCAGTAGAAGCCGGAGCTCCAACATTCCAATCTTATCGTGCACAGCTGTTGCTGCGAGAACAAAGGCCTCACGGAGCCCGAGGGGATTTCAATGCCTTGGGCTCCATGAGGCCTTTGTTTTATTTGAAAGAACATTCTGCCCTCTAGTTGTGGAAAGTTCTAATAGCCTTATAGCCCTCCTGGGCTATACCGGCATTAAAGTCCTGCTCCCTTGTTAAACGCTAACGCGGACATATAATGACCGGTATTGTCCACTACGGCGGACTATAAGGCTATAATAGATCATTAAGGTACATATCAATGGAGTTAGGTATAGAAACCTTTATATACACCTTTTGATATTTCTGTCTTCGAGATTTTGGCTGAAATATGAAGGTATAACAGTATAATCAACTCAATATTCAGTACCTACACCGTGCATTGGCACCGTGGGCCAGTGATCTAAGAGGTCCAGTTCACACCTGTTACAGCTGTCTTTTACCTTCCAAATGGGGAATCAAATTGTCCTCATCTGTAATAGGATCCATGGACCCACCGCATCTTTGGTACACCACACTAATTGAGTCTGTGTGACTAGGCATTTTTTGTCACAAGAGACGCACGGCTTGCTGCATCATATAAAAGGCAAATCTCACCACACAAGATGGTGGCCTTAATGCTCCAAATGATTTTATCAGTTGTAACCACTGTAGATAACTAAGTTTCTCCTTATCAACCATTTTTGATAAGAAAGTTTTGCACTCCATAGAAGAACACAAATACATCACTTTTCGGATGACATCCCCACCTCCTCCCGCAACAGTTCTTTAAGAAAATTATTTTCAGATAAAAGTGATCAACAAGCAGCACATCAAATCAATGATGATGGAAGGAAAATGATTGATTGAGATGACTATGCATGAGTCTATGTGCTTGCAAACACTATATCGCCTGCCATTTACCCAATCGAAGGTAAGTTAAATAAAATAAGTTAAATCTAAGGGTTATTTAATTAAAAATAGGGGACATCTAATGTAAATTTTAAAAAAAATTGAGGGTCAAGGGTGACTTCCCTCCACTGACCCCCAACACAGTGTAATGTCAGGCAGTGTAGTGGAGGGGATGTTCTTCCAGGCAATGTAGATGCAGTAACACAACCTTCAAGGCAATGATTGTGCTGTAAAATGGCTTAAAATGTCTCAAGCCTTTGAACATGGATCTCATCATCCTCCGAGAGCTCATTTACAGAATTATGCAAGCTCTTCCTGGGAGCCGGATGTTAGTCCTTCACAATGCTAGTCATCCGACTGTCATTGAAGAGCGAGAGACCTCTTATCCTATTACATACAACTCATTTACAGCGATTAGATTAGGCTAACTGGATTGCACTACATGAAGTATTCTAGGGATCTGTTTTGTGTAATTTGTATTTAAATGATGTACTGCCCATGGACCGGAAAGAACATATCGCTGTTCTTCTGTAGGAGAAAATTGGTAGCAAGGTGATCACATCCCTCAAACCCCTATTTTCCTGTATTGCTTGCCCAGGGCAATGAGCAAGGGTTAAGGCGAAACATCCCTTGACTTAAAACTACAATGGAAGAAAGTCACTGGGCACAAGTTGTTGGAAACAGATTCAGAGAAACACAGGTGACCAGATGGTGTCTTTTTACAGTTACTTTTCAGACCCTGTTCCAATCAGTGCATTGTGGGATTTGTAATTTTGGTCTTGTTCAAAAGAACCAATTAAACTAATGCAAATGATAGCAATGGTCTGCAAAAAGAAGGCCCAAGACTGAAAGTTGATCTCTATGTAGCCAATTCCCAAACATAATTTCAATGTAAATATAAGTTTATGACTGAATTAACCTTTTCAGTACCAGCAAGAAATCCACAAGGAGATTCCAGGCAAGTACAAGCGTGGATATCTCTGTTGTGAGTGCTGTGAAATACCTTCTTGTGAATCCCACTAAAGCAATGTGAAATGGGTAATCCAAGGCCTGGTTTGGCTTGAAGATTGGGAATGCCCACAGACATGTATTTTTCCTTAGCAGTCTGGAAATGGTAGGAGGATTACTCCAACAAAGAGCTTGAGTAACTCCCTTTCAGAGGATTACTCCAGCAAAGGGCTGAAGCAACTCACTTTCAAGGGTGGCAGGGGGACAGATTCACCACTACCTTTTGTGGGGGTGTACGAAATGGCTTTCTCCAGTAGGGACAATGTTTTATTCATGGAGAAAACAAAAAGGAAAAGCAATGTAAGGGGCTCCATTCATCCTGTGTGAACTCTGTGGGGAACTTAGTACAGGTGTAACAGGAGCCCTTGGAAATAGTAGCATGACATTCCCACAAGTAACCCTTCCTTTTCGGACAAATAGGGAACTAACCTTCCTCGATGTAGCAAATTTATGTCTAGAATGTGTTCATTAAGTAAGTGTAGGGTATTGCACAATGCTAGTTGAGTACGAACGGGGGAGAAAGAAATGGTGAGGAATGAGCGGTGGTTTATTGTCATGAGGCACCAGCCGAGGAATAGGGTCTCCTAGACTGTTAGAAATGGGGGTCTCTAGTTGGCAATGGTTTGCACCTCTGCCCAAGTAGGGACCCTTGCTTCTGGTCAAGGTAAGGGAGTTACGCCCTTAGACAACCCCTGCTCACCCCCTTGGTAGCTTGGCACGAGCAGACAGGCTTATCTCAGAGACAATGTGTAAAGCATTTGTGCATACATACAGTAACACAGTAAAAACACTACAAATGGACAACACACCAGTTTAGAAAAATAGGAAATCTGTGTCTAAACAAAACAAGACCAAAACGACAAAAGTCAACCATACATATATCAAGATATCATTAAAAATAGATTATTCACAAAAATAAGGCTTGTAGCAACAAATAGCTCCACCTGGGGCTATTACAACATCATGACAGCTGAAAGAAATCCCATACTACGGCGCCGACCGTGAGGTGCGCGGCGTCGGGCCTGGAGTCACACAGACCCCAAAGAACAGTACCTTGGCGATTGATGAAAACAAAGACGGTGCACGGCGTCGGGGAGGCGATGCTTGGTTGGCGCCGGGCGGCGTCGGTTCCTTACGACCCCAGGGGAGGTGAAGTATTGGTTCCTTACTGCGATGCAGGGGAGGTGAGGTGTCGGTTCCTTACTGTTGTCAGGGGGATGATGTCGCGGCGGCAGCGAGGCGTTGGTTCCTTACGACAGTGCGGTGTCGATGAATTCAGGAGGTCCGCCACGTCAGGTATCAGCTCCGCGATGATGAAGCACCGGTGTTGGTGAGGTCAGGGCTGCGGTGCGAGTTGGGGTTGTGCGTTGTGAGCGTCATGAGCGGTGCCCTTCGCTCCAGTGCAGGCCTCGGTGACGGCGTCAGAGGCGATACGGTGCAGCATCGGCAGGCGTCGGCGCTGCGGTACAAGTCGGGATGGTGCGTCGTGCACTTTATGAGCGGTGCCCACGGCTTTATTGTAGGTCGCAGCATTGCTTGCCGGCGTTTGTGTTGCTTATTCCCTCTGGTACAGCTGAACCATTAGTTCCAGGTGCAAGAGGACAGAGGAAGTGAATTCTTTGTGTCCCTGAGACTTCAGAACAGGAGGAAAGCTCTACATCAAGCCCTTGGAGATCTTCTTCAAACAGGATACACAGCACAGTTCAGTCTTTGTCTTCTCCTTGGCAGAAGCAGCCTCTGCAGGCCAACCCAGCAAAGCATCCACACAGCAGTGGGGCAGCACTCCTCCTTCAGCTTCTCCAGCTCTTCTCCTTGGCAGAGGTTCCTCTTGAGTCCAGAACTATTCTAAGGTTCTGGGGTGTGGGCCCCAATATTTCTACCACATTTACCTTTGTTCTCTTGGGCAAAAAGTCTCTCAGCTCAGTCCAAACCAGTTCTGTCGTCTCTGGTCCAGCTTCTTGGCAGGAGGTGGTGACAGCATTGTGCTTAGGAGACAGGGCCTATTCAGGTGCAAGAAAAACTCCTCCCACTACTCAAATGCAGCCCAGGTCTATTCAGCTCAGCTCTGAATCATCCGGGGAAGGCAGGACACACCTCAAACCCCCCTCAGTGGCTGTCTACAGTGAATGCACATCCCCAGCTCCTGTCACTCCAAAACCAGCAAATACATAACCCAGCAGAGACACATGGGATGGCTAAGCAAGAAAATACCCCCTTTCAAAAAGTGCCATTTTCAAACACCCAATTTAAAAATTATCTTTGCTAAAAGATGTGCCATTAAATGCTGAGTTTAGAGAGCCTAAACTCCATGTCTCTATCTTGTCCCAATGGAAAGTTATACTTGTAAGATGCTACAAATGAGCTACCATGTTACTCTATGGGGCAGACAGCCTTTCAATAGTGATAAACGAAATGTTCAGTATTTCACTATTAGGATATGTCACACATATCAGTGCATGTCCTACCTTTCACATACACTGAAACCTGCCCATGAGGGTACCTTGGGCGTAGCTGAGGTGTGTCTTACATGTAAGAAAAGGGAAGGTTAGGGCCTTGCAAGTGGGTGCACTTGCCAGGTCAACATGGCAGTAAAAAACTGCGCGCAGACACTGCAGTGGCAGGTCTGAGATCCCTTTGCAAGGTTGCTTGTGTGGGTGGTGCAATCAGTGTTGCAGGTCCACTAGCAGCATTTGATTTACAGGCACACACTGTGCACTGTACTAGGGACTTACTAGTAAATCAAATAAGCCAATCATGGAAACATCAATCCATAAACACAATTTACACTGGGGCCACTTGCACTTTGGCACTGATCAGCAGGGGCAAAGTGCCCAAAGCATCTAGGCCAGCATAAACAAAATCCAGCACACAGCAAATATACAGGAGGCAGGGGCAAAAAGACAGGGGAAACAACGCCAAGGATGCCAGGTCGAACATAAACCAAGACCAGACTTGAGATCTTTCTAAGGTGCCATCAGAAGATGGGCACCTGATTGCTCCCTACAAGTTGCAAATTTGGCACCTTTGCAATTGGAGGCTCAGCTGCAACAAAGTGCCAAAAACCATGCTCTAGGCCTGATTGCCACAACTATTGACTTTTCGGGAAGATCCACAGAGGCGTAGTAAGCAGGACAAATATTTAGAAAGTGGAAGCTAAAGATGAGGCCTGCAGTGATTAATAATTATACCTCCAATACAAAACCATGGAGGAGACCATTGAGTAACCAAACAAGGCACCCTGCACAGACTGGTCTCAACACCCGACCATAGGGAGCCTACTTTTGCAAGCACTTGTCATGAAGAGCAATCTTTAACAACAATTACAAGATCTGAAGTTTCGAAAATAGATTCTTCCTGAATGCCAAACTGCGATTCCTTACTTTGTGAAGTTGTTTAAAGGTATCTAAGAACAAATATTGAACCTGCATGGGCATCAGCAAAGATAGGACTGTTTACCTCTACACATCACGAAGGTATCAATTCCAGGAAAATACAAAGCAGGGATGACCAATGTACAACCAGGAGGGCTGGATGTGTGCCACATCTTTAGGATATCCACATAAGATAAATTGAGATATAATGAGCCTAGAAATAACTCATTTACATATTTAGAGGTGTACCCAACAATGTTGTATGGGCCTGGGCCTACTCGTCCTATATTGGACATTCTTGATATAAAGATGCTGTTACCATACATCTATACTTTTGTATTAAGTTTAATGCAAAGAAAATGCCATTTGATATTTAAGAACCAGCTTTACCTAAGGTAGCAGCAATTGCAACACCATAAAGTGGAAGTGCCCAGAACACTGGCATCCAATGAGATTACCTTTAAAACAGAGAAGAGCTATGCTTATTTTCGTCACTTGGAAGTGTTTTGGCCTATATAGCTCAATCAACACTGTTAGGCAAAAAAAAGTTTCGAAAATCAAGCTAGCTTTTGAGACATTAACATCATGTTTTTAAATCGTGCACCTGTTTCCACTCAAAACTGTAATTCGAAATTATGAGTCTCATCAGACTGCAAATTGTGCTTTTATAATTTACATGCATTCTGTCTTGCTTATTTCTATACTCTGAGCTGTTTCAAAGAGGCCAAGGTAGTGGGCTACGGCTACCATATGCAGTTAACCAATCACAAGCAAAAACAGAATCTGAAGCTTAAAATAAATGCTCAGTTTTTGATCAGACTCGCTGAAAACGACTGTAAAGATCGCGGTAAAAGAACATCACTGAAATACGCCCTAAAAAACAAAAATGGCGCCTTACAACACACACACAGTGTGTACGGCGAGCCATTAGGCCCATAATCCTCCGTCTTTCAAGCTCATCCATCAGATAATGAGATCTGTTTTAGTAGTGCATGAAAACTGTGTATGTTGTATAATGATGAACATAAATCAAACTCTGAAACAGTATCTCATATGCAGGGGAGCTGATAGCATGCAAGCTCCAGGTATCAGCAAGGGAAGAACTTATAATTACATTCTTCTTTTGATAAGATGGGATGTATTTAAATGGATGTCAGACCTTGGAATGCAGAAAACGCAGGATGGCTCTATTATGGTGTATGGCTTGTCTGTTACATGCGTCGGTGTACAGGCCAAATAGATGTGAAAAGTCTGTAGAAGGGGAGGGAACATCAACGTTTTCAGACAGTAAGACAGCCAATTGTGTGCCACATGGGCAGCTCTTAGAAATTTGGGGGAAATACATTCTTTTAGAATACTTGCTTTATACCTCAATGCATGTTTTGCACACTCAACATGTTTTCTGTATGGAGGTGTGTGGTGACTGACAATCAACTTGGAATATTTGGGGCACATTGATTCGGTCCACAACACACTGTTACTGACCCTAGAATGGGGTTGGCTTGTCCCGGCCATACCTACCTGGCACCTTCATGTCTCCTGGCAAAGTAAAACTATTCTGTGTACCACAATGTGTGAGCAGGTGAGCAAAATTCATCCTTGTGACTATTTGGGTGGAAATGAATGGGGCTGTTAACTTGCTACAAGTGCCTACAAATATAAACATGTCTTTCTAGTGTCTTGAAAGTATTCAATGAAGTTGTGGTCATGGGTGAGCATGTATCTCACAGTAATGAGAAGACCACACACTGGCTTTGGTTCATTATTCATTATCAGGAGTGCCTGGCGTTGTTTTAATAGCAGCAAATGCCTCTTTAATGACAACTAATGATGAATTGGTGTAACTTGCAATTAAAGTACTATCATGTGATGTAAATCACCTTAATCTGAACATGGCAGAAGCAAAGCTGTGAATATTTCAACACATTTTCAAGAATCCTACTGTGTGGTCTCTGAGGTGTTTCAATGCTGTAGCAGCCAAGGTGCAAACAACTGTGGGTACAGTGATGCCAGGGCCTCAGACATTACAATTTCAACTGTGAGCACACTGTTGGCATTATGGGGCTTTCAGAGAGGGTGGAGGGCTTGTGTTGGGTGGTGTGTTGCCTGGCTAATATGAAAATGGATGCTTCACTTAATAGAGAAGTTGGAAGATCCTTATTTTCTAGGGTGAAGTGTGAGTTGTGAAGTGTGATTATGGAGGTGTTGTTGATCATACTCTGTTCAGGTTTCTATGTTTTTCCAAGTTGCCAATTTTTCTACAAATTATCTGCAAAACTTGACCTTTTCAGTGGGTTTTTATACACAAAGTACTGTCCTGTCATTTAGTACAAACTGCTGCTTTCTCTGTAGGTTCAAAAGTATTTATTAGCTTCAAGGCATCCAATATGAAGTAAAACGTCTACATTTTCTGATCATGTTACAGATTCATTCATGGTCCAGTACAAAAAAGATAGAAGCTAGCTTTTGATGAAAGGTCACTGGTACAGTGTGTAATGGCAGAAGTAGTAAATAAACAACAATAGTGAAAAGAGACATAGGAATTTAGGAATGGGGAAATCTTACCAACTTTATGAATGCACCCAGTTTAAGCCTCAGCACAGCTCAGTGAAATTGCTCAACTCCTGGTAGTTATGACACGAGCAGCAAGTACTTTCTCAAAGAAATGTGTGCTAAGTTCAAGTGATATCAGTAACTTTAAAGTCAAGAAAATAGCTCACTAAAATTCCCAGGCGAATTTAGAAAAATAGAAAAATATTTAATGAGCTATTAGACACTAAAATGATTAGAAATCAATAAGGGGAATCAGAGATATTAATACATTTACAGTTGACTGGGATCGAGGTGTGATTTGAGGCTGTCTGCAATAGAGTGGAAGTCAGAGACACTAAGCTTGTCAACCCGTCACAATTTTAAAATTGGAACGTAAGTACTTTTATTAAACTCAAAGTGTTCTACCGGACAAAGTCCAAGGCTGAAGCTGATGAGGGTCCCTCGAATTTGGATATGTCTTCATCAAGGTCCAATTGAAGCCACTGGTTTGGATCCTAAAAGCTCCAAGAAGGACAAAGCTGGATTTTGTAGCTGCCAAGGTCGCTTTGCTGTTCAGATAGATTTGCAACCTCAAGGTTTTTCCATTCATACTTAGGGGCCAATATATATGTTGGCGGTGTGTAAAGTCCGTCACAATGGCAATGAAGTATACACACCTCCAATATAATGGTCCACCCACCCGATTTAACTGCTGGTGGACCATAGGTTTGGCTACTGCTACGAGCGTCACTAATCCGTTACCGCCATAGCCAACCCACTCTGACGAATAGGGGAACATGTGGCCATTGATTGCTGTCTGTCACCGCCAGGCAAACCTTGGTGGTGAGGGACAGTAAAATGTAATTAATGCTCCTCCCACCATGGGAGATACGTCCCATGGCAAGGGGAGCATTATTTTTTTTTATTTTGCAAAAGAAAATCCCATTTTGGGATTTTCTTTTTCAAAATTAATAAAAACTGTTTGGTGCAGGGTTGAGTCATGCTACACCAACCGCATTATGCATTGACAGGAACCACTGTACCTGAGAGACCCTTTTGGATCTGTTATCAGAGTAGCAAAACGTTCTCAGTGTGACAAATCTGGTTTTCATGCCTACCTAGTATGTGGCTTCACTGAGGAAATCTGAGCACCCTATTCCACTCCTCAGGAGGTGGAAAAATGACTATGTCCCACTTTTCTAAGAATTCTGAGAATGATTTTCTCATCACTCTTACAGCCCCCAAGACCTCAGGGCAGGCTTCGAGAGACAGGAGTCCTACAGTAATACATCCAGCTGGCGCTTCTTTCTTCAAATGTTATTTTCCCATGTCCAGGAGTATTCACAGGAGGTGGTGGCCAGTCTGCAGTAACCACTGATTGGCAATTTGTTCCCAACCAACCCTGCCTATGTTCTCATTTTACACCCACCTCATTTTGCTGCACTTCCTCTTTGCTTTACTATAACAATTCCCAGAAGTCCTAAACCCGAGATGGCTTATCCCTTCTTCCATCTGGAGTGGATATGACTCTGCCTTAGCCAATCCCTTATTTAGATGGAATATCATCCTTTCTGTCAGGGTCAAAAACTGTCTCTCTCTTGTGCTGGAGTTGAAGCTTGGAGATCTAAGAAGGCCCTCAGAATTACTTTTGCACAACAGTTATGAACATTTATTTTTCCCATTAAATTATTGAAATTAAGTGGAAAATCAATCCTTTCCGGTATTTTCCTAAGCAAAAATGTGAAATAAATATTTTAATCATACCTAGGTCTGTTCATGGAAAATCTAGCTAAACCTAAAAGTGAAAATTACTTTTGGGTATTTATTGACTGTGAGGGCACACTATTCGTAATATGTATTGCGGTTTTTAAAATATATTAAGCAACCAGACTAGTGGGCTCCAAGGCACACTTTAGTTTTGCCGATTGTGGGTCGTGTAAATACACACTGCAGTCCACAATGACTACATAAGAGAGAATCTTGACTGCAGACGTTCAGCTATGGTGGTTCTGCTTTACCTATCTGCGGCGTTTGATAGGGTCTCGCATGCCACTCTTTTAGACAGATCTAGAATGGCAGGCGTCCAAGGCATGGCTTTCTCCTGGTTGAAATCTTTCCTGGAGGATGGATCACAACAGGTTCAACTCCATCATTTTTCGTCCCCCCCACCCCCCAAAACACCTTCTATATGGAGTTCCTCAGGGCTCCACTTTGAGTCCTACCCTCCTCAACCTATATTTAGTATCACTGGCCCAGCTGGTTTAATCTTGTGGTGTGCAGGTGGTGTCATATGTGGATGATACCCAACTCTCGCTGTCCTTTCAGGAGCATTTGGATACTGCCCTTACCAAGCTTAAAGAGTGTCTTAAGGAAGTTGCTGGCTGGATGGATACCAACTTCCTTAAACTAAATTCAGATAAAACAGAAGTCCTTTTCTTTGATTCGAGTGTTTCTCACCCCATGGTCTCTGGTTGTCTGAGGAACTCAATCCCCCTTCAGCTCGCCTCATCTGCTAGGAATTTTGGAATAGTATTTGACTCTACCCTCTCTTTCTCTACTCAAAATAGGCAAGTTTCATCTGCATGTTCGTTAAACTCAAATCTTTGAAGAAGCTGCTGTACTTGGTTCTGGAAGCTATGCGGAAAAACGGTGGTTCACACCTTGGTAACCTGCTGTTTAGACAATGCTAATAGTCTTTATTTGGGCCTCCCTGCTTTTCTAGCTCGATGACTCCAGATTGTTCAAAATGCAGCAGCAAGACTGGTCCTGAGAGTTCCTCTTCAGCAGTCTATATCGCCTCATCTGAAGAAGCTTCTCTAGCAGCCCGTTATTAATCCTATCAAATTTAAAGCCCTTACTTTTGCATTGAGGGCTTTTGCTGGAGATAGCCCTTCCTATCTGAGAAACAGACCACGCCCGTATAAGCAATGCAGATCGCTTAGGTCAAACAACCTTCGACTGTTGCAGGTCCCAAAATTCTCCAAGGCTACACAGGGAGGCAGATCCTTTACGTTCCTAACATCCAAACTGTGGAACGCCCTCCTGATTAGCCTCCGTAGCGCTGCCTCTGTCTCTATCTTCAAAAAGGAACTAAAAACCTTTCTATTTGATAAAGGATAGTACCCTCTGCACTGCTATCGCCTGATTTAGTCTCTCTTTGCAATGAGTGCCGTGACGCTTCAGATGAAGCAGCCGTGCTCTACATAAATGTCTTTGATTGACTGATTGATTGGTTGATATAAATTCCACATCACTAGTGCAATTTCTCCGCTAACTTAAAACACCCTTCCTGGGTTTCCTTTCTGGTGAATCCAATTTTACAGTGCCATTTTATTGGGGCAGCACACAGGCATTGTGGCACTGATTAAAAGTCCTATTATCAATAAAAATAGGGTCCTAAAAAAAGGCACAAAAGCAGGGTGACCACATAGAAAATTTACTTTGCCACACAGATCTCCCAATTTTATAACAAAAATACCTTTATCAAAGCAACTGCACTGCAGAGAGTTTTGCAAGCGCGTACAGACAAAATAATGTACTGCCACTGTGGATTTTGTCAGAAAAGGTCTTGGTTACTTAGTAATAGTGCCGCAAGATAGGTCCTGAGATTGTATGATATGTATGCTGATGGTTGTGTGGAAAGACGACCTAGGAGCAGCCTGGCTTACTTATAGGAACCAGGAACTGGAAACTGCAGCATGGGCAGTCAAAGTACATGGGTGGTGGTCCTGAACGATGATAGTATCTTCCCTGTTATGCTACTCAGCGATTGTATAACTGGTGGACACAGTTCTCTGCCAGATGCTGGTGTCCTTTTGCGAGTCTTCCAATAAAAATAGGCGCACAAGTATAAAGGGAAGACAGGATGTCAACAGGGCCTGGTGGAGGAAGTAGGAACCCTGGCCCACCAGTGGAAGCAGTATGGAGACAAGTGTATTACAAAAACAACTGACAAACAATAGGACAATATGAACGTATCATGTCTCTTGATGCTGATTATATGCTCATATATTTAAGGTGCCGGATTCATCGCTGAGCGTCCAATTGGAATGAGTGGAAAAATTTGAAATTGTTTCCTGCCTCAAGTTTAACCGGGATGAATCTTTACTACGCCCTCTAGAGGAAGTGAGAACAGGGAGGAGCTTTAGGGAAAGTGACCCAAGCAAAGGGAGTTGCCCTGTTATCTTGGTATTATATTAGCGAACAGCGGTTACTTGCAGCGTAAACTAGACAATGAGATAGTAATGGGAGCAGGTGCTGAAGGCGGTCAAATTTTGTCTGTCACTGTCATTGTAGGTAAATTGATCCTATTTACTTGGTTTCAGTAAATTTTTCAGCATTGCATGTACATTTATCCTGAAGAAGGTTTTGTCAGACTGGACAAGATATTGAGACAATTACTGTGGGGTGGGAAAATTAATAGGGTCAGTCTGGATACCTTAAAATGAGACACGAAAGAGGCGGGAATGCAACGTTTGGACATGGAATGCCATTAGTTAGCATCCCAAATACAATGTATATTTAAATGGTGGGTCTGGTGGCTTAGTGAACTAATGCATCCACTGCAGGGGCCTGTGTTCGACCTCATGGTCACAGGTTCAAATCCTGGTGGGTCCACTCAGCCTTTCATCCACCTGAGGTCGATCAAATGAGTACCGTTGGTTAACAATAAACATTTGTTAATCAGCGCCAAGATACCCCGTCAGGGGTCAACGTGCGCTTTGCAAATACACATGTTTTGTTTATATTATGTAATGAGGCAGATAGGGCAGACAAACGGGTACTAGGCAGGGTGTGTGAAAAGTCTGACTTGACCAGTCTCTTGTTTTTCAGTGGACTGCGAGAGGGGACCGCCCTTATGGTGTAGGTCTTACAGCAAAACAATGGTCGCTATTTTGTAGGTTAAAATGCACATATTTAGAGAAGGACTGGTGGGCTTGAACTTTAACCCCGGGAGGAATGGCGGTGGTCCTAGTGTGGTGGATGGGCTGGGGTTTCCTTGCAGGTTTGTTTAGGTGGTCTGGAACACTAGGAAGGTATATATGATGTGATGTGCATAAGAATTTTCTTCAACTGGTGTCTCTATTTAAAAAAAAAAAAGGGGGGGACATCTAAAGATGATGTCACAAAAGGCGCCTGGTCGCTCCGCTAGAAGTGGCAGGTCACACTTCAGCAAGGTAATGCCCTAATCCATGAAGGCACCCTGGACCTAGTAACATTCATTTTCTATGATAAGCTCTATATCTTGTGAGTCCAGAGAGAAGGTTTTAGCAAGTGGATACATATGTTCCTGAGTGATAGAGAGGGAAGAAAGATTAACAGCACTGTGAATTAAGCACTGACCTTAAAGACATCTCAAGTAGAAAACGAAACTACTGTTAGTCTTTAAATGTGGTGCGGATGTGCCACCCGACATCTCACTCCTGCTAGAGAGCGATTTCATTTTTGACATTTTGAAAATTGAGTTTTTGGGGTTTTTTATTTGCTAAGGGTAGAAAATTGACTCAAGAGTGATACTTTGTGCATCCTTTAAAAAACATCCTAGAAAAGTGCTTCTTCATTGTTTACCAATTTTACATATGTGACTGGGCTGAGTGGAGAATGTAGATTCTCCAAGTTAGGTGTAGAGAGAATCTGGATTTCATTAAGGACACGGAGGCTAGCATTATGCATCAACTTTTATTGCCAAGCTCCTTGCAGCACTTCAAAGTATTACATCACAAAACATAAAAATTCCAGAACAAAGAATGTCCATAACATATATAAACTCTGTCGCACCAGCCATCTTCCTCTTTTAAGCTGCTCTGGACCCAAAACACGTTAACTTCTCTTTCTCCAAATGAACAACAAAAACTTCTCTCCATATTCTACTGGTTATCTGAAACAACAATTAAAATATTTATTTTTTCTTGTTCTTAAGTCTCTACAATTTAATTAATACTTCAACTTTTCCTTTTTAAAAAATCCACTCCCCCTCCAAACACTTACCTGGGAGGGTGGGAGGGATAATGCTAGCCTCCGTGTCCTTAATGAAATCCAGATTCTCTCTACACCTAACTTGGAGAATCTACATTTCATGACAGGACCGGAGGCTAGCATTATGCATGTTCAAAGCTGTGCAACAACCACAGACGAAACTTGTCCTAGCGGTTTCAAGTAAAACCGTGCAAAAACATCAGCATTAGACCAATCTGCTGCATGCAAAATCTCTTCCAAACGTCCACCTGACAGGAATGCCTTACTCGCCATAGCACCCCTTACCGAGTGTGCCCCAAAAACATTCATATCCACACCTGCTTCCAGCATACAACCTCTCACCCATCTTGCAATGGTTGCTGAAGTAACCGGTCTAAATGGCTTCACATACGAAATCAAAAGCTGTTCGTCACCATGCCTTCTGAACTCACTCATCCTGCTTTCATACTCCTTTAAACAATTTACAATGCACAACTTAGGATGATCCTCAAACTTAGGATAAAAGATAGATGAAGACATACATTTTGTTCTTCTATAAATCCTAAATAACACACCATCTGGATTATAACATCTGTTACAGACATCTAAAGCTCGAACATCCGAAACTCTCCTAAAAGAAATGAGACACAACAATGTTGCCAATTTACCTGACAGCTGTTTTAAGCTCAAAAATCTATTCATAGCCCATCCTTCAAACATTTGAAGTAACTTATCTACATCCCACAAACAATTGTATCTAGGTCTTGGTGGTCTCCGCAGTCTTATTCCCTTCGTGACTCTACAGACTAATGGCTCTCTACCTTCAGAGCAACCACCTACTAAACTATGACCTGCAGCAATTGCAGACCTATAGCAATTAATTGTCCTATAACTTAATCCTTTCTCATACAAAGTAGATAAGAAATTTGACAATTCTATGGCAGATTACTCCACAGGATCCAAACCCCGTACCATGCACCAACAAACCCACTTTTCCATGCTCCAACATACCTCTTCCTGGTTCCTGGAGCCCAAGACTCATTGAGCAACTCTTGAGCCTGCTCCGAAAGGCCTCCGAACTCCAAACCACTCCTGAAATCTTCCAAACAAGAAGGCTCAACGCCCCTTCCAAGACCAAAGGATGAAAACCCTCTTCTGCTCCTAAAAGAGCATCCTCTGTTTCCGGAATCAAAAGGGGCTCTTCTATTGCCATTTCCAACAAACCTGGCATCCACGCCTGCCCTGCCCAAAAGTGTGTCACAATAACCAACTGACATCTCTGTCTCCTCACCATCAACAAAACTCTCTGAATCATCGCAAAAGGGGGAAAAGCATACCCCCGCACCTTGCTCCAATCCTGTTGAAACGCATTCGCTTCCTCTGCTAACGGATCCGGTCTCCAACTGTAAAACCTTTCCAGTTGATACGTCAGCCTTGACGCAAACAAGTCCACCTCCAACGGACCCCATACCTGACATATTCTCCTGAAATAGATTACATTCAGCTTCCAATCGCTGTAATCTCTCAGATATCTCGAGTTCCAATCTGCCGCGACTTTCTCCAGTCCTGGTAAATACTCCGCCTTCAAGCCTATTTTCTGCTCCAAACAATAATTCCAAATCCTTTCTGCCAACTGAGTCAGATTCCTCGATCTGCTTCCACCCAACTTGTTTATATAGCGGACTGCCGATACATTGTCCATCTTTAACAAAACATTGAAATGTTTCAATTTCTTCCCAAAACTCCTTAAAGCATAATGTCCTGCTCTCATCTCCAAACCATTTATATGATATGACTTCTCCTCCAAAGTCCACTTTCCTCCTGTCTCCTGATCCTCCAAACACGCTCCCCAACCAAATAGACTCGCGTCTGTTTCCAATACAAAATCTGGGCAAATCCTAAAAATCGCTCTCCAGTTCCAGGCCTCCAGATTCTCTAACCACCAAAGCAACTCCTTCCGTGCTTCTGTTGTTAAAACAACATGATCTCCATACCACAAACCTTTCCTCAGGCACTCTGCTTTCAATCTCTGCAAAGCCCTGTAATGAAGCGGACCTGGAAAAACCGCCTGAATGGAAGAAGAAAACAGACCAATCACTCTTGCTAAACTCCTTAGAGCCACTTTCTCCTTTCTTAACACTCCCTTCACTTCTGACTTTATCTTCACTACCTTCTTTTCTGGCAGACTTAATGTCTTCTTTAGTGTGTCTACCACAAAACCCCAAAACTCCAAACACTGACTCGGTTCTAAAACTGATTTCTCCCTGTTTACTATGAAACCCAACTTCTCCAAGAGACTTATAGTTAGTAATAACTGTTCCCTCAAATCCTCCTAACTTTTGAGACATTATTAAAAAGTCGTCTAAGTACATTATCATTCGTACTCCTCTCTCTCTCAAAAACTTGGCTACAGGTCTCAATACTTTTGTAAAGCGCCATGGAGCAGACGCCAGTCCAAATGGGAGAGCACAAAACTGAAAAAGCTCCCCTATCCACCTGAATTGCAGAAACTTCCGACTCTCCTCCGCAACAGGAATAGTGAAATATGCATCCTTCAGATCCAATTTCACCAACCAGTCGTTCTCCTGAAGAATGTCCCTCAACAGATGGATCCCCTCCATCTTGAAATGTCTGTACACAACATACTGATTTAAACCTCTTAAATTTATCACCGGCCTCTATCCCTTTTCTTTCTTTTTCACCAAGAAAACAGTACTCACAAATTCGCGATTCTCCTCCGAAACTCTTTGAATTGCTCCTTTTCGCAACATCTCCTTCACCTCCTCTGCAACTATATCTTGAAGATCTCTCTGAAAAACTAGCTGCATTGGTTCCTCCAACTGAAATGGCTCTTCCACGAATTCTATTACATATCCTTTTACAGTCTGAATAACCCAACTGTCTTTGGTTATTAAATTCCAATTTCTCAAAAACCATTTTAACCTTCCCCCTACCTCGCAGGGGAAAGAACCAGAAATGATCTTCGTACTTACCTTGAGTTCCTTGAGAGAACTGCGCACGCCCTCTTCTTTGACGCGCTCTGCTATTTCTTGCTCTCTGAGGATAAAATCCGGTCGCTGCCTGAAATCCTCTGAATGCAGCGCATCCTTGCGATTGGTACTGAGCCCTGCTGAAGGACCGGCCAGCCCTGTCAAAAACTCCTCTTCCGAAGACCCTTCTTAGAGAAGATTGAGCCTTATCTAAACTTGTGAAGGTTGTAATGTATTTCCCTACTCCCTTCACCAATCCTTCACTGAATAGATAACCCCTCGTATCCTCTGTGGGTTCCTTTTTTGCAAAGTCCCCTAACTTGGGGCTTATTCTCATAAGGATAGCTTTCCTTCTCTCTGCTGATAATGCCAAATTCACATTTCCCAAAAAACATATCGCTCTTTGACCCCAACCCCTCAAGAGCTCAATATCAATTTGGACACTCTTCATTTTAGCTTCCTCTGCCATGTCTAAAATACGTGCTAAAGGTCCTAAGACATCCAACAAATGGTCCTGGCACTGCTTTAGTGCCCTTTCTAATCCTTTTCTGGGGTCTCGCCCATTTTAAAAAGATAACTTATCAAATCCGGGTCTAAATCCGGAGTCATGCAGGCTTTTCCGTCCACCACCGGACGTGAACATTCTGCCTTCATTACTGCTCTTGCCTCTTTTTCAAGTGGTCTTCTTATCCAGGGTTTTAAAAAAACTCGCAACATGTGGTAATGGCCACCATTCTGTGCTTCTTGGATGACAAATTGTCTCCGGGCTAAACATATCCTCACCCTGAGGATCTTTAATAATTCCTTTCTCCTTCCTTTCTTTCTCTACCTTATCCAAATCCAAATCCCATTCGTCATCCATATAATCATCAAGCACAAACTCATCTGCTTCCTCTTCAAACTCCTGATTTAGGAGCTCTTCCTCATGTTTTTCTCCAACATTTGTGCCGCTTAGGACACCCTCTTTTGTGCCGCGATGGACACCCTCCTCATTTGTGGCGCTAGGCTCACCTTGATTTTTCCTCATAAATCTTACTCCTACCTCAATATTCTGTTCTTTTCTTGCCCTTTTTGCATAACTTCTCACATCTCCTCCCTCTCCTTCCTCCGTAGACCAATACTCATCCTCCGAGCATTCCACTGCCCTTCTCTTCTTTCTAAGCACAATTTCTAAAACCTCCTTCAAAGATCTCATCTCCTCCTGTACCACCTTTCATAAGTTTGCATCCGCAGACTGTGTGGTCTGTGCGCTTTCACCATTCTCCATCTTAACTATAAACCTCACTTCCCAAACTAAATTAAATTTTTTTTTTTTTGTTAAACTTTTTTCACCTTCCTAATGTACAAAAACAACGTACAAATCCTTATTCCACAATTTACAGCTAACTGCCTTCTAACTCCTTAACTCCGAAATCTATTTATTTAATTATTGGCCACCAACGCGCTCCGACTCAGCTGACAGAACTAAAACAGCTGATCGTCAACCGGCAGTGCTTCTTTTTTTTAGTGCGCAACAAAACAATGTTTCAAAATGGCCCCCATGCGTCCCCATGCAACGTGCGTGAAGACGCAAAACGGTGGCTCATATCGGTCAAACTCGACCACACAGTGAATCCGCCCTCGCGGTCCCTCGCGCTCAGTCAGCAATGGATTGCCTCGCGCAAACACGCGCACAGAATTCCTACCTCGCCGCGAGCAACGGATAATTTAAACGCTCGCGGCGCAACGGTAAATATTTTCTTTGCCTACCTTTTACGATTTAATAAAAATCACCTAAGCCTTCAATCCAATGACCTATCAAAACACTACCTTGCCCACCTTTTTTTCCCCACCTCCTAACGACCCATAAATTGGGTCTTATATCCTGTAAAACGATAAAGCATTAACCATAAATCATACTAAACATAATTAATCCAAAAAAATAACATGATTAACTGATAACATTTAAACATTACTCATTAATAATGTACACATTACATTTGAATTACAACCTCTTTAGATAATAAGCAACATTTAAATAAGGTACTTATCTGTCAAGGAGCAGCAATTAAAAGAGGAAGATGGCTGCTGTGACAGAGTTTATATATGTTATGGACATTCTTTGTTCTGGAATTTTTATGCTTTGTGATGTAATACTTTGAAGTGCTGCAAGGAGCTTGGCAATAAAAGTTGATGCATAATGCTAGCCTCCGGTCCTGTCATGAAATACATAAATGCCATATTTAGTCAATGGGTGGATGAGCAGATTGGTGAGTGGGTACATATATGAATGAATGGGTGAGTAACTGAGTGCCATAATTTGTGAATGTAAGTTTGTTTCCTCCTATGTCCGATGGCCAAAAAAAACATTGATCAGCTTCGCTCAGGCAGAACCATGTTACATGGTTATTCTGGGGATTAGTTTTTATTTTACAGAGCAGTCCAAAAAACATGGTGCTTGATAAGGGTTTCATCTTTGCCGAATGTGCACCCAGTGCTTAATTTGAGACAGTGGTTTCCGGAGCTGGGCACCTGCACTTAATTGTCAACACCTACACTTATGACAGTTTGCTACATGGTGGCGCTGTTTGTCTAATTTGGAAATCTGCACAACAACAGTAGATGATTAATTCAATATACAATAAAAATGACAAATACCTGCCGCCCAAGCCAGTCTTATAGTTTTGGAGGCCTGGAATAATCTGAATTGTCACACTTGTAGGAGTGCAATGGTTAGTAGTTGCGTTCGTACTGTCATTGGCAGCGATGGCAGTGGCAATGGGTGGTGCCAGCCGCATGGGCCTCTTGGCGAAGTCCCTGGCACGTATTCTTTTACAAATTAAGCACTGGCGTGCACACTGTACATCAACAAATTCACTTTCAGTAATGAGATCCCTGCCAGGCAGGCCAGGACCTCTCAATATGGTAGGTGGCCTGCCAGAGGCTAAATTATCCTAGAAAATTTAATTACCCATAATATAGAGTGTACTGGATTATAAGGCAGCACACCAGTGTTTGTTTTACACCTTTCTACCCCAAGAGCTGACAATTTAGAACTCTATATCATGATCCTCATAAGAAATTAATTAAAAACATACCACGCACATACTGTGGTTGAGCCTGAGGGAACAAAATTCATGCAAAGAATTTAACATTTACATTCTAATCTCCTGCAAAAATGGGGGTCCCTCTATTTCAGCATTTTGAGGTTTTTTCCACTCTGAGGACCACTTTACGAAATAGCCCTACTATAGGTTAAATAAGGGGCTATTTTGAAGCTGCACTATCTACACGTGTCATATGTACTAGTCACCTTTACTGTTTATATAGCCTTAGAGGTTTCTAACAACAGCGGTGATATTTGCCTGCGAGAATATTATAGTGTGCCACAGTGCTGAGAATATACAAATCTAAAATTGAGAATCAAATAAAAGGAAATAGAATTAAGACTTAAGAAAATGAGACCACAGTTGAAACAGAATCACTATCAAAAACAGATTGTGAGGCTTTTTTGTGAGGTGTATGTTGAGGAGAATGGGTTTCACATGCCCATGAGCGTGCTGGCTCTATTTTTTATTTAAATGCACAGGGCATTTCTTTTCTACTGGTGCTCTTCTGTAGTGCTGCATGCTTGTTTGCCCCTCACCCTGCCACTCCTCTGGGTCAAAAGCATAGCCTGCCATTGGCATGTGGCGAGAGTGAGTGATTTACAATCTCATATATCACACAGAAAAGCTCAGAATGCCTGCTCCATGGTCAGAAGTTTCTTTTATGTATCAAAAAACACCAACAGGTACTAATCAGTAGCGGCTGGCAGGGAATAAGTGTGGTGTGGGGGGGGAGGTGCGGTGGGTACAAAATACAACAAAAAAAACCACTTCCCTTCTCACGGCGTCTCTCCTCTGTCGTCCCTCGTCGTCTCTCCGCGGAAGGAACCAGGAAGCACACAGGCTTCCTCCCCTAAGCCAATCACAACGCAGCAATGTGATTGGTCTGAGCGCCGTGCTTCGCTGCTCAGACAGGGAATTGGAGCTGGTGCATGTTCCCCACCAGGCTGTGCATTACAGCCTGGTGGGGAACATGCAAAGAGCGCATGACTGTTGGGCCGCAAAACATTCACGCACACTTGGAGTGTGCAAACCACTCCTCCACCTGGGCCACCAGCCCCGGGCTAACCCAGCCCCAAATCTACGAAAATTAAAATGATAATAACAACGTTATTATCATTTCATTTTTCCTGCTCTGAGAGCAGTGGGGCGACGCTCCTCCGCCTTAGCGGAGGAGCCACCCCTGGTGCTAATACCCTATTGCACTCAGCAACAGCAGCCTTTAATTCCCACTTTTTAGGTTCTTGCCTGCAACTGTCCATGTGTGGGTTTACTGTACAAAAGTAAAACCTATTGGCTTTGTCAAAGCTTGTTTTCAGCTGTCACCACTCGGAGCTCCACTTTATTTAGATACTCCTTAGTTCCTTCTTTATTTGTAAACTTCACAAGAGGTTTTTTTGTAATAGGGAATTTAAATTGATAAAAGAAGTCAGTCATACACTTTATTTCGATCAAAGATCTTAAAAGCGATATAATAAATACAATAAGATCATCATTAAAATGCAATTTTCAGTTATTAATACAACATTTTAAAACATGAAAACATCATGAAAATTACAATAAGATCCCCAAAGTAAAAAAAAAGGATAGACGTAGTCACTCAGGCTTTAGCTACAGAAGTGAGTATTACTACTAGGACGCGTTGGTCAATCCCAGCATAGGTTTATTCCACATAAATCCGCAATGCATGCCACAAACTAACTGTTGATTCTGTAACATTTCCGGGTCTCCTTAAAGATTGTTTCCTGGGGAACTTAACATATTTGCTCAGTTGAATAGATACCTTCCTTTCGGAGTTTAGAAAATCAATATTTCATAATAGCCATCTGCCGGCTGATAATGACTTCAACCCTAGAGTGCTGATAAATGGCAGTAATTATGTCCCAGTGACGCAGGTGTGCAACATGCTATAGGCTGTAAAACGGGCACGCTATCAGCCAATCATATTTTGCCCTTTGTAGATTTTATAGACCTTGGTCAAACCTCGAATTATTTCCACGGAAAAGGTACTGTTGTAGAACGGATGCTCTCCAGTTACTTGCTGCTCATAAAAACATAAAATAATTTGTTGCACTCGTTCCCATGAAGGTAATTTTAATGCAATACCCTGTGTTTTCTTTTAAATTATTTTAAAGTGTTGAAGAGCTGAAGACATACTTCATATTGCTGCTCAAGATCTCAAACACACGTGCAGGCAGCTTATGAATAATTAATCTAGATTTTCTAAAGCATGTGAACTGCCTTTCCCATGACAGCACTGAAGATAACAGAGTTGTAGGAGCTGTCAATCAAATATCAGATGTGCTCTCAAGGATAGAAAGGTTTTCAGAGTACAGAAAGGAATGAATACATAATGATCAGTGAATTTGCTGCTGTGGGATATTGTGGAGATGCAGGGAGGTCAAGGGAGTTGCTGCTGGCCATTTGGTTTGCATTGTTGTTCTGTGCCAGTTTCAAATGTCAAATGAAATGAAATATGCATCAGGTGTCTGGGCCTCTGTGTCAAGCCATCCCTGGAAACACAGTTGATGAAAACTCAGATCTTTGCGTGCGATTTTTAACGAAATGTGTTTCGAAAGAAAAAGCATAATAATGGATTCCTCTGGGAGTAACCGTAAGCAGTGCTTAATTTGAGCCAGTGGTTTCTGGTGCTCAGCACCGGCACTTAATTGTCAACACCGGGCTCGTACCAGTCTGCCACATGGTGGTGCTGGTAAAAATGACTATTGACTGCCACCCAAGCCATTCTCATAGTTTTGGAGGCCTAGAATAGGCTGAATTGTCACACTTGTAAGAGTATGATGATTACTAATTATGTTGGTACTGTCATTGGCAGCGCTGGCAGGAGCAATGCGTGGTGCAGGCTGCAGTGGCCTCCTGACGAGGGCCCTGGCACTTAATATTTTACAAATTAAGCACTGACCATAAGTGAAAAACTAGGTGAACTTTCTGCTTTCAGTTTTTATCCTAATCAATATGCCCATTTCCCCCGCTTAGAAAGGCTGTTTATTATCAAGCTGTTCCCAGTAAATATGAAAAAATCAGCTCTCTTTATTTTCAGATTTCAAAGAAAACAATCACTGGCAAAGCCAATTAGGTCTGGCCTATTGTAGGTGTGGGCTCCTTGCTGTAGTAAAGTTATTTTTGTAATAAAAAGGGGCATTGTTATTGACTTTGGTGACAGTGTGGCGTGTGGGGCAGGCTTCAGGGGGCTTTAACACATTGATTTACTTGCAAGTATGTGACGTTGCCAGTAGTTGATGTATACATGTTACGTAGTTGTTTGACTAAATGCTTTACTCAAGTCTGAGCTGGAAGAGATTAAAGTCCAACTATGGCGCTATAGCGCTCTGAGGCGTTTGACGCACAGTAGAATGAGATTGTTCACAGTTAAGTTCACAGAAGAGCAAGTTACTCAAAGTGTCACAGTCATAAGTAATGGAAACAAACCACTACCCAGTGCCATAGATGGTGACAGGCTGTACTGGTGAACACCTGTTTTGCCTATTGTTTGTGGAGCGTGGCCGAGTCTGGTAACTTAGTGGACTAATGAGTCCACTGTAGGGGCCCGTTTTGACCTCATGGTCAAAGATTCAAATCCCGGTGGGTCCACTCAGCCTTTCATCATTCTGAGTGTTACAGCAAACAAATGATGGACGGAATGCTGACAATGCAAACATTCTCCCCCAGTCAAAAGATCTGGGTTAAATCCATCGTTCTTTTGCCCACTACGCCACCCCAGTTTGGACCCAGCCATATGCAAATCAGTCTTGACCCTGTGCCCCATGGGAACAGTCCAGACCGAACTGCCAGGCCAGGTCCTCCCTGGACCGGAAACAAGCATCCTGGGACCGGTTTCAGGGTATGTCACCCTTCTTCAGCCAGGCTAGCTTGAATCCAGTGGCACAGTGAGCAAGGGACCCACGTCTGGGCATACCCATCCCACTTAGGGCGAAAAGTGTTACAGCAAACAAATGATGGACGGAATGCTTACAATGCAAACATTCTCCCCCAGTCAAAAGATCTGGGTTAAATCCATCGTTCTTTTGCCCACTACGCCACCCCAGTTTGGACCCAGCCATATGCAAATCAGTCTTGACCCTGTGCCCCATGGGAACAGTCCGGACCGAACTGCCAGGCCAGGTCCTCCCTGGACCGGAAACAAGCATCCTGGGACCGGTTTCAGGGTATGTCACCCTTCTTCAGCCGGGCTAGCTTGAAAACAGTGGCACAGTGAGCAAGGGACCCACGTCTGGGCATACCCATCCCACTTAGGGCAAAAAGTGTTACAGCAAACAAATGATGGACGGAATGCTGACAATGCAAACATTCTCCCCCAGTCAAAAGAGTGGGACGGGTATGCCCAGACGTGGGTCCCGTGCTCTCCATGCCGCTGGAGTCAAGCTATCCTGGCTGAAGAGGGGTGAAACCCCGAAACCGGTCCTAGGATGCTTGTTTCCAGTCCAGGGAGGACCTGGCCTGGCAGTTCGGGCTGGACTGTTCCCATAGGGCACAGCGTCAAGACTGATTTGCATATGGCTGGGTTCAAACTGGAATGGCATGGTGAGCAAAAAACGATGGATTTAGGCCCAGATCTCTGTACTGGGGTGAATGTATGACATTGTTCTGCATTCTGTCCATCAATTGTAGTTTTTGCATTTGTCACCCCGAGTGGGACGGGTATGCCCAGACGTGGGTCCGGTGCTCTCCATGCCGCTGGAGTCAAGCTATCCTGGCTGAAGAGGGTTGAAACCCCGAAACCGGTCCTAGGATGCTTGTTTCAAGTCCAGGGAGGACCTGGCCTGGCAGTTCGGGCTGGACTGTTCCCATAGGGCACAGGGTCAAGACTGATTTGCATATGGCTGGGTTCAAACTGGAATGGCATGGTGAGCAAAAAAACGATGGATTTAGGCCCAGATCTCTGTACTGGGGTGAATGTATGACATTGTTTTGCATTCGGTCCATCAATTGTTGTTTTTGCATCTTTCATCATTCTGAGGTCAATAAAATGAGTACCATTGAGTTGGGTAACAATAAACATATGTTATTCAGTGCTAAGATACCCTTCTGGGTGAATGTGTGCTTTACAAATCAGCAGCGGCTGCCATAAACAAAGGGTGGCGGGACAGGTAGGGTCGCGCGGATTACAATATTAAACAAGCATTGAAAATGCAATAGGTCTCGCCTTTGATTAAGTTCAAAGCCATTTGCTTTGCTAATGGTATTGTATAGCAAAGCAAATGGCTTTAACTTAATCAAAGGCGAGACCTATTGCATTTTCAATGCTTGTTATTTTTAACGGCTGCGTTTTCTGCCTGTGTTTTTTCTCTTTTTGTCCTGTTGTGTGATATGCACGGGCTAAATGCGTGTGAGTGACAAACAGAAGTTAGCATCAGACAAGAGAGGGTAGCATCGGACAGGGTAGCATCAGACAAGAGAGGGTAGCATCGGACAGGGTAGCATCAGACAAGAGAGGGTAGCATCAGACAAGAGAGGGTAGCATCAGACAAGAGAGGGTAGCATCAGACAAGAGAGGGTAGCATCAGACAAGAGAGGGTAGCATCGGACAGGGTAGCATCAGACAAGAGAGGGTAGCATCAGACAAGAGAGGGTAGCATCAGACAAGAGAGGGTAGCATCAGACAAGAGAGGGTAGCATCATACAAGAGGGTAGCATCGGACAGGGTAGCATCAGACAAGAGAGGGTAGCATCGGACAGGCTAGCATCAGACAAGAGAGGGTAGCATCAGACAAGAGAGGGTAGCATCAGACAAGAGAGGGTAGCATCAGACAAGAGAGGGTAGCATCGAACAGGGTAGCATCAGACAAGAGAGGGTAGCTTCATACAAGAGAGGGTAGCATCGGACAAGAGAGGGTAGCATCGGACAAGAGAGGGTAGCATTAAACAAGAGAGGGTAGCATCAGACAAGAGAGGGTAGCATCAGACAAGAGAGGGTAGCAACAGACAAGAGAGGGTAGCATCAGACAAGAGAGGGTAGCATCGGACAGGGTAGCATCAGACAAGAGAGGGTAGCATCATACAAGAGAGGGTAGCATCAGACAAAAGAGGGTAGCATCAGACAAGAGAGGGTAGCATCAGACAAGAGAGGGTAGCATCGGACAGGGTAGCATTAGACAAGAGAGGGTAGCATCATACAAGAGAGGGTAGCATCAGACAAGAGAGGGTAGCATCAGACAAGAGAGGGTAGCATCGGACAAGAGAGGTTAGCATCGGACAAGAGAGGGTAGCATCATACAAGAGAGGGTAGCATCAGACAAGAGAGGGTAGCATCAGACAAGAGAGGGTAGCTTCATACAAGAGAGGGTAGCATCGGACAGGGTAGCATCAGACAAGAGAGGGTAGCATCATACAAGAGAGGGCAGCATTAGACAAGAGAGGGTAGCATCAGACAAGAGAGGGTAGCATCATACAAGAGAGGGTAGCATCAGACAAGAGGGTAGCATCAGACAAGAGAGGGTAGCATCGGACAGGGTAGCATCAGACAAGAGAGGGTAGCATCAGACAAGAGAGGGTAGCATCAGACAAGAGAGGGTAGCATTGGACAGGGTAGCATCAGACAAGAGAGGGTAGCATCAGACGAGAGGGTAGCATCAGACAAGAGAGGGTAGCATCAGACAAGAGAGGGTAGCATCAGACAAGAGAGGGTAGCTTCATACAAGAGAGGGTAGCATCGGACAGGGTAGCATCAGACAAGAGAGGGTAGCATCATACAAGAGAGGGCAGCATGAGACAAGAGAGGGTAGCAGACAAGAGAGGGTAGCATCAGACAAGAGAGGGTAGCATCGGACAGGGTAGCATCAGACAAGAGAGGATAGCATCAGACAAGAGAGGATAGCATCAGACAAGAGAGGGTAGCATCGGACAAGAGAGGGTAGCATCATACAAGAGAGGATAGCATCATACAAGAGAGGGTAGCATCGGACAGGGTAGCATCAGACAAGAGAGGGTAGCATCATACAAAAGAGGGCAGCATTAGACAAGAGACGGTAGCATCAGACAAGAGAGGGTAGCATCAGACAAGAGAGGGTAGCATCGGACAGGGTAGCATCAGACAAGAGGGTAGCATCAAACAAGAGAGGGTAGCATCAGACAAGAGAGGATAGCATCAGACAAGAGAGGATAGCATCAGACAAGAGAGGGTAGCATCGGACAGGGTAGCATCAGACAAGAGAGGGTAGCAGCATACAAGAGAGGGTAGCATTAGACAAGAGAGGGTAGCATCAGACAAGAGAGGGTAGCATCGGACAGGGTAGCATTAGACAAGAGGGCAGCATCAGACAAGAGAGGGTAGCATCAGACAAGAGAGGGTAGCATCAGACAAGCGAGGGTAGCATCAGACAAGAGAGGGTAGCATCGGACAGGGTAGCATTAGACAAGAGGGTAGCATCAGACAAGAGAGGGTAGCATCAGACAAGAGAGGGTAGCATCAGACTAGAGAGGGTAGCATCAGACAAGGTAGCATCAGACAAGAGAGGGTAGCATCAGACAGGGTAGCATTAGACAAGAGAGGGTAGCATCATACAAGAGAGGGTAGCATCAGACAAGAGAGGGTAGCATCAGACAAGAGAGGGTAGCATCGGACAAGAGAGGGTAGCATCATACAAGAGAGGATAGCATCAGACAAGAGAGGGTAGCATCAGACAAGAGAGGGTAGCATCAGACAGGGTAGCATTAGACAAGAGGGTAGCATCAGACAAGAGAGGGTAGCATCAGACAAGAGAGGGTAGCATCAGACAGGGTAGCATCAGACAGGATAGCATCAGACAAGAGAGGGCAGCATCAGACAAGAGAGGGTAGCATCAGACAAGAGAGGGTAGCATCAGACAAGAGAGGTTAGCATCAGACAAGAAAGGGTAGCATCAGACAAGAGAGGATAGCATCGTACAGGGTAGCATCATACAAGAGAGGGTAGCATCATACAAGAGAGGGTAGCATTAGACAAGAGAGGGTAGCATCGGACAGGGTAGCATTAGACAAGAGGGTAGCATCAGACAAGAGAGGGTAGCATCATACAAGAGAGGGTAGCATCGGACAGGGTAGCATCATACAAGAGAGGGTAGCATCATACAAGAGTGGGAAGCATTAGACAAGAGAGGGTAGCATCGGACAGGGTAGCATTAGACAAGAGGGTAGCATCAGACAAGAGAGGGTAGCATCAGACAAGAGAGGGTAGCATCAGACAAGAGAGGGTAGCATCAGACAAGAGAGGGTAGCATCAGACAGGGTAGCATCAGACAAGAGAGGGTAGCGTCAGACAAGAGAGGGTAGCATCAGACAAGAGAGGGTAGCATCAGACAAGAGAGGGTAGCTTCATACAAGAGAGGGTAGCATCATACAAGAGAGGGTAGCATCAGACAAGAGAGGGTAGCATCATACAAGAGAGGGTAGCATCAGACAAGAGAGGGTAGCATCATACAAGAGAGGGAGCATCATACAAGAGAGGGTAGCATCAGACAAGAGAGTAGCATCAGACAAGAGAGGGTAGCATCGGACAGGGTA
This sequence comes from Calotriton arnoldi, assembly GCA_963921515.1. Taxonomy (NCBI): domain Eukaryota; kingdom Metazoa; phylum Chordata; class Amphibia; order Caudata; family Salamandridae; genus Calotriton; species Calotriton arnoldi. The sequence goes on along the minus strand of CAWUFW010007748.1, from coordinate 764,152 downwards.
GCATCAGACAAGAGGGTAGCATCAGACAAGAGAGGGTAGCATCAGACAAGAGAGGATAGCATCAGACAAGAGAGGATAGCATTAGACAAGAGAGGATAGCATCAGACAAGAGAGGGTAGCATCAGACAAGAGAGGGTAGCAGCATACAAGAGAGGGTAGCATTAGACAAGAGAGGGTAGCATCAGACAAGAGAGGGTAGCATCGGACAGGGTAGCATTAGACAAGAGAGGGTAGCATCAGACAAGAGAGGGTAGCATCAGACAACAGGGTAGCATCGGACAGGGTAGCATCAGACAAGAGAGGGTAGCATCATACAAGAGAGGGTAGCATTAGACAAGAGAGGGTAGCATCAGACAAGAGAGGGTAGCATCAGACAAGAGAGGGTAGCAGCAGACAAGAGAGGGTAGCATCGGACAGGGTAGCATTAGACAAGAGGGTAGCATCAGACAAGAGAGGGTAGCATCAGACAAAAGAGGGTAGCATCAGACAAGAGAGGGTAGCATCGGACAAGAGAGGGTAGCATTGGACAAGGTAGCATCAGACAAGAGAGGGTAGCATCGGACAGGGTAGCATCAGACAAGAGAGGGTAGCATCAGACAAGAGAGGGTAGCATCAGACAAGAGAGGGTAGCATCAGACAGGGTAGCATCAGACAAGAGAGGGTAGCATCATACAAGAGAGGGTAGCATCATACAAGAGAGGGTAGCATTAGACAAGAGAGGGTAGCATCAGACAAAAGAGAGGGTAGCATCTGACAGGGTAGCATTAGACAAGAGGGTAGCATCAGACAACAGAGGGTAGCATCAGACAAGAGAGGGTAGCATCAGACAAGAGAGGGTAGCATCAGACAAGAGAGGGTAGCATCGGACAGGGTAGCATCAGATAAGAGGGTAGCATCAGACAAGAGAGGGTAGCTTCATACAAGAGAGGGTAGCATCGGACAGGGTAGCATCAGGCAAGAGAGGGTAGCATCATACAAGAGAGGGTAGCATTAGACAAGAGAGGGTAGCATCAGACAAGAGAGGGTAGCATCATACAAGAGAGGGTAGCATCGGACAGGGTAGCTTTAGACAAGAGGGTAGCATCAGAGAAGAGAGGGTCGCATCGGACAGGGTTGCATCAGACAAGAGGGTAGCATCAGACAAGAGAGGGTAGCATCAGACAAGAGAGGGTAGCATCGGACAGGGTAGCATCAGGCGAGAGGGTAGCATCATACAAGAGAGGGTAGCATCGGACAGGGTAGCATCAGACAAGAGGGTAGCATCAGCCAAGAGAGGGTAGCATCAGACAAGAGAGGGTAGCATCAGACAAGAGAGGGTGGCATCAGACAAGAGAGGGTAGCATCGGACAGGGTAGCATCAGATAAGAGGGTAGCATCAGACAAGAGAGGGTAGCTTCATACAAGAGAGGGTAGCATCGGACAGGGTAGCATCAGGCAAGAGAGGGTAGCATCATACAAGAGAGGGTAGCATTAGACAAGAGAGGGTAGCATCAGACAAGAGAGGGTAGCATCCGACAAGAGAGGGTAGCATCGGACAGGGTAGCTTTAGACAAGAGGGTAGCATCAGAGAAGAGAGGGTCGCATCGGACAGGGTAGCATCAGACAAGAGAGTAGCATCAGACAAGAGAGGGTAGCATCAGACAAGAGAGGGTAGCATCGGACAGGGTAGCATCAGGCGAGAGGGTAGCATCATACAAGAGAGGGTAGCATCAGACAGGGTAGCATCAGACAAGAGGGTAGCATCAGACAAGAGAGGGTAGCATCAGACAAGAGAGGGTAGCATCAGACAAGAGAGGGTGGCATCAGACAAGAGAGGGTAGCATCGGACAGGGTAGCATCAGATAAGAGGGTAGCATCAGACAAGAGAGGGTAGCTTCATACAAGAGAGGGTAGCATCGGACAGGGTAGCATCAGGCAAGAGAGGGTAGCATCATACAAGAGAGGGTAGCATTAGACAAGAGAGGGTAGCATCAGACAAGAGAGGGTAGCATCCGACAAGAGAGGGTAGCATCGGACAGGGTAGCTTTAGACAAGAGGGTAGCATCAGAGAAGAGAGGGTCGCATCGGACAGGGTAGCATCAGACAAGAGGGTAGCATCAGACAAGAGAGGGTAGCATCAGACAAGAGAGGGTAGCATCGGACAGGGTAGCATCAGGCGAGAGGGTAGCATCATACAAGAGAGGGTAGCATCGGACAGGGTAGCATCAGACAAGAGGGTAGCATCAGACAAGAGAGGGTAGCATCAGGCAAGAGAGGGTAGCATCGGACAGGGTAGCATCAGACAAGAGAGGGTAGCATTAGACAAGAGAGGGTAGCATCAGACAAGAGAGGGTAGCATCAGACAAGAGAGGGTAGCATCGGAGAGGGTAGCATTAGACAAGAGGGTAGCATCAGACAAGAGAGGGTAGCATCAGACAAGAGAGGGTAGCATCAGACAAGAGAAGGTAGCATCGGACAGGGTAGCATCAGACAAGAGAGGGTAGCATCGGACAGGGTAGCATCAGACAAGAGGGTAGCATCAGATGAGAGGGTAGCATCAGACAAGAGAGGGTAGCAAAGGACTTGGTAGCATCATACAAAAGAGGGTAGCATCATAAAAGAGAGGGTAGCATCATACAAGAGAGGGTAGCATCATACAAGAGAGGGTAGCATCATACAAGAGAGGGTAGCATCAGACAAAAGAGGGTAGCATCAGACAAGAGAGGGTAGCATCAGACAAGAGAGGGTAGCATCGGACAGGGTAGCATTAGACAAGAGAGGGTAGCATCATACAAGAGAGGGTAGCATCAGACAAGAGAGGGTAGCATCAGACAAGAGAGGGTAGCATCGGACAAGAGAGGTTAGCATCGGACAAGAGAGGGTAGCATCATACAAGAGAGGGTAGCATCAGACAAGAGAGGGTAGCATCAGACAAGAGAGGGTAGCTTCATACAAGAGAGGGTAGCATCGGACAGGGTAGCATCAGACAAGAGAGGGTAGCATCATACAAGAGAGGGCAGCATTAGACAAGAGAGGGTAGCATCAGACAAGAGAGGGTAGCATCATACAAGAGAGGGTAGCATCAGACAAGAGGGTAGCATCAGACAAGAGAGGGTAGCATCGGACAGGGTAGCATCAGACAAGAGAGGGTAGCATCATACAAGAGAGGGTAGCATTAGACAAGAGAGGGTAGCATCAGACAAGAGAGGGTAGCATCAGACAAGAGAGGGTAGCATCGGACAGGGTAGCATCAGACAAGAGAGGGTAGCATCAGACGAGAGGGTAGCATCAGACAAGAGAGGGTAGCATCAGACAAGAGAGGGTAGCATCAGACAAGAGAGGGTAGCTTCATACAAGAGAGGGTAGCATCGGACAGGGTAGCATCAGACAAGAGAGGGTAGCATCATACAAGAGAGGGCAGCATGAGACAAGAGAGGGTAGCAGACAAGAGAGGGTAGCATCAGACAAGAGAGGGTAGCATCGGACAGGGTAGCATCAGACAAGAGAGGATAGCATCAGACAAGAGAGGGTAGCATCATACAAGAGAGGGTAGCATCAGACAAAAGAGGGTAGCATCAGACAAGAGAGGGTAGCTTCATACAAGAGAGGGTAGCATCGGACAGGGTAGCATCAGACAAGAGAGGGTAGCATCATACAAGAGAGGGCAGCATTAGACAAGAGAGGGTAGCATCAGACAAGAGAGGGTAGCATCATACAAGAGAGGGTAGCATCAGACAAGAGGGTAGCATCAGACAAGAGAGGGTAGCATTGGACAGGGTAGCATCAGACAAGAGAGGGTAGCATCAGACGAGAGGGTAGCATCAGACAAGAGAGGGTAGCATCAGACAAGAGAGGGTAGCATCAGACAAGAGAGGGTAGCTTCATACAAGAGAGGGTAGCATCGGACAGGGTAGCATCATACAAGAGAGGGTAGCATCATACAAGAGTGGGAAGCATTAGACAAGAGAGGATAGCATCGGACAGGGTAGCATTAGACAAGAGGGTAGCATCAGACAAGAGAGGGTAGCATCAGACAAGAGAGGGTAGCATCAGACAAGAGAGGGTAGCATCAGACAGGGTAGCATCAGACAAGAGAGGGTAGCATCAGACAAGAGAGGGTAGCATCAGACAAGAGAGGGTAGCATCAGACAAGAGAGGGTAGCTTCATACAAGAGAGGGTAGCATCATACAAGAGAGGGTAGCATCAGACAAGAGAGGGTAGCATCATACAAGAGAGGGTAGCATCAGACAAGAGAGGGTAGCATCATACAAGAGAGGGGAGCATCATACAAGAGAGGGTAGCATCAGACAAGAGAGTAGCATCAGACAAGAGAGGGTAGCATCGGACAGGGTAGCATCAGACAAGAGGGTAGCATCAGACAAGAGAGGGTAGCATCAGACAAGAGAGGATAGCATCAGACAAGAGAGGATAGCATTAGACAAGAGAGGATAGCATCAGACAAGAGAGGGTAGCATCAGACAAGAGAGGGTAGCAGCATACAAGAGGGTAGCATTAGACAAGAGAGGGTAGCATCAGACAAGAGAGGGTAGCATCGGACAGGGTAGCATTAGACAAGAGAGGGTAGCATCAGACAAGAGAGGGTAGCATCAGACAACAGGGTAGCAGCGGACAGGGTAGCATCAGACAAGAGAGGGTAGCATCATACAAGAGAGGGTAGCATTAGACAAGAGAGGGTAGCATTAGACAAGAGAGGGTAGCATCAGACAAGAGAGGGTAGCAGCAGACAAGAGAGGGTAGCAGCAGACAAGAGAGGGTAGCATCGGACAGGGTAGCATTAGACAAGAGGGTAGCATCAGACAAGAGAGGGTAGCATCAGACAAAAGAGGGTAGCATCAGACAAGAGAGGGTAGCATTGGACAAGAGAGGGTAGCATTGGACAAGGTAGCATCAGACAAGAGAGGGTAGCATCGGACAGGGTAGCATCAGACAAGAGAGGGTAGCATCAGACAAGAGAGGGTAGCATCAGACAAGAGAGGGTAGCATCAGACAGGGTAGCATCAGACAAGAGAGGGTAGCATCATACAAGAGAGGGTAGCATCATACAAGAGAGGGTAGCATTAGACAAGAGAGGGTAGCATCAGACAAAAGAGAGGGTAGCATCTGACAGGGTAGCATTAGACAAGAGGGTAGCATCAGGCAAGAGAGGGTAGCATCAGACAAGAGAGGGTAGCATCAGACAAGAGAGGGTAGCATCAGACAAGAGAGGGTAGCATCGGACAGGGTAGCATCAGATAAGAGGGTAGCATCAGACAAGAGAGGGTAGCTTCATACAAGAGAGGGTAGCATCGGACAGGGTAGCATCAGGCAAGAGAGGGTAGCATCATACAAGAGAGGGTAGCATTAGACAAGAGAGGGTAGCATCAGACAAGAGAGGGTAGCATCAGACAAGAGAGGGTAGCATCGGACAGGGTAGCTTTAGACAAGAGGGTAGCATCAGAGAAGAGAGGGTTGCATCGGACAGGGTAGCATCAGACAAGAGGGTAGCATCAGACAAGAGAGGGTAGCATCAGACAAGTGAGCCTAGCATCGGACAGGGTAGCATCAGGCGAGAGGGTAGCATCATACAAGAGAGGGTAGCATCGGACAGGGTAGCATCAGACAAGAGGGTAGCATCAGCCAAGAGAGGGTAGCATCAGACAAGAGAGGGTAGCATCAGACAAGAGAGGGTTGCATCAGACAAGAGAGGGTAGCATCGGACAGAGTAGCTTTAGACAAGAGGGTAGCATCAGAGAAGAGAGGGTCGCATCGGACAGGGTAGCATCAGACAAGAGGGTAGCATCAGAAAGAGAGGGTAGCATCAGACAAGAGAGGGTAGCATCGGACAAGAGAGGGTAGCATCAGACAAGAGAGGGTAGCATCAGACAAGAGAGGGTAGCATCAGGCAAGAGAGGGTAGCATCGGACAGGGTAGCATCAGACAAGAGAGGGTAGCATCATACAAGAGAGGGTAGCATTAGACAAGAGAGGGTAGCATCAGACAAGAGAGGGTAGCATCAGACAAGAGAGGGTAGCATCGGACAGGGTAGCATTAGACAAGAGGGTAGCATCAGACAAGAGAGGGTAGCATCAGACAAGAGAGGGTAGCATCAGACAAGAGAAGGTAGCATCGGACAGGGTAGCATCAGACAAGAGAGGGTAGCATCGGACAGGGTAGCATCAGACAAGAGGGTAGCATCAGACAAGAGAGGGTAGCATCAGATGAGAGGGTAGCATCAGACAAGAGAGGGTAGCAAAGGACAGGGTAGCATCATACAAGAGAGGGTAGCATCATACAAGAGAGGGTAGCATCATACAAGAGAGGGTAGCATCATACAAGAGAGGGTAGCATCATACAAGAGAAGGTAGCATCAGACAAAAGAGGGTAGCATCAGACAAGAGAGGGTAGCATCAGACAAGAGAGGGTAGCATCGGACAGGGTAGGCTAGCATCGGACAGGGTAGCATTAGACAAGAGAGGGTAGCATCATACAAGAGAGGGTAGCATCAGACAAGAGAGGGTAGCATCAGACAAGAGAGGGTAGCATCGGACAAGAGAGGTTAGCATCGGACAAGAGAGGGTAGCATCATACAAGAGAGGGTAGCATCAGACAAGAGAGGGTAGCATCAGACAAGAGAGGGTAGCTTCATACAAGAGAGGGTAGCATCGGACAGGGTAGCATCAGACAAGAGAGGGTAGCATCATACAAGAGAGGGCAGCATTAGACAAGAGAGGGTAGCATCAGACAAGAGAGGGTAGCATCATACAAGAGAGGGTAGCATCAGACAAGAGAGTAGCATCAGACAAGAGAGGGTAGCATCGGACAGGGTAGCATCAGACAAGAGAGGGTAGCATCAGACAAGAGAGGGTAGCATCAGACAAGAGAGGGTAGCATTGGACAGGGTAGCATCAGACAAGAGAGGGTAGCATCAGACAAGAGGGTAGCATCAGACAAGAGAGGGTAGCATCAGACAAGAGAGGGTAGCATCAGACAAGAGAGGGTAGCTTCATACAAGAGAGGGTAGCATCGGACAGGGTAGCATCAGACAAGAGAGGGTAGCATCATACAAGAGAGGGCAGCATGAGACAAGAGAGGGTAGCAGACAAGAGAGGGTAGCATCAGACAAGAGAGGGTAGCATCGGACAGGGTAGCATCAGACAAGAGAGGATAGCATCAGACAAGAGAGGATAGCATCTGACAAGAGAGGGTAGCATCGGACAAGAGAGGGTAGCATCATACAAGAGAGGATAGCATCATACAAGAGAGGGTAGCATCGGACAGGGTAGCATCAGACAAGAGAGGGTAGCATCATACAAGAGAGGGTAGCATCAGACAAAAGAGGGTAGCATCAGACAAGAGAGGGTAGCATCAGACAAGAGAGGGTAGCATCGGACAGGGTAGCATTAGACAAGAGAGGGTAGCATCATACAAGAGAGGGTAGCATCAGACAAGAGAGGGTAGCATCAGACAAGAGAGGGTAGCATCGGACAAGAGAGGTTAGCAACGGACAAGAGAGGGTAGCATCATACAAGAGAGGGTAGCATCAGACAAGAGAGGGTAGCATCAGACAAGAGAGGGTAGCTTCATACAAGAGAGGGTAGCATCGGACAGGGTAGCATCAGACAAGAGAGGGTAGCATCATACAAGAGAGGGCAGCATTAGACAAGAGAGGGTAGCATCAGACAAGAGAGGGTAGCATTAGACAAGAGAGGGTAGCATCAGACAAGAGAGGGTAGCATCGGACAGGGTAGCATTAGACAAGAGGGCAGCATCAGACAAGAGAGGGTAGCGTCAGACAAGAGAGGGTAGCATCAGACAAGAGAGGGTAGCATCAGACAAGAGAGGGTAGCATCGGACAGGGTAGCATTAGACAAGAGGGTAGCATCAGACAAGAGAGGGTAGCATCAGACAAGAGAGGGTAGCATCAGACTAGAGAGGGTAGCATCAGACAAGGTAGCATCAGACAAGAGAGGGTAGCATCAGACAGGGTAGCATTAGACAAGAGAGTGTAGCATCATACAAGAGAGGGTAGCCTCAGACAAGAGAGGGTAGCATCAGACAAGAGAGGGTAGCATCGGACAAGAGAGGGTAGCATCATACAAGAGAGGGTAGCATCAGACAAGAGAGGGTAGCATCAGACAAGAGAGGGTAGCATCAGACAGGGTAGCATTAGACAAGAGGGTAGCATCAGACAAGAGAGGGTAGCATCAGACAAGAGAGGGTAGCATCAGACAGGGTAGCATCAGACAGGATAGCATCAGACAAGAGAGGGCAGCATCAGACAAGAGAGGGTAGCATCAGACAAGAGAGGGTAGCATCAGACAAGAGAGGTTAGCATCAGACAAGAAAGGGTAGCATCAGACAAGAGAGGATAGCATCGGACAGGGTAGCATCATACAAGAGAGGGTAGCATCATACAAGAGAGGGTAGCATTAGACAAGAGAGGGTAGCATCGGACAGGGTAGCATTAGACAAGAGGGTAGCATCAGACAAGAGAGGGTAGCATCATACAAGAGAGGGTAGCATTAGACAAGAGAGGGTAGCATCGGACAGGGTAGCATCATACAAGAGAGGGTAGCATCATACAAGAGTGGGAAGCATTAGACAAGAGAGGGTAGCATCGGACAGCGTAGCATTAGACAAGAGGGTAGCATCAGACAAGAGAGGGTAGCATCAGACAAGAGAGGGTAGCATCAGACAAGAGAGGGTAGCATCAGACAGGGTAGCATCAGACAAGAGAGGGTAGCATCAGACAAGAGAGGGTAGCATCAGACAAGAGAGGGTAGCATCAGACAAGAGAGGGTAGCTTCATACAAGAGAGGGTAGCATCATACAAGAGAGGGTAGCATCAGACAAGAGAGGGTAGCATCATACAAGAGAGGGTAGCATCAGACAAGAGAGGTTAGCATCATACAAGAGAGGGGAGCATCATACAAGAGAGGGTAGCATCAGACAAGAGAGTAGCATCAGACAAGAGAGGGTAGCATCGGACAGGGTAGCATCAGACAAGAGGGTAGCATCAGACAAGAGAGGGTAGCATCAGACAAGAGAGGATAGCATCAGACAAGAGAGGATAGCATTAGACAAGAGAGGATAGCATCAGACAAGAGAGGGTAGCATCAGACAAGAGAGGGTAGCAGCATACAAGAGAGGGTAGCATTAGACAAGAGAGGGTAGCATCAGACAAGAGAGGGTAGCATCGGACAGGGTAGCATTAGACAAGAGAGGGTAGCATCAGACAAGAGAGGGTAACATCAGACAACAGGGTAGCATCGGACAGGGTAGCATCAGACAAGAGAGGGTAGCATCGGACAGGGTAGCATTAGACAAGAGGGTAGCATCAGACAAGAGAGGGTAGCATCAGACAAAAGAGGGTAGCATCAGACAAGAGAGGGTAGCATCGGACAAGAGAGGGTAGCATTGGACAAGGTAGCATCAGACAAGAGAGGGTAGCATCGGACAGGGTAGCATCAGACAAGAGAGGGTAGCATCAGACAAGAGAGGGTAGCATCAGACAAGAGAGGGTAGCATCACACAGGGTAGCATCAGACAAGAGAGGGTAGCATCATACAAGAGAGGGTAGCATCATACAAGAGAGGGTAGCATTAGACAAGAGAGGGTAGCATCAGACAAGAGAGGGTAGCATCTGACAGGGTAGCATTAGACAAGAGGGTAGCATCAGACAAGAGAGGGTAGCATCAGACAAGAGAGGGTAGCATCAGACAAGAGAGGGTAGTATCAGACAAGAGAGGGTAGCATCGGACAGGGTAGCATCAGATAAGAGGGTAGCATCAGACAAGAGAGGGTAGCTTCATACAAGAGAGGGTAGCATCGGACAGGGTAGCATCAGGCAAGAGAGGGTAGCATCATACAAGAGAGGGTAGCATTAGACAAGAGAGAGTAGCATCAGACAAGAGAGGGTAGCATCAGACAAGAGAGGGTAGCATCGGACAGGGTAGCTTTATACAAGAGGGTAGCATCAGAGAAGAGAGGGTCGCATCGGACAGGGTAGCATAAGACAAGAGGGTAGCATCAGACAAGAGAGGGTAGCATCAGACAAGAGAGGGTAGCATCGGACAGGGTAGCATCAGGTGAGAGGGTAGCATCATACAAGAGAGGGTAGCATCGGACAGGGTAGCATCAGACAAGAGGGTAGCATCAGACAAGAGAGGGTAGCATCAGACAAGAGAGGGTAGCATCAGACAAGAGAGTGTAGCATCGGACAGGGTAGCATCAGATAAGAGGGTAGCATCAGACAAGAGAGGGTAGCTTCATACAAGAGAGGGTAGCAACAGACAGGGTAGCATCAGACAAGAGAGGGTAGCATCATACAAGAGAGGGTAGCATCGGACAGGGTAGCATCAGACAAGAGAGGATAGCACCAGACAAGAGAGGATAGCATCAGACAAGAGACGGTAGCATCGGACAAGAGAGGGTAGCATCATACAAGAGAGGATAGCATCATACAAGAGAGGGTAGCATCGGACAGGGTAGCATCAGACAAGAGAGGGTAGCATCATACAAAAGAGGGCAGCATTAGACAAGAGAGGGTAGCAGACAAGAGAGGGTAGCATCAGACAAGAGAGGGTAGCATCGGACAGGGTAGCATCAGACAAGAGAGGATAGCATCAGACAAGAGAGGATAGCATCAGACAAGAGAGGGTAGCATCGGACAAGAGAGGGTAGCATCATACAAGAGAGGATAGCATCATACAAGAGAGGGTAGCATCGGACAGGGTAGCATCAGACAAGAGAGGGTAGCATCATACAAAAGAGGGCAGCATTAGACAAGAGAGGGTAGCATCAGACAAGAGAGGGTAGCATCAGACAAGAGAGGGTAGCATCGGACAGGGTAGCATCAGACAAGAGGGTAGCATCAGACAAGAGAGGGTAGCATCAGACAAGAGAGGATAGCATCAGACAAGAGAGGATAGCATCACACAAGAGAGGGTAGCATCGGACAGGGTAGCATCAGACAAGAGAGGGTAGCAGCATACAAGAGAGGGTAGCATTAGACAAGAGAGGGTAGCATCAGACAAGAGAGGGTAGCATCGGACAGGGTAGCATTAGACAAGAGGGCAGCATCAGACAAGAGAGGGTAGCGTCAGACAAGAGAGGGTAGCATCAGACAAGAGAGGGTAGCATCAGACAAGAGAGGGTAGCATCGGACAGGGTAGCATTAGACAAGAGGGTAGCATCAGACAAGAGAGGGTAGCATCAGACAAGAGAGGGTAGCATCAGACTAGAGAGGGTAGCATCAGACAAGGTAGCATCAGACAAGAGAGGGTAGCATCAGACAGGGTAGCATTAGACAAGAGAGTGTAGCATCATACAAGAGAGGGTAGCCTCAGACAAGAGAGGGTAGCATCAGACAAGAGAGGGTAGCATCGGACAAGAGAGGGTAGCATCATACAAGAGAGGGTAGCATCAGACAAGAGAGGGTAGCATCAGACAAGAGAGGGTAGCATCAGACAGGGTAGCATTAGACAAGAGGGTAGCATCAGACAAGAGAGGGTAGCATCAGACAAGAGAGGGTAGCATCAGAGAGGATAGCATCAGACAGGATAGCATCAGACAAGAGAGGGCAGCATCAGACAAGAGAGGGTAGCATCAGACAAGAGAGGGTAGCATCAGACAAGAGAGGTTAGCATCAGACAAGAAAGGGTAGCATCAGACAAGAGAGGATAGCATCGGACAGGGTAGCATCATACAAGAGAGGGTAGCATCATACAAGAGAGGGTAGCATTAGACAAGAGAGGGTAGCATCGGACAGGGTAGCATTAGACAAGAGGGTAGCATCAGACAAGAGAGGGTAGCATCATACAAGAGAGGGTAGCATTAGACAAGAGAGGGTAGCATCGGACAGGGTAGCATCATACAAGAGAGGGTAGCATCATACAAGAGTGGGAAGCATTAGACAAGAGAGGGTAGCATCGGACAGGGTAGCATTAGACAAGAGGGTAGCATCAGACAAGAGAGGGTAGCATCAGACAAGAGAGGGTAGCATCAGACAAGAGAGGGTAGCATCAGACAGGGTAGCATCAGACAAGAGAGGGTAGCATCAGACAAGAGAGGGTAGCATCAGACAAGAGAGGGTAGCATCAGACAAGAGAGGGTAGCTTCATACAAGAGAGGGTAGCATCATACAAGAGAGGGTAGCATCAGACAAGAGAGGGTAGCATCATACAAGAGAGGGTAGCATCAGACAAGAGAGGGTAGCATCATACAAGAGAGGGGAGCATCATACAAGAGAGGGTAGCATCAGACAAGAGAGTAGCGTCAGACAAGAGTGGGTAGCATCGGACAGGGTAGCATCAGACAAGAGGGTAGCATCAGACAAGAGAGGGTAGCATCAGACAAGAGAGGATAGCATCAGACAAGAGAGGATAGCATTAGACAAGAGAGGATAGCATCAGACAAGAGAGGGTAGCATCAGACAAGAGAGGGTAGCAGCATACAAGAGAGGGTAGCATTAGACAAGAGAGGGTAGCATCAGACAAGAGAGGGTAGCATCGGACAGGGTAGCATTAGACAAGAGAGGGTAGCATCAGACAAGAGAGGGTAACATCAGACAACAGGGTAGCATCGGACAGGGTAGCATCAGACAAGAGAGGGTAGCATCATACAAGAGAGGGTAGCATTAGACAAGAGAGGGTAGCATCAGACAAGAGAGGGTAGCATCAGACAAGAGAGGGTAGCAGCAGACAAGAGAGGGTAGCATCGGACAGGGTAGCATTAGACAAGAGGGTAGCATCAGACAAGAGAGGGTAGCATCAGACAAAAGAGGGTAGCATCAGACAAGAGAGGGTAGCATCGGACAAGAGAGGGTAGCATTGGACAAGGTAGCATCAGACAAGAGAGGGTAGCATCGGACAGGGTAGCATCAGACAAGAGAGGGTAGCATCAGACAAGAGAGGGTAGCATCAGACAAGAGAGGGTAGCATCAGACAGGGTAGCATCAGACAAGAGAGGGTAGCATCATACAAGAGAGGGTAGCATCATACAAGAGAGGGTAGCATTAGACAAGAGAGGGTAGCATCAGACAAGAGAGGGTAGCATCTGACAGGGTAGCATTAGACAAGAGGGTAGCATCAGACAAGAGAGGGTAGCATCAGACAAGAGAGGGTAGCATCAGACAAGAGAGGGTAGTATCAGACAAGAGAGGGTAGCATTGGACAGGGTAGCATCAGATAAGAGGGTAGCATCAGACAAGAGAGGGTAGCTTCATACAAGAGAGGGTAGCATCGGACAGGGTAGCATCAGGCAAGAGAGGGTAGCATCATACAAGAGAGGGTAGCATTAGACAAGAGAGAGTAGCATCAGACAAGAGAGGGTAGCATCAGACAAGAGAGGGTAGCATCGGTCAGGGTAGCTTTAGACAAGAGGGTAGCATCAGAGAAGAGAGGGTCGCATCGGACAGGGTAGCATCAGACAAGAGGGTAGCATCAGACAAGAGAGGGTAGCATCAGACAAGAGAGGGTAGCATCGGACAGGGTAGCATCAGGCGAGAGGGTAGCATCATACAAGAGAGGGTAGCATCGGACAGGGTAGCATCAGACAAGAGGGTAGCATCAGACAAGAGAGGGTAGCATCAGACAAGAGAGGGTAGCATCAGACAAGAGAGGGTAGCATCAGACAAGAGAGTGTAGCATCGGACAGGGTAGCATCAGATAAGAGGGTAGCATCAGACAAGAGAGGGTAGCTTCATACAAGAGAGGGTAGCAACGGACAGGGTAGCATCAGGCAAGAGAGGGTAGCATCATACAAGAGAGGGTAGCATCGGACAGGGTAGCATCAGACAAGGGAGGATAGCACCAGACAAGAGAGGATAGCATCAGACAAGAGAGGGTAGCATCGGACAAGAGAGGGTAGCATCATACAAGAGAGGATATCATCATACAAGAGAGGGTAGCATCGGACAGGGTAGCATCAGACAAGAGAGGGTAGCATCATACAAAAGAGGGCAGCATTAGACAAGAGAGGGTAGCAGACAAGAGAGGGTAGCATCAGACAAGAGAGGGTAGCATCGGACAGGGTAGCATCAGACAAGAGAGGATAGCATCAGACAAGAGAGGATAGCATCAGACAAGAGAGGGTAGCATCGGACAAGAGAGGGTAGCATCATACAAGAGAGGATAGCATCATACAAGAGAGGGTAGCATCGGACAGGGTAGCATCAGACAAGAGAGGGTAGCATCATACAAAAGAGGGCAGCATTAGACAAGAGAGGGTAGCATCAGACAAGAGAGGGTAGCATCAGACAAGAGAGGGTAGCATCGGACAGGGTAGCATCAGACAAGAGGGTAGCATCAGACAAGAGAGGGTAGCATCAGACAAGAGAGGATAGCATCAGACAAGAGAGGATAGCATCAGACAAGAGAGGGTAGCATCGGACAGGGTAGCATCAGACAAAAGAGGGTAGCAGCATACAAGAGAGGGTAGCATTAGACAAAAGAGGGTAGCATCAGACAAGAGAGGGTAGCATCGGACAGGGTAGCATTAGACAAGAGGGCAGCATCAGACAAGAGAGGGTAGCGTCAGACAAGAGAGGGTAGCATCAGACAAGAGAGGGTAGCATCAGACAAGAGAGGGTAGCATCGGACAGGGTAGCATTAGACAAGAGGGTAGCATCAGACAAGAGAGGGTAGCATCAGACAAGAGAGGGTAGCATCAGACTAGAGAGGGTAGCATCAGACAAGGTAGCACCAGACAAGAGAGGGGAGCATCAGACAGGGTAGCATTAGACAAGAGAGTGTAGCATCATACAAGAGAGGGTAGCCTCAGACAAGAGAGGGTAGCATCAGACAAGAGAGGGTAGCATCGGACAAGAGAGGGTAGCATCATACAAGAGAGGGTAGCATCAGACAAGAGAGGGTAGCATCAGACAAGAGAGGGTAGCATCAGGCAGGGTAGCATTAGACAAGAGGGTAGCATCAGACAAGAGAGGGTAGCATCAGACAAGAGAGGGTAGCATCAGACAGGATAGCATCAGACAGGATAGCATCAGACAAGAGAGGGCAGCATCAGACAAGAGAGGGTAGCATCAGACAAGAGAGGGTAGCATCAGACAAGAGAGGTTAGCATCAGACAAGAAAGGGTAGCATCAGACAAGAGAGAATAGCATCGGACAGGGTAGCATCATACAAGAGAGGGTAGCATCATACAAGAGAGGGTAGCATTAGACAAGAGAGGGTAGCATCAGACAGGGTAGCATTAGACAAGAGGGTAGCATCAGACAAGAGAGGGTAGCATCATACAAGAGAGGGTAGCATTAGACAAGAGAGGGTAGCATCGGACAGGGTAGCATCATACAAGAGAGGGTAGCATCATACAAGAGTGGGAAGCATTAGACAAGAGAGGGTAGCATCGGACAGGGTAGCATTAGACAAGAGGGTAGCATCAGACAAGAGAGGGTAGCATCAGACAAGAGAGGGTAGCATCAGACAAGAGAGGGTAGCATCAGACAAGAGAGGGTAGCATCAGACAGGGTAGCATCAGACAAGAGAGGGTAGCATCAGACAAGAGAGAGTAGCATCAGACAAGAGAGGGTAGCATCAGACAAGAGAGGGTAGCTTCATACAAGAGAGGGTAGCATCATACAAGAGAGGGTAGCATCAGACAAGAGAGGGTAGCATCATACAAGAGAGGGTAGCATCAGACAAGAGAGGGTAGCATCATACAAGAGAGGGGAGCATCATACAAGAGAGGGTAGCATCAGACAAGAGAGTAGCATCAGACAAGAGAGGGTAGCATCGGACAGGGTAGCATCAGACAAGAGGGTAGCATCAGACAAGAGAGGGTAGCATCAGACAAGAGAGGATAGCATCAGACAAGAGAGGATAGCATTAGACAAGAGAGGATAGCATCAGACAAGAGAGGGTAGCATCAGACAAGAGAGGGTAGCAGCATACAAGAGAGGGTAGCATTAGACGAGAGGGTAGCATCAGACAAGAGAGGGTAGCATTGGACAGGGTAGCATTAGACAAGAGAGGGTAGCATCAGACAAGAGAGGGTAACATCAGACAACAGGGTAGCATCGGACAGGGTAGCATCAGACAAGAGAGGGTAGCATCATACAAGAGAGGGTAGCATTAGACAAGAGAGGGTAGCATCAGACAAGAGAGGGTAGCATCAGACAAGAGAGGGTAGCAGCAGACAAGAGAGGGTAGCATCGGACAGGGTAGCATTAGACAAGAGGGTAGCATCAGACAAGAGAGGGTAGCATCAGACAAAAGAGGGTAGCATCAGACAAGAGAGGGTAGCATCGGACAAGAGGGGGTAGCATTGGACAAGGTAGCATCAGACAAGAGAGGGTAGCATCGGACAGGGTAGCATCAGACAAGAGAGGGTAGCATCAGACAAGAGAGGGTAGCATCAGACAGGGTAGCATCAGACAAGAGAGGGTAGCATCATACAAGAGAGGGTAGCATCATACAAGAGAGGGTAGCCTTAGACAAGAGAGGGTAGCATCAGACAAGAGAGGGTAGCATCTGACAGGGTAGCATTAGACAAGAGGGTAGCATCAGACAAGAGAGGGTAGCATCAGACAAGAGAGGGTAGCATCAGACAAGAGAGGGTAGTATCAGACAAGAGAGGGTAGCATCGGACAGGGTAGCATCAGATAAGAGGGTAGCATCAGACAAGAGAGGGTAGCTTCATACAAGAGAGGGTAGCATCAGACAGGGTAGCATCAGGCAAGAGAGGGTAGCATCATACAAGAGAGGGTAGCATTAGACAAGAGAGAGTAGCATCAGACAAGAGAGGGTAGCATCAGACAAGAGAGGGTAGCATCGGACAGGGTAGCTTTAGACAAGAGGGTAGCATCAGAGAAGAGAGGGTCGCATCGGACAGGGTAGCATCAGACAAGAGGGTAGCATCAGACAAGAGAGGGTAGCATCAGACAAGAGAGGGTAGCATCGGACAGGGTAGCATCAGGCGAGAGGGTAGCATCATACAAGAGAGGGTAGCATCGGACAGGGTAGCATCAGACAAGAGGGTAGCATCAGACAAGAGAGGGTAGCATCAGACAAGAGAGGGTAGCATCAGACAAGAGAGGGTAGCATCAGACAAGAGAGTGTAGCATCAGACAGGGTAGCATCAGATAAGAGGGTAGCATCAGACAAGAGAGGGTAGCTTCATACAAGAGAGGGTAGCAACGGACAGGGTAGCATCAGGCAAGAGAGGGTAGCATCATACAAGAGAGGGTAGCATTAGACAAGAGAGGGTAGCATCAGACAAGAGAGGGTAGCATCAGACAAGAGAGGGTAGCATCGGACAGGGTAGCTTTAGACAAGAGGGTAGCATCAGAGAAGAGAGGGTCGCATCGGACAGGGTAGCATCAGACAAGAGGGTAGCATCAGACAAGAGAGGGTAGCATCAGACAAGAGAGGGTAGCATCGGACAGGGTAGCATCAGGCGAGAGGGTAGCATCATACAAGAGAGGGTAGCATCGGACAGGGTAGCATCAGACAAGAGGGTAGCATCAGACAAGAGAGGGTAGCATCAGACAAGAGAGGGTAGCATCAGACAAGAGAGGGTAGCATCAGACAAGAGAGGGTAGCATCAGGCAAGAGAGGGTAGCATCGGACAGGGTAGCATCAGACAAGAGAGGGTAGCATCATACAAGAGAGGGTAGCATTAGACAAGAGAGGGTAGAATCAGACAAGAGAGGGTAGCATCAGACAAGAGAGGGTAGCATCGGACAGGGTAGCATTAGACAAGCTGGTAGCATCAGACAAGAGAGGGTAGCATCAGACAAGAGAGGGTAGCATCAGACAAGAGAAGGTAGCATCGGACAGGGTAGCATCAGACAAGAGAGGGTAGCATCGGACAGGGTAGCATCAGACAAGAGGGTAGCATCAGACAAGAGAGGGTAGCATCAGACGAGAGGGTAGCATCAGACAAGAGAGGGTAGCAAAGGACAGGGTAGCATCATACAAGAGAGGGTAGCATCATACAAGAGAGGGTAGCATCATACAAGAGAGGGTAGCATCATACAAGAGAGGGTAGCATCAGACAAGAGAGGGTAGCATCAGACAGGGTAGCATTAGACAAGAGGGTAGCATCAGACAAGAGAGGGTAGCATCAGACAAGAGAGGGTAGCATCAGACAGGGTAGCATTAGACAAGAGGGTAGCATCATACAAGAGAGGGTAGCATCAGACAAGAGAGGGTAGCATCAGACAAGAGAGGGTAGCATCAGACAAGAGAGGTTAGCATCGGACAGGAGAGGGTAGCATCGGACAGTGTAGCATCAGACAAGAGAGGGTAGCATCAGACAAGAGAGGGTAGCATCAGACAAGAGAGGGTAGCATCGGACAGGGTAGCATTAGACAAGAGAGGGTAGCATCATATAAGAGAGAGTAGCATCATACAAGAGAGGGTAGCATTAGACAAGAGAGGGTAGCATCAGACAAGAGAGGTTAGCATCGGACAGGGTAGCATTAGACAAGAGGGTAGCATCATACAAGAGAGGGTAACATCATACAAGAGAGGGTAGCATCAGACAAGAGAGGGCAGCATCAGACAAGAGAGGGTAGCATCGGACAGGGTAGCATCAGACAAGAGAGGGTAGCATCATACAAGAGAGGGTAGCATTAGACAAGAGAGGGAGCATCAGACAAGAGAGGGTAGCATCAGACAAGAGAGGGTAGCATCGGACAGGGTAGCATCAGACAAGAGTGGGTAGCAGTGGACAGGGTAGCATCAGACAAGAGGGGAGAGTCCAGGAATGGACAGTCTTCTATGCTTTTGTGGTTGTTGCAAGTGCTTTCTTGGCCTGATGCTGGTCTCAAGCTGTGCAGAGGTGGTTGGTAATGAAACGCAACGCCTGTCACCACTTCCTGGGTGGGGAGGTAGGAGCATATAAGCCCATTTGGTAGTGAGATGGAGTGTCATAAAGCTTCGGAAAATATTTTCTCTATCCAAAGGACATCACAATTGATTGTGTCAATGTTTGTTTTTAGCTAGCCTGTGTTATTACAAAAGGTATCCAAACGTATGCAAATGTGTCTACCCCACTACATTGAGGCATGTTTCCTGTGCATAGCACACAACAAAAAGCCCAGGCCCATTCCTGATTACTTGCCCTGCTTATTTTTTATTCATTTAGTTTTTTTTAATTTTTATATAGCGCTAACTCGATCCGAAGTTATTGTAGCGCCGCTGTACATGTGTATCAGTTGCATTACACAAGGACACATTTCTTTTTTGTTAGGCAGGGGAGATTAACTGATTTGCCCAGAATCACAGGATGTTGAGCGGACGCCAAACTCGAACCTGCTGCCTCCCTAATTACAAAGTCGGCAGTTCTGACCGTTAGGCCACATCGTCGAGAAAGGTCGAGAGTGAGCCCTTCCGAAGGAGACACGGCGCTGCACGTACCAAGTGTCACTCTGTGCACACTGCGCTTCTGCGGGCGGCAGCCCTCTCACTGACAGACCGAGTGAGCTACGCCACACAGTACCACCCAGCGCTCTTTCACCCCCTTCGCCTTCCCTGCACGGACACCACCGGTGCCACCTCACGGCCGGTCCCAGGGCCCTCGCCGCTGCCCTTTGATGTTCCCCACTGAGCTGGAAATGTAAAGCATCTGCAGAGCACTTTGATGGTGTGTAATTATAGCACCAATGTGTTAGTCCCAATACCGGCAACATCCCCACCTTCCCATAGATAAACGTGCATGAATAAAGACACAAGACACTTTGTTTATGGGAAAAACTTGTCGCAGGTTTATTCCATACAAGAGTATGCAATAAGGTGGGTTATCTTACGGGCGATCCATGGGCAGGCAGCCATCCCCTATGCTGCCCCTGCCCGCCTGATGAGCCAGCACTGTGGGATGGATGTCCGATCAGCGCTACACCTTTGTTGATCCACCACTGGATCACGTGTCCCTTGTTACCATCCTACTCACGCCCCTTTCAGGGCGGAGCGTATCAGGGCAAACCCCCGGTTGGTCAGGCCCCCAACCGCCCGAAGGACTAACGGGGCGCCGTCGCGGTTCTCCAGGACCCTGCCCTGAGGGTCCTGGTCTTTGGCTCTGGCACCCCTATTGTGCCTTGCAGAGGTACCCTTACTGTACCCGTCTGCCGCAGAGGTACCCTTACTGTACCGGACTGCTTCCAGATCGCCCTGTAACTCCGCCTGCAACGCAAAAAGAAACATTAAAACATTCAGTACACTTTAACCTCCAGCCAAGCCGCAGGGTTAGAGGAAGGGAGGGAGACGGCGTGGCTGGGCAAAAAGAGGCCGTTGCGAGGGTCGGGGGAGGTATACATACCCTCCCTCCACCCCGGGCACACAGGAAGTGACGCCCCACGCCCACTGGCCAACGGGCTCCCGGCGGAAGCCCCTAGAAGCTAGAGCGAGGGGGGTAGGCTTGTGCCGCAATGGCACTATGGGCCGCCCTTTTAGGGTGCCCCCTTTGGGGGCGCGGGCAGCCGCATAGTCCCAATACCGGCAACATCCCCCACCTTCCCATAGATAAACGTGCTTGAATAAAGACACAAGACACTTTGTTTATGGGAAAAACTTGTTGCAGGTTTATTCCATACAAGAGTATGCAATAAGGTGGGTTATCTTACGGGCGATCCATGGGCAGGCAGCCATCCCCTATGCTGCCCCTGCCCGCCTGATGAGCCAGCACTGTGGGATGGATGTCCGATCAGCGCTACACCTTTGTTGATCCACCACTGGATCACGTGTCCCTTGTTACCATCCTACTCACGCCCCTTTCAGGGCGGAGCGTATCAGGGCAAACCCCCGGTTGGTCAGGCCCCCAACCGCCCGAAGGACTAACGGGGCGCCGTCGCGGTTCTCCAGGACCCTGCCCTGAGGGTCCTGGTCTTTGGCTCTGGCACCCCTATTGTGCCGTGCAGAGGTACCCTTACTGTACCCGTCTGCCGCAGAGGTACCCTTACTGTACCGGACTGCTTCCAGATTGCCCTGTAACTCCGCCACAGCCCTGGGGGCGGCCACCGTCGCAGCCAGGGCCCCCCCACCACTGCACCTCCAATTACCTGCAACCTGCCCTTTCCAACATTCCTGTAAATCCAGGAGAAACAAGTCCATCCCCACCGGGGACAAGTGGACCCCGTCCTCCTCAAAGTAACCTTTAACGTTTGCATGGATGAGCTCGTGTCTGATGAAACCCAGACCCCTCTGGTCTGTGAACTTGCACCATGAACAGTTCCCTCGTACGGGGATGTTCACCGGCCTCCTCTGACTTAGCTCCGTGCCACCTTAGCAGTGAATCATCTCCGACCACCAGAGCTCACATTGACCCCTGTAGTTGCTGATCTCACCGAAGCAGCGCATTTCACACATGCGACAGCTCAATACCAGGTCTCCTGCAAATCTAAGGAATGATATCCCTCCATACTGGTGATCGATGAACCCCATCTAGATCACAGTGGCCCTTGACGTTATCCTGGATCAGCTAGTGTCTAGTGAAACCAAAGGACCTTCTGGCCTGTGAACCTATGCCACAAACTATTCACCCTCCTGCGGGGAAGTTCCACTGCCTCACATGACCTAGCCCTGTGCCATCTCTGGGCAGGACGGATTCAGACACCAAGGCTCACCTTGCCCCATCTGTTTGCTGATCTCCCCAAGTTGCTGTCCTTCTCGCATCGTGTGTGCTTGAACACCTGTGTCCCCCATTGATGGGACAGCAGCCCACTAGTTAGGTGACCGCTCCCAACCCCACCTGCCTACTTTGGCAGTTCGGGCGAGGGGGAATATGCCTCACATTTGCACCGTCCCTTTGCTTCTAAATCGAGACGCATGGGAATGGTCATAACTAGAAGTAAGTGCCAATAATCAAGGGTGACTTCCTTCCATTGCCATGCATCCCTTATGGGAATTACGCCAGCTCAACTCCCTCTGGTGAAACCCCCTAGGCATACCAGCTAAGAGAATCTGTCCGATTTCGTACAGTGCGCACTGTTTGCGATATGGTGCCTAACATTAAGGATTGACCAAGTCCTACTTTCCCCTCATCCTCGACTATTGCCGAATAAGGGGGGCAAGGGCGTTCCCACTGCCCACCCCTGGGCAACCCCAGCGGTGGAAATTACCTGCTCAGTTAAATTTACTTTATGTTGATCACTGGACATGGCAAATGTTCTTTACATAGTAGCCTTGTGCTTGTCCCCTTGTTTCCCCATTTCTTGGGACGGCAGCACCCTGTCGGCTGACATCGTCACCACACCCAGCGAGGCATCTATACTAACCGGGCGGGCATTTGCGCCTAACTGCAGGATCATATCCTCTGCCCTTGGTTCTGGGGTGTACTTATTTCGCCCCGCTGCCCAGATGGATGCATAAACCCCTTTGCGTGCTACCCTGGTGAACACCTTAATGGTATCAGAGCTGGTTTGAAACAATCTATGGCTTGCGCCCACTGCTGGAGACACCTCACCCTTTCGTGCAATTACAACTTACGCAGCACCCCCCGCTTGCCTAACTGCCGTCAGATCACAGATGCACAGTACCTACTGTCCACCTCTGACCCTGGGTGCTTTGAACCTGCCAAAGTGACGGAAACCATGCTTCCCAGTCCCCTGTTTAGCTGCAGTATACCTTCAGTGGGTCCGCTAGGAGATACAACACACCGCATTGGTCATGCAAACCTTAAGTACACAATTTCCACCTGGGCGTACCTCTAACTGAGACAGGCTCGACACAGCTGTAAAGCCAGGGACACACATACGTATTGTGCCACTATTGGAGACACTCACCCCTTCGGGGAGTGACAACTACACAGTTGCCTACCCAAGTCACCCAACAGACAAGTTGGCCCTGACTACCTTGTGTTCTGGTGCTAGATTTGGAAAGAGCCTTGCCTACACTTGCCGCCCCCCTGGGAAGCACAATGCTCGTGCTCTGGCCGCAGCGCGGCGATGCCCTCGTGTAGCATCAAACCCCAGGTCAAATGCGAGTGACAACTCCAACTACTTAAAACTACACCATGACCATGGGTGAAGTTTAACTCTTCGCCAAACATCTGCTAGTGTACCCCACGGTCACGCCTCCTGTTCAGTCCAATATAGTAATTCATGACACTGACCCACAAGGGCCTAATACTGGGCTGTGTAAATGCGGCCCAAGGGTGGCCTTAAACAATCGGCTTGGTGTTGGATGGGTGCTAACATTATCTGGCTTAAGTGCCATCCCTTTGGCAGTCACTCCTGCCAAGATGTGCCAATGCAGGTGGAGGCAAGAGTTATCCCGCCCACCTTACTTCCTGTCCCAGTTATCTGAGTAACTCAGTGAAAGATGCACATTTGAACTGGTAGCGGAAACTGTTACTTACTCCTGCAAACGCTCTGCTCAGAGCAGCCCGCCAGACAATGGCTTCCATTGAGAGGCGGTGCCAACAGACCTCCAAGCACTTAAGGTGGTATCCCCGGGTAGGGCTCTAATCTAACACATGACCCGTGCTTCTGATACCGCCTCTGGCTGTAAGCCGCTCAGTGCTACTGATGCCTTGGCGCTTCCTGACCCACAGCCAGCTCACCCTGATACAATCCGCTCGTGACTGGGACTCAGAGTGGCGAAAGCACGAGACATCCTAGCCTGACCTTAGCTCTTCGCCAGGCTCCCACACAAGAACCCTCCACACACCTTGTGGTCTAAACATTCGCCCTGTGGGGCGGTTGTGAATGGACTGCACACAACTCCCAGGCATTCTCTACCAATGTTGAAAATGGAGTTTCTGGTTGGCTAGGGTATGCACCTAAGCCCGGCCAAGCCCACCTCCCTAGTCAGAAAGGAGTACACACTTAGGCGGACACCTGCCCACCCCCTAAGTGGCTAGGCAGAGACTTTGGCTTATCCCAGAGGCAGTGTAAATTAATGTGCCAACCATACTCCCACAGTGGCAGACTACAGCAGAGACTCCATACCAGGTTATTTTAATTACCCTTCGTATCGTCCATCCAAGAGAGACTTAGTACCATCTGCCCCTATTACCCTGTGCTACCAAACCTCATCATGACATCACAGGGATTACATAACTCACTAGGTCAATCGGGCCACCGTCCTACAACTCCGTTAGCACAACCCCTTAGTTGCTGGTAGGAACTGTACTTAGCATAACACAGCACCGAGTAAATGTAAAATTGTACTTTCCCACCATTGGGCTGGTAATCGACGGCCAAAACGACAAATCCTGGGAATGAGATCCCAGTTTCCTAGGGTAAAACAATAATTACCCTCCTGCGTCCGGCTAGTGGGACCACTACTAGGACTCGTGGGACGCAATCGAGATCTAAGGCATTGGTGCCACTTAAGTGCACTGTCAGTAACCTTCCTTACAGTGGGCATGAAAGAACTGAGCTGGGTCAATTAAGGCTGTTCCAAACAGGTGCCCCAAATAATTTGGCCCCAGAGCAGCTGGTAGTACTACAGCATGTGCTGTTGATTACAAGTATATGCACTCCTGACCTCAAACCTCCAGGATGTCGTGTGTTTAAAGCGTCGGAGCCACCCACGCGTGCTGGAGGAGGCTTTGCCTTGCCTGTTATTTAGCTGCTATGTCATTGCGTTCCTATATTTACTTCAAAAGGAACACTACACCTACAACAAGCCCATGTATTGGCTTAGTCAATGTTTCTACCTGCATCAGATAAAAACCACCATTATAGCTCAGTTGCATAGCCACCCAAGAGCTAGCCGCCCCCATCCATGGCTGCCAAGGTTTCAGATTGCTATGTGTGACATTTCCCTCATTTCAGTGCAACTATGAGTGACATTTAAAGGACTATGACTGACACTTTGTTGCGAGCAAAATCAAACAATGAAGATGAGGAAGACATATCGATATCAGTGATTTCCAGGCTTGGTGGCGCCTTGCGCGGTGTACACATGTTCCATAACCCTTGGTGGCACAAGGACCTCAATGGCCAAGCAGCGAAGTCTACACGCAATGCAATAAAACGAAACTGATTGCTCGCAGCGCACGCCCCCCCCAGGCGCCAACGGGACGAGCCGATGTTTGTACCGAGCATCCCCACTCCAAGGAAAGGCACCACAACCAACCAATCCGCTGCGCAGGTCGCTCACCAAGGCACCACTGTAAGGACCCCACCTTAACAACGGCCCCTACATGAACCTTGAGTGCACCCTGTGAATAATGTAGGCTGAAAACAGGGATATAGTCCCGTGACACCAAACTGGCTATGAACAGAACGCTGGTACTGGGGCTGTTCCACCTAGCAAGGACGCTGCGCCCATATAATCCGGCCCAGCACACGCCCCACCGACATACATCATGTGACGTTGCCTGTTCTGCGCCACCCTGAGCCACGCAGGTACCCAGACAATTCAACAAATTGCAGAGGAACACCGGGGAAATTGGGTGTCCTTAGTTATTTCTTCGGCTATTGCACGAGTCCACCCCACCTCTGCCGTAATTCCTCTAAATAGTGCCGCTGCACTTTGGGGCCCATCCGATCCTGCCTGACTCCGTAGTTTTCCTGCTGCGGTTTGCCCCACTATGATCACGGTAGGTTCCAGCATGCTCAGCGGTTGACACCTCCGACCGAACGTAAAACAACCATGGGACAGTGCCACCTGGTGCTAAAGCACCCTTCTGAGGATAGGTGACTACCCCTGTCAGTGAGTCAAAGTCAACTCTGTGAATTATGAAGCATTGTTAGCAACAGGAGTGTTGTCAAGGCCTTACTCGTGGGTGGGTCCACTAATGCCCCTGCAAACCACTTGTGACAATTATTAAAATGATTACTACCACTCTCTTAGCGCCACACTGTAACCACTTGCGCTACCTCCTGCGTGAAATAAAACACAAATTCAAGCCAAATAGTCATCAGCCTACGAGACATTCGGGAACGGCATTATCCCTTTATACATCGAACAAAACAACTACATTGGTTTGACTACCAGTTGAGACATGTGTACACGCATTCATCAATGCTTTAACTTTACGTGCGGCCAAGGTCCCCCCAATTCCTTCCTGAATGATGTTGGCTCTGTGCTTGGGAGGGACTACCTGTCCCTGTAGAATAACATGCGATACTCCTTTGTCGGTAATAATAGCTCGGAAACAGTGTACTATTGGCCTCTGGCAGCCTAAATGCGTAAATAGCTGACATGCGGTTGACTCCGTGCCTTCTATGAAAACATTTAACATACTTAACCTAAGACATTAAACATCAAGTGCTGCAAAACATCGAGACAGCCTTGGAAAACACTGTCATGACGGTAATAAGTGACTGCATCACCGCCAATTACCGACCCGTACTCAAACAACCCGAAAAGCCCGTATTTGACGGACAGGCGTGTTGAGGTACTGACTGGGGACCAATAATGGTACTTGGGTTCAATCAGGCGACACCCATTTTAACGCCTCCGCTCGTTAAATGGAGCCAGAAGGTGCGGCGGCCCACCCCGCCAGCAGGGCCGGCAGCAGCGCCCCCGAAATACCCTCAGCAAAGGTCTCAACCCCGCAACCAGAATAGGCACCACATAAGGACCAACCAACCATTGCCCGGCGCCTGAACCCGCCCCACATGTGGCAGTAAGTGGTCAGCTCGTCCCCCAAACGCACCAAGCGCGCATCGCAGGCAATTGCACAATGTACTCCACAAAGCGCACCCCCCGCGGCCTCACACGCGCTAGACATGTCGGCGGTTGACAGGACCCAGCACACAATCAACACGAAAATGCAAGAGAAACGGCAGTGCCCACCATTGCCAACCGGTCATCTCGCGCCGCCCACCCGCGGCCTTGGGATCACCAGCAACGAGCTCTAACCCACTGGGACAACCACCCGCTATCGGATTGAAAACAACTCTCGGCATAGGGGTGAAAGACCACAACCACTATGCCACTACAGGGACTCTCCACCCCGCTGCACCGCCGACCACTGCTGCGCCGCCCGCTCCTCCAACACAGCCCTAGGTGCAGTCAGAGAGAGCTCCGCCTGCACAGGTTCCAGTTCAACACAAATAAAACTATCTGAATTGGGTGTGTGCCCTGGAGTGTACATCCGTACAGCTCCGACTTCCACTTTGGATCAACTACTCCCGCGAGGGAGCACGTGGTACCGGGTACTCCCCTGACGTGGGACTTGGCTGTAACCGCAAAAGCCTGTCCAACCCCAGAACATTCACGCTGCACACCCGGAAACAGCTCCAAACGCGCCCGACAGCCCCGCTCGTCAGGGCGCTGTCACTTAGTCAAGCGTGCAGGCCACAGTAAAGTGCCCCAAGTGGTGGCAGGCCGACTGGCGGTGGTGGGCAGGAACCGGGGTCAGCCTGTGCCCGCGCCCCCTGTCTCTGGGTGCCCAACTGGTGATATACCCGGGTCACAGCCTGCCATGGCGAACGCTGTGCGTGCGCACGGAATTGCAGTTACTCTCAGTTCCAATTTAAAACAGGGTAGGGTCACCCGCACTTTTGCCGCCTCAAGCCCGCGGCCCCTCCCCCGACACCAGGAGGGCCGGAAGCAGGTCGCAAGCACCACCACGTGGCGGTGGCCGTGCATCCCCGGCAGTGCCCCCCAGCCCGCCTGGCGACAATCCTGGAATATGGATTACCCATCCAGCCCCCGTCTCCCGGACACCCGCCCAGACCAATCGACCACTGCCTCGCCAAAATACCCACCACAGCGAGGCACCAATCGGAGCAGATGCTGCCGGCTGATGCGGGACCCAAAGGCCCGAAAGTGCACTGCCTCCCCCGCCCGCAATCGGCGCGCTCCATCCGCCACGAAACGCCAAGGCAGTCCACCCCCACGACAAGCCGCGCAAACCGCCAGGCTAGCTCCCGGGCACACCAACACCATCGGGGTCACTGCCGGGATCTCCCGCGCCACACCACCAAACCACGGCCTCCCACGAAGGCATTGGAGCGCTCCACACGAGGACCTCATCTGCATTCAACATTTAGGCACAGGGAGATCAGGCACATGCCGGCACAGGGAGATCAAGTATTTTGCCCCAGGATCACAGGATGCGGACGCGACCCCGAAGCTCAAAACCTGGGTAAGGCATTGGAGCGCTCCACCCGATCCCCGCATCGCATTGCACATTCCGGCACAGGGAGATCAAGTGTTGTGACCAGGATCACCGGATGCGGACGCGAACCAGAGGCTCAAAACCTGGTTTAGGCATCGGAGCGCTCCACCCGATCCCCGCATCTACTTTCACATTCAGGCCCAGGGAGATCAAGGTTTTGCCCAGGATCACAGGATGCGGACGCGACCCCGAGGGGTTTAGGCAGTGGAGCGCTCCACCCGAGCACCACCTCTAAATTCCACATTCAGGCACAGAATCAAGTGTCTTACACCGGATCAGAGGATGCGGACGCGACCCCGAGGCTTGAAACCTGGTTTAATTATTGGAGCGCTCCACCCGATCCCCGCATCTACTTTCACATTCAGGCGCAGGGAGATCAAGTGTTTTGCCAAGGATCATAGGATGGAGACGCGAACCCGAGGAATCTGGTTTCCAGCACCAACGTCGGCAGTCCGACGGGTCACATCCTCCCCCCACAACCACCGGAGACATGCCAGGAGAGGCAGGGGTGAAACGCACTAACCCCGACTCACCTCCACGATCCCGACAAAGACGGCACGACGATGCCCCCGGCGAGCCTGGACAACGTGTCCAGACGGCGTGGCTGGGCAAAAAGAGGCCGTTGCGAGGGTCGGGGGAGGTATACATACCCTCCCTCCACCCCGGGCACACAGGAAGTGATGCCCCACGCCCACTGGCCAACGGGCTCCCGGCGGAAGCCCCTAGAAGCTAGAGCGAGGGGGGTAGGCTTGTGCCGCAATGGCACTAAGGGGCCGCCCTTTTAGGGTGCCCCCTTTGGGGGCGCGGGCAGCCGCAAACCTGCGGGTCAGAGGTCAGCGCGCTAGCAGGTATAGAACGGAACAGCAGGAGGAATGGTCTTGATACGAGCAATACCAGGAAGTAACTCCCCCCTCCCTCGAAGACAGTCGGCTGCAACTCAATCTTTAGATTGAACATGTCGATACGAGTGCGATATTAATTCCTTGCATCAGGCTTCATGGTGCTTTCTAAATCGTGCTTCACGTTTTTTATGAGTAGATTTAACATATTCCCATTTTGGCTGCATTTCATTCCTTAGTACGTTTTCAAAGACATTAAGCGTGTGGAGCATTTTACTTGCGTGCTTCTTGTAGCCTAACTGACTGAACAGCAACACTCACCTAAACAATGCATAGTGAGCCAAGAGATACTGGACACAATGGAATATCCTGACCTACAGACGGTATCCATAGTAACCTTAAACACTACTCTGAGTCCGAAAGGAGCACGAGTCTGCAGTGTCACTTCTTCACTTTGTACAACAAGCGCTCGCCAGGCAGCTGCTGTTTATTTTTCCATCGCGCTTTCACTTTAAAGTGAAAGCGCGATGCAAAAATAAACACACGGCGCCATGTCTCCTTTGGCGAATCCTTACCGCGTGCGATCTCTTGTCTTTATGGGGCCATGTGTTTAAACACATGGCCCCATAAAGATAAGAAAGTGCTTCACGACAGCCGTGAAGCAGGCCACCGAGTCCAAATGTAAGCCAAAGGGAGGCAACCAAAACACCTCATTTCCAATGGCAGGCCACCGTTTAGCATAAACGGTGACACCAGCCAATGGGAATGAGGGGCGGGGCTTAAAGCACTCTTCTGAAAGTCCTTTCTTACAAAACCCCTCGCGGGGGCGGAGCAGGGCTCTGCCCTGCAACGCCACGCGAGACCTAAAAATAAAAATAAAACTTACCTTTTGCTGCCGCGGCCGGCTGTCTCCAGCGTCGCGTTCGTCGCCTCTTCACTTCCTGGGTCCCAGCAGCCCCTGGGACCCAGACTCCCATCCAATCCCCGTGCTGCAGAACAGCACGGGGATTGGTCTGAGCAGGCAAGAAAGATGCCCTGCTCAGACCAGGGAGTCTGTGGGTTTTCTCCAGCCCGGCTGCTCAAACGGCTGGTCAAAACACATTTGCGCACTTAGGGAGTGGAGTGCACGTAGCACTCCTCCACTCCCCTTCCATGCCTCGGCCCGCCCCTCCCAACACCGCTAGCTAAGAGCCGGCAAATGTAAATAAAACGATGCAAGAGCATCGTTTTATTTTACATTTGCTGGCTCTGAGCCAGGCAGTGGGGCAACTCTCCTCCACCATTGCGGAGGAGCCGCCACTGTTACAAATACATATGTTATGTTATGTATGTTATAGAAAAGGGGATGTTGGGGGCCACAGAGGTGGTGCAGGGATTACAGTTCTACTGTCTGGAATGCTGATGTTATCTCCAGTAATCAAAGTGTTGCTGTTCCAACCGCGCCATTCCAGAGAGAGGTGCTGACCCCAGTTCTGCTCCCATCACTGAGGTCATGACCTTCCTTTCACAAAGTAAAAGAAAGAACTTATTGTCTCATGATAGGGAGACAGTGTGTGCTATTCAGAATACCAACCCCAGCACCCTGTAAAGCGGATGGCATCAAAAGAAAGGGAGCCAGAGTGCCAATTGAAAAGAAAAGCAGCAAAAAATGGGAAAGAACTCAACTCTGATTCCATCACAAGGGAAAATGCAGAAAAGGGATAGTGTAATGCAAATCCTCTTCAATAAGAAATACAGCGGCGGTTCCTACGCTAAGGCGGAGGAGCTTCGCCCCACTGCTTTTGAGCAGTGAAAAATTTAAAATAAAATGATAATAACCTTTGTTATTATCATTTTATTTTTCCTCACTTACTTCCTGCAGCTGAGCCGAAGTTGGAGCCGTCCATTCCCACACGTCGACACCCGTGCAGGAAGGAGGAGGAGTGGTAGCACTGCTTCAAGTGTGCATGACGGAGTGGTCGGCTGTCTAAGGCTGGCCAAACTGTCATGCGCACTTTGATCGCTCTACCCGAGCTGTGCTTTACTACGGGCGGAGAACAAGCAGAGGGTCGTAGGGGCTTAGTGAGCGCCCAATCATGGTGCTGCTCTCATGCTGGGTAATACCAGCATGAGAGCAGCATCTGGATTGGTGTAGGGAACGCTGTGGCATGCTGGGAGTCGAGGTCAAGGAGCAGAAGCCAGAAGAGCACAGACGCTGCAGAATGCAGGTAAGCTAAATATTTTTAATTCATTTCCCCGGCACTGCCTCACCACTTAAATGCCGCAGCAGCCACCACTGAAGAAATTGGCTTGGAACAACTAGTATGATTCGCCAATGTTCCTGCTTGTTTCCTTCTACAGGCAAGTCAAAAAGGGAGAACAGGAGAAAGATCTGTCAGAGAGAGATGTGAGAGACATAAGAAAGGTTCCTCCATATTCCTGATATTTGTATTATATGTAAGTCAAGAGGAAAACCCATCAATGACATGCAAGAACAGGAAAACCAAATATTTTTATTGATCATTGTAAGAAAGAATTTATTACCTAGTGCTTTCCTCATAACTTGTCCAAACATAAGCATTTTTTATTTTCTGCATGATACATGAATACTATAAGTAGTCCAAGGCATATTTATGGACGTATCAGTGCTGCAGCTGAGTTTTAATGCAATACAGCATTTTATTTTTCTTAACACAATTACTGTTGACAGAAGGCCCCTAATTCATGTGTAGAGATATGTAATAAAAGAGCATAGCTGCCAAGTTTCAGTTTCCATATATGTGACATTTCCTTGATTGCACCAGTGGCGGTTGGCAGGGAACGCGGGTGGTGAGGTGGGGGGGGGTTAGGGAGGGTAAAAAAAAAAAGACAAAAAGACCACTTACCTGGTCGGCCAGCCGTGTCTCCTCCGCTTTCCTTCCAACGAGTCCCGGAACGGAAGCAGGAAGCAAACAGGCTCCCCTAAGCCAATCAAAATGCTGCAATGCATTGCAGCCTTGTGATTGGTCTGAGCGCTGTGGTTCGGCGCTCAGACGGGCTATAAGCCTGGGAATGTTCCCCACCAGGCTGTGCTTTACAGCCTGGTGGGGACCATGCAAAGTGCGCATGACTGTTTGGCCACCTCAAGACGGCTGGCCAAACCTCCATGCGCACTTAAACTGTGTGCTTACCACTCCTCCCCCTTTGACCCCAGCCCCGCCAAGCCCTAACCTAGCCCCATAGCTAAGAAACATAAAATGATAATAATGATGTTATCATCATTTTATTTTTCCTTTTTCCGTGACATTAATTTCAGATATGACCCTTTTGGTTATAAAGCCCCTGGGTTGCTGGATTTCCTGAGCTTCTGGACTGCAGTTATTGTTTCTGCTTTAATGTAACTTTCGAGGTAAGATCCCAGCTGTGGGTAATCTGTGCCAGAGTCTTATAGATGGACAGGAGCTCACCCAGTTCTCCAGTGAAAAGGAAGTGGAAAACATAGTTCCTGGACATGTGCAGCTTTGAAGCCTGGAGCCCTTCATAGTGAGAGATGCTTCTAAGAGCAGCCTCATTCCAAGGTACAGCACCTCACTGAGCCTCAGCTGCCTCTGGAATCTTTATTGATGATAGGAGAGAGTCTTCAGTGCACTTTAGTGATGAGAGAGTGTCCGAACCACCGAACCACCCCTCACAGCTTTCCAGAGCTGCTGTCTTGCTTCATCTGTGACACTGCAAGTGCACTGCTACTGCAGAGCTGTCAAATGAGGTTACGCTGTAAAGTCTCCAATGGGGAAAGGGGGCAGAGCAGCGCAAAAAGTGTTTTTGTTTTCAAGTGATATCAGTTCCAAAGGATGGCCTCGGATGAAAGTTCATTTGATACTGTTCAGCTCAACTTTTGGGAGGGGGGGGGGGGGATTGGCTCATTTGAATGTAACCTTAGATCCAGTGCTTTTGACTGCCTAAGGCCTGTAGCTTTGGATAGTTAGGCAGCAGTCTAAGCTCTGAGGCAGAAGTCTCATCTAAGAATTGGCCTTACAGCGTCAGAAGTGATCCAGGGGGGTAAACAGTTCTCTCCCACTACACACCACATTCCTGCTTGTCACATTGGAGTCGAACATATACCGTTTCTTTCTTGTAAATCTAATGAGGGTTATTGAACAATTTCCATTGTTTGTTTACAAAAAAAAAAATCTTAACATTTGCATTAGACTGGCCAAATATTATAAAGGAATGATAAAGCGATCAACACTGTAGGGTCAACCTCTTCATCTTGAACACTCTTGGTAAAATTAAGACAGCTGAATTTTAGACTAATAACGAACAAAATCATGACCCCTGCCTAAAAATCAGGGAAAACATGGTTTTGCAATCTAAGCTTTGTGGAAACAAATATTTTTAGTGGGTAGTGTGTCAAAGTTTTCATTTTGCACATGGGGAAAAATAACACAGAATGAGAAGAAATAATGTTGTCTTGAAACTGAGTGAGCCATCTGTTTTTAACATTCAGAGGACCTGAACCCCAATGAAAATAATATGTGCGCTTTGTTTATTTAACCGCCACAGTGCTGGGGAAGTTTAAACAAGGTGGGGGATCTATCTTCCTCGCTGTGCTCGGTCTGTGTTGCATCCACCGTCCTGAGACTCAGCAAGCTAAGATAGAGTGCTTGCAGTGATCAGGCCACTTCAACAGCATTTCAGCTACGGGTGGCCTAGGGTTTACCTTCATCTGTGACTCTTCAAGATACCAGTACTTATCGTAGTGACACTTAGGGGCAGATTTACAAGCCCCTTGCGCCACTTTTGCGTCACTTTTCCCATGTTAAAAGTGACGTAAAAGTGGCGCAAGGGGCTTGTAAATCTGCCCCTTACTGTTGTGCTAGCGCCATGACAGTACGTGTCACCGGCCCGCCGCAACTAATCCTCCCTGCACGGCCCGGGCTGCGGGCAGCGGCCGCAGTCCAGGACTCGACGACTCATGCAGGCTGCCTGCTGAACTTAAAGCACCACCACTCCAGCAGCAGCTGCGGTCCAGGTCAGGTCACGGGCGTCATCACATTACAGCTGCGTAGCACAACAACGCGCAGTGCGAGCAGCGGCGGACTGACAGCCACACCCCTGCCCACGCCGCTGGCAGCCAGGCCAACCTATAGGTGTGTGCAGTCAGTGTCAGTCTGTCGGAAGTAGCCATTGGGAACCGCAAATCATGAATACACTGATTCACTCGAATCTGAATGCTGCGCCGCGGGTAATGGTATTGTTGGCTGCCCGTGGTCCACGAAGGGGACCCTCCTAAGAGGGCGGCCGCCTTAGTGCCACATGATGGCACGCGAGCCAGCCCAGTGTAGGGGGACCCTCTAGGGGTCCGCGCGCCCGCGTCACTTCCGGGCAGGAGTAGGCGGGGGTGAAGTATAAGTACCTCTCCCCCCCACTTGGCGTCCTCTTTTCCATGACCCTTGTCGCCGTGTGTGCAAATGCCAAATATCCCCAGGAAGACCTCGCTCTGGACCCTGGAGGAGCGACGGCGCCCCGTTAGTCCTACGGGTGGTTGTAAACCTGAGCAACCGGGTGTTGCCTGGAACGCTCCGCCCCCTTGGGGGCATGAGTAATGAGGTGGACTGGGGGTCCACCGGTGGGAGGGGTTACCCCCTCCCCCAAAATTGGTAAGCACCGATTGGCTAAGACCACGGTGTAATTTGGCTCATCAGGTGGGCAGGCGGCGGAGGGGCTGCCTGCCCTTGGATCGCCCGTAAGATAACCCACCATGTTGGCATATTTGTATGCGAATAAACCTGCAGCAATTTTCTCCACTAAAAGAAAATGTGTTGTGTCTGTTTATTTCTTCAGGAGATTGCTGTATGGGGAGGGGTGTGTTGCCAATATTGGCACTATACATTGTACCCCCTAAAGCCAGCCCAGAGTGAGCTGAGCCAGTTCCCGAGCCTGCCGCAAGCAGCATGGAAGTGTACTGACCGCTTTCTGTCAGTGGTGCTAATTAGCAGCCGGCGCTCCGGCTTAACAGTAGAGGAGGCACTATAAATGCGTGACTTTGCACTTCAGTGTGGTCATGCGGAGCACTGCACTGAAATGCGCTAGTCTAATGCCTGATGTGTGGTACTTGGCAGGTCTGAAAGAGGTTTTGACTTTACAAAGGCCACTAACTCCACTTAAGCTGTGGCCATAATAAAAAAAAAAGGGCTTCTTTAGGGTAACTGTAAACTAATGGACAGACTGGATAAAATATAACTTCAACATACAGAATAATTCAGCATTGAGGTGTGCAATCAGCTAACAATCTGTTTTCAAAATGTTCTTTACAAAAACACTTTTTCATTTCTTGGGATATGGCAAACACTGCAAACTTTATTTTAAGAGTTTGATAAAAACAAATGTGCAGTAGTCAACCTAAGGCTTTGGGTGATATACTCTGCAGTGAAGCAATCAATTTGAGAAACAGAAACAGATATTTCCAAAGTAATTACTCAGCTTTAGACCTCAGCTTTAGGCCGTCCTTTTCAGGTCTCACTCGATCGGTGGACAGTGAAGCATTGTTTTCAATTAGGAGTCTGAGAGAAGGCAAATGTTACTTGATATACAGAGTCCAACTTTAAAGCAACAGAAGAGAAAGAAAGAAACCTTAACTGGCTGTGTTCATGCATCTGCACTGGGGGAATAAACCCAGGCTTTGAGGGATACACAATGTTACTATTCAACATGTATTTCAATTGCAGCACAACCTCTATGTGAAAATGACTTTGAACAAACAAGGATTCACATTTGCCTATTTTTTTATTTTATTTTTGGGTCTCTGCTGTATTTCCTCTTAGGCAAAAAAAACACAATGGCTTTTCTGTGTTACCAGCCTACCCAGGAACAAGACAATGAATTCTGCTGACATGCAATACTGTCAAAAGCGTATGAAAAACATATATTAAAACAAGAATTAAAAGTATCAATTCATGTCCAGAGCTGTCAATGTGCTACCTTAAGTCCATAGTGACATTATTGTATAACTGGTCAGCACTGGTCCAGGATAACCACTGTAAACAGTTTCCAAGCAGGCTACCGGGGGTAAATGTATCTCACCAGGGTAACCTCAACATTTGCCATTGGATTCAAGCTAGCCTGGTTGATATGGGGTGATACCCCAAAACTGGTCCGAGGATGCTTGCTTCTGGTCGAGGGAGGACCTGGTTTGGCAGTTCGGGCTGGTCTGTTACCATGGGAGCAGGATCAAGACTAATTTGCATATGGCTGGGTCTAAACTGGGGTGGCATGGTGAGCAAAAGAACAATGGATTTAGCCCAGATCTCTTGACTAGGGATGAATGTTTAATTTGTTCTGCATTCCATCCATCATCTGTGTGTCTTTAACCTCAACATTTGACATTACCGTGGCCATCGGTGACTAAAGTAGAAGACCCCCTTAATGACAAGCATGAAGTTATCATTGATGGGTTTCGGGCTCAAGTGACTAATGCATCAACTCAAGGATTCTGTGCTTCACCTTAGGGTGACAGGTTCAAATCTTGGTAGGTGCATTCACCCTTTCATCCTTATGACATCAATAAAAATGAATACCAGTGAGTTGAATAACAATAAATACCTGTTGTTCAACAGCAAGGAGTAAATGTGTGCTTTA
This sequence comes from Calotriton arnoldi, assembly GCA_963921515.1. Lineage (NCBI taxonomy): Eukaryota > Metazoa > Chordata > Amphibia > Caudata > Salamandridae > Calotriton > Calotriton arnoldi. The sequence goes on along the minus strand of CAWUFW010007748.1, from coordinate 727,699 downwards.
CAAATACACTTTCTATTATTCAAAAAAGTGTGTAAACACTAAAAGAAGACAATCATTCTTCTGCCTACTTGAACCACCGCCTGAACATCCATCAGCCCAGCAGATACCTCTGCTCCGTGTCCCTTTCTCTAACCCTCACCTCCGCATCCAACGTAGCAGATGCAGACTTCGCTCCTTCTCCTACCTAGCAGCGAAGACCCTTTCATCTACGGACCTCCCCATCTCTTTCAGAGTTCCGAAAGTCCCTGAAGACCTGGCTATTCGGCTAATCACCTGGCCACTGACAGAGCCTGGATACCCTCACGGGTAACAAGTAGTGCTCTACAAATCTACTGATTGATCATTCTAATAATATTGCAGTGAACCTTCATCTAAAGCTCACAGTATTAGTACCCCGATAGTAAAGTCCATACACATCCTTTAGCCTTCCTTTTGAGCATTTTCATTTTGTCCCTCTTAAAAGTTGTAGCTGCCATTGCCTCTGCCCTTTCCACCGTATTTAAAACTCTTCTCATGACTCAATGTTCACATGTGGGAGATGAGCACATTCTTCAAGTGTCTCACGCTGGAAAGAGCTGATGTACATGATTTGATAAACCACAGCAGTCTCTTTCCAGCATCTCATTCCAGCTGTGTTTAGAAGCTGTTTTCTTAGCAGTGCTCCACTTAGATCATCGATAAGCAGCCCTGACGGTCTTCTCTGTTAATTGCCTGTCGCGATTAGTTAATCTCTCACTTGGCAGGCCACTACATCATTGCATTAATCATCAATAAGCATAATGAGGTGTCATTATTCACTAGCTACCACTTTACCATTCAAAGAGGTTCCTGATTCCCACTGCAGGGAAACATAAAAAAAAGCCATGTCAATGATCACTGGCAGATGCCCTCATCAGTAGGATGCACTGTAAATGGAGAGCAGGCTAAGAGGATCAGGGTGCTTGCACTCAGTTGGGCAGATTGCGCCCTCCCTCACAGCTGTGAGAAAATGCCCCTTTTTGCCTGGTCGCCCCATTTTTTACGGAATTTTATTGCTGGTGTTTAGACTCTTCACACTAGGGCACTGCTGTTGCATATTGTTTGTGCCCTCCCCTAAAACATACAGAAATATGCTAATCCTCGATTGGCATATTTAACCGTTTTATAAGGCAATGGCATGTGGTGGAGAAATGCACCCATGGCATGAAAAGTAAATGTCACATGTAGACTGCAGCACATATTGTGCCATCCACAAGTGTGACAAGGCAACACATGGATTCAGGTCTACCATTGTAGCCTGACTGCTGCAGTGTAAAACATGCAGGGCGACATAATAAAATAACCCTTTTTGACAGTTAAAAAAAACTTTTAAATATTAATGAGTCATCACTATGTATCCCTTGTAAGGTAGGGTGCATGGTATTTAAAATATGGACATGTAGAAAATTATTGTTACCATATCTCTACAATGACAGTGCCCTAAAAGCTTTTTTTACTGTGGCAGGCTTAGCTGTCCTATGTACAAAATCATAGTACAGATTAATTACTTTTACTGCTATCTCAGGAATGGAACAAGACAGAAATATAATTAAACTATTTTTAATAGTTATTAGTTATTTGAAGTTTGATTTCTAATGAATATTAGGGAAAAGTAACTTTTATTATGTTACTCTTTACCTGCATGAAGTATAAGAAGGATATGCCAGCTCCCAGCTTGTGCTCAAGCACGGGAATAGATGTGAAAGAGGTGTGAAATGTCTCCCTACAACTAACAATCGGCTGACCTGAAAGGGGCAGAGATGAGTCGTCTGAACTCCATAGATTATTCTGAGTGGAGGCTGTGGGCAACTTGTTGATACCACACTTTCAAATCCTGCTTGACTGATCTATTGAGTCACATGTAACATTTGGGAGACACTTCAAAGGAAGAAAACAGGATGTCAAGCCAATTCTGTGAATCCCCTGTTTGGTTGCTAAAGGACCCAGCGTTTTGCCATCACAGACATCTATCTCTGGGTTTGTTGCGGGTACAGTGCCCGCTTCAAACTGGATTTTAGTATTAGATGTGGAAGGACCCTGGTGATTTCCCACACACACCCCTAGCCCTCAGAGCCAAAGTTTATGTGTCGCTGAAGACTTTATCTGTCTTGAAAATGTCCTGGCACATGGCATTTTGGGCCTGTTTGCAGTAAGGCAAACAGGAACTACTGAAGACATGGGTAGGGTTGCCCCTTGGAACTTTTATCCCATTGGTTAGGTAGTGCCAAGAGTCATCGCCATCTACTAGCTAGTGCCAGACATAACAGTAATGGGCTTGCAAAAGTATACCAGGCAGGCTGAACCTGCTGCACTTGGCATCTGCGACATGTGAGAAGATCCTGCGGAGGCTAGACCTCGTTCCACTTGAACTCCAAAGACAAAGAGATCTCCAAGAATCATAATGCTGAGATCTCCAAGTATCATAAGGCTGATCCCCAGGGTGGTTCCTGGAACATAAAAAGACTGAAGAGGACATATATTTGAAGAATCTCAGCTATACGGTGGCAACTGGGCCTGGACTGGACTTTCCTGTTGCCCTCTGTCTGATACCCAGATAATTTTATGTGCTCCACCTGAGGTCCTGGGGGCCTTGCAAGTGTACTCCTGTAGTTGTTTGGGTGCCAAAGAGCTTTGGAAACTTTTTCTGATCTATGGTTCAAGGGCTCCAGAGCTCCTAGAGGAAAAGTATCTGACCAGCAGTCCACAGCATCAGAGTTAATGTGAGGTTTGTCCCATGTGGAGAAGTGTTTTTCGACAGGAAAATGTCAAAATCCCGTTTCAGTCTGGGACCTAGAAATGTTTGTGAACTTTCCTACTTCTAGGCCCCAGTGGACCTGTGCTCCATCAAGATCCACCTCAGATTATGCCTAGGTCACGGTCTACCACAACCATTGACTACCATTGGCGCTTTGCACCTTCCAGTGCTATTTTCTCCTAAATATAAAAAAAAATCATCTATTCGGTTCCCCGTATTAGATTCTTATCATTTTGTTTAATGAATTTTACTCTATTTAAAAAAATTATACTGGGATTTTGCAGTGTTTAGTTTTCGACACTTTTTAAATCTTTGGTACTTATAAATCCTTTACACAAGTTAAGCCTGTCCGCTCTGTGCCACAGCCACCAGAGGTTGAGCTCAGGTTTATATTACTGAAATCTTTTGACTTGACCTTGCGAAATAGCGACTTTAGTACTTGTGATGAACATCAGTCAATCCAAACTAATAAACTACTTTCTCACGACACCACTTCAAATTTCTAATCCAGATTGATTTACCTGTGCAAGCTTACCAATTCTTTGATGGGTTGGTCACAAAGTAGTCTGATGCCATGGTACCTGGGTGGTAGTATATTTACAACATAGATGATTTTCAGGGTCTCTGCAGGTCATAGTATGTCCACCTGTACAATTATTCAGTAAGATGGCTATAGTCTGTGAAATTGTTCAATATGCCCTTATAACCTTCAGCAAGTTCTGGTCTAGAGCGACTCACGTCTATATGTATAGAGTCTCCATTTTATTAAGTTCTTCCCAAGGTTCGTACGTGAGTAGGTTCAGCAAGACACCTAATGGTTCAAGATAGCATCCTTTTGGAAGGTACCAGTAAACCCTTCCCTATCTCTTTAACATGGCTCACACCCAATTTAACAACAGAGTGGTATAAGTAAATGATTACACCTCTCGGAACTCTCACAAGGTACCTCCTCCTTTAGCCAAGGCATCTTTTCTGGAGAGCAAAATTTCACCCTGGGTCATGGAGGGAACAACTGGAATAACCCCTTTGAGTGAATGGGACCAAGAGTTTCAAGGCATTGTAAAGACAAAAGGGCATTGCTTCTGGCTACATTATGTGTCCCCGTGGTAGGAATGCATTTGAGAGCAGAAACCAGATAATGCTCAGAGGATGGTATCTGCATTATATAAGTCGATTTTTGCTCGAGACAGTAGAGTGGCATTTTTTTTATTAAGCCAGTGGCTGGATAAAGCACTAAACCTTTTATCTCTCGAGAGTATGTTTTAATTGCTTCACCGTTAGTGAACTTTATTTAAAATTTGAACATTGGAATGGTTAATGCACCACTGGAGACAAAAAAAGTCTCTCAGCGTTTTAACATTGCAATATTTGCCTTTCTGTTTCTCCATTTTTCATTTAGAACATTCAACCCTCAGTATTTAAAAATGTTCTAATAGACTTATAGCCCTTCTGCCTCCGGTTGTACCAGTTTTTTAAGGCCCTCTCCCTCGTTATAGACCCTGCCCAGCGTCTTTAACAACTGGTATGGCCAGAGCCAGAATGGCTATAAGGCTATTAGAACATTCCACCCACTGAGGAAAGAATGATCTACATTAAAAAGGGAGAAACAGAAAGACAAACATTGGAATGTTGGCCATAATGCTTATACCAGCCAATATTAGCCCTGCGCTACTCATTGTCTTCAGTGGAGCTCCCAACATTCCAATGTTCTAATATTTATTCCTACCTCGCAGCAACAGCCTAATGACTGCCAAAGTGGACTGCACTGTTGGAAAGAAGCAAGGCAATTTAAAATTAGTAGGTATGGTCTGGGTGAGTTCAGTAGGCCTCCCATCCTAACAGTGGTCAAATTCAAGAAGTTAAAAAAAAAAATCTCAGGGGGCCAATGGATTTTTTTTACAGCTATCCACAGCGGAGATGATGCATGGTTTTTATAATGTGTAGTCTTTCCACAGTGCTCCAATTGATTACCCTTCCATAGTTTCCTCTCTGGCCAATCCATAAAATGACTTTGGGGCATATTTACAAGGGCTTTATCTCCGCTTTTTGGCTTAAAAAGCCAAAAAAGCAGAGATAAAACTATCGCCCTATTTACAAGAGGGTGCTAACATGCATAATCGCATGTTAGCACCCTTTCCTAACGCCTCCTTTGCATCTCTAATGAGATGCAAAGTGGGCGTACTCCGGATGGACTACCTTGCAAATATCGCTGATGTTCACATCGCGATATTTACAAGGCTGCCCTAGCATTTTAGCACACGTTAGTTTTTGGAGAAAACCGCTGTTTTCTCCAAAACTAACGTCTGCTAAAATGCAGACTTACCTATCCCTAACATTGGGGTGGATTATGCTGATACGACCCTGTGGGTCGTATCAGCAAGAGTTATCGCCGTTTTGCAGGGAACATCGCTGGAAAACAAGCGATGTTCCCTGCAAAACGGCGATAACCTCGCTATCTCTGGAATTTTTATCGCCCTGGAGAAACGCGTTGTTAATAACGCGCTACCAGGGCGATAAATTCCAGAGATAGCCTGCGATAACAGAATTATCGCTAAGAACGGCCAGCGATAATAATTATCGCTGACCGTTGATAATATGCCCCTCAGTTGGCCTAATTATAGGTATTAGTATGAATACCATTGCTCGATACTTCTGCCTGCTTTGAAAGTTACTGAAAGAAAGAAAATCAAATAATTGAAAGTGGTTCCTGGTTTGACTAGAGGCTGCGCATGGGCTTGGAAAAATATGAACGTTTATGTTTTTTTACAGTGTCCTTCTTCATCCTAATGTGTGTGGTAATGGAAACCAAGGTCCATAAGTGGTTTCCTTGGTCTTTGGGCTGAGCATCTATGCCTTTTGCCACCTAATGGCTCACTGGTGCTTTTCTTAAGGTCCTGGCACTCTTGGAAAATGACTCTTGGTCTAAAATAAACTCCCTTTGGATTATTTGTTCAACATTGCTCTCAACCTTTCATACCACAAACAACATATAATTATCACCAGATGCCAAAACTCACAAGTTTATTACAGAAATATTTATTAAGTTGGTTAAAAAAAGAATGCATTCATATTTTCCAGTAATGCAAATTTAATTAAAATACATTAAAAACAACACTGCTGTAAAAATAAAATCACATATATAACACAAATGGCTCAATCTACATATCAAAACATAATCATATTACAATCCATTAATGTCTCATCTCATAAATCTTTCACAAAAATTGCACATTTGCCCATAAACTTATTTGTAAAAACTTTCTTCATAAGTAGACCAAAAAGCAATGCGTTTCGGAGGCATACACAGGTCCAACCTCCTTCTTCAGGCTTGCTACTAATCTGTTCCCACAGTTTATATCTATATGGAAACATACATAAACAAGCATTGGCATAGCCAATAGGTCTCGCTTTTGGGACCTTATAAGTATTTAGTTATGCAGCACAATATCCTTGGTGCAACAACATTAACTGTTGCATGGTTAAACACTTATAAGGTCCCAAAGGTGAGACCTATTGGCTATGCCAATGCTTGTTTTAAGTTTGGGTCGTGTAAGGGTAAATATAGAGGGTGACGGAAGTTCGTGGCAGGAGGCTAGGCATATTTTGGTTTCAGGGAAGGACATGCTATGCGTGGATTCCCATCACTTATCTGCCCCTGGATGGATTTTGAAAGCAGGGGCAGGTGATCTGGAGGGGCTGTGCATAATCTAAAATTAAAGGTGGCTAAACGTTAATAACAGAACTGCAGGGCAAGATGATCTGGGGGCGGGGCTATGCAGAACATGAAATTCATAACAGAACAATTGTTCACCTTGGGGTTCTGAGTGACGACATAGACAACCTGAGCTTCGGTCTGTGTCTCTCTGACGTGTCTACCTCGCGATGCAAACCATCCCCCTTATTCTCTCTTATCCATCTAATGTGTATGTTTACAGCAGACCAACAGGAGGTTTTTTTTGTTACACCTTTATTTTTGCAAGTTTTCAGGTTGGAGGGAAGGTAGGGAAAAATGTGCAGATGTGCAGTTCTTCAAAGTACATACTCAAAACAAGCTCAGCGTGGGCCAGCCACTGAGAGAATCGTGCTTACACCGAAGTTATCCAACAAGTGAAGAGACCGTCATGACAAAGGGAACTGATTACTGCTTACAGATCTTGAGAAACAAGCGATCACTGTCTTATCTTCTCTTGCCAGGCTCTCAACTTTCATAGTTTCTGAAAGGAATCTGCATTTTCTCATTTCGAGAGTCTGTCATGACCCACAGCTGCCAGCTTCTCTGCACACTGGTGCCCCATCCTAACCCTCCGTAATTGCAACGGAGGAAGGGCGCGAGATTAATATACATTCTTTATTTGTTCCCTACGAATGTTAACCAGATGAGGTTGAGCTCATAGCGTGGGTGTAAATTATTGCAAAGTTCTATTACGTGTTTTGGTTTGCCCTTGAGGAGCTCCCACGAACACTTGTCATTAAAATAAGCATTGCACTTGCTTTAAGAGCTTTTAAAAAGTGCAGCCTTTTGATGACCATACAGCAGAAGCGTGCTATTGGACGCAAGCAAGGTCTGCCCTGTGATTGGTCAGCAAGCACCAGTTCCGACCAGCATTGTTGCCTTTACACTGTTAGGTTAGAGTGTAATTACGTGGCATTCCTTAGTAGGCCTGAGGTGTTGTGTTTGGACTCTGAACTCGCTTTCAACAAGCCTTTCCCTTTTAACACACAGAGCAGGGAAAACAGCGTGACGCACATGTTATATCTTCCTCTTTCAAACTCGCTAAAAATATCTGGTCAGTGATAATGCTTGGGTTGTAAATATGTCAGTGCAGCAGCCCGCGATGTCAGGCCAAACATATGGAGCTATAATCGTGTGTCAGATGAGATTTTCCCCAAGCGCGCTCAGTCGGCTCGCGCGCCTCTGCCCAGGAGCTCCTGGCTGGTGCGCAAGTGTAAACAAACACTGCCGAGAAGAAGTTGAACCTCCCGAGCCCCGGCCCCGTTCCGGAGCCCGCACAGCGCGCATATGCCTCGAGTTTTGTTTCGAATTTTTCTTCTACTGTAAATTGAATTTGCATTAAACAAATGACACGTGTGCCAGGCTGAAATGCCTGGTAAACAAGCATTGGCCGCGCGGCCGTTAAAGTGACACGGCCGCGAAACTGAAAGTGATCGAGGAGTTGGTGGCGATGGCTCAGGCGAGACCTAAAAAAACAAGCCCGCGAGTGGTGCGCGCGCACCACAGAGGAGCGGGGGCGAGCGAGCGCGGCAGCCTGCTCAGCTGACGAGACGCTCAGCTGACCAGACGCTCGTGCGTCGTGGCTGGCCTTTGGATGAGTACGCGCGGCAGACATGTGTTTCCACTTATCGCGCCCGCGTCTGGGCACGATAATTGGAAACACATGTTTGCCGCGCGTACCCATCTCAAAAAGGCCAGCCACGACGCACGAGCGTTTGTTGGACTGCTTTTGAAACCGCTTACATTAAGTCTTCGCCTCTAAGCAGCGCTTGCGCGCTACTCGAGGCTCGACCTAAAAAGACACTTCAATATTACAATGTCAATGCAAACCTATTTATAACCAACCCAACAAAAACATCAATTATAATATCAACATTCTAAAATCTTGAAAACAATTATTGCAATGTTCAATTAATTTGCTGGCACTATAAAAACTGGTGATAATAAACACAAACAGAAAAACACACAGAATACTCATGCATACATACATGCACTAACATGTTATCAATGCTATATCTTCATTAATTGCCAAATGTGCTTATAAAGGCTTAAAACTATATGCCTGCATATCCGTAAAATATCAGGATATATGAAACACAACCCATAAGCTATTCTGCTAAAGGTCTATTAAAACAACCCTTTTAATATATATGCAAGAACCAATGAATTTCACTCTTTCTGTGTTTGTTTCCTTATTGCATATGGGTTAAGGATAAATTTAAACTAAATGTAATACTAAATTGTCCCCAGTAGATCGATCAAGGGAATCAAACAGCTCCTTGCACTCATATTTGCTGATAATCAACACTATGTACCCACCAAATAATATATCGGTCAGTGTTCCATAGTCAGGAGTCTCCTTCTCTGATACACCAAAGGATGTAAACACCACCCACAATTATAATGTTGTGCTGAGGGGACACGTCTTCCCTCTTGTTAGACTCTCTGAAAATATAAAACCCAATACACCTGTCATAATTGGACTAGACGACTACCTAATCAGTAAGTTTATTTAATTCAAAGCGGCATAAAACCTTTTATTATAATTTCAAACCTACCAAAATTGTCCTGGACAACGACCTGTATATTAATTATTTGCTGAATTATATTTATTTTGTTGTCTTTCCCGTTGGAAGTTGTTCAAATGTCCTAAAAAAAACAAAATATCAAATCAGGAACACACCATCTAACATCAAAAGCGTGCACCCCCTGCTAATTATAACCATGACTGTGCTTCTAAACGTATAAAAAAACAATCGCAGTCAAAGTTACCATAATAGATTTGATCACAAGCGTGAACTCAAAAGCGACATCTACTTCTCTTCATTGGCTTTAATTCTGTTTATACGCCACTCGAGTAACCTAGAATTTTTTTTGTATATGACTCCAATTAGAAAATAACTGTGATGCCCTCTATGGGAGGACCAAACTTATCCCCCCAGTACTCACTTAATCCAGCTACGGCCTCTTTTACATGGGACTACCTGACAACTGACCGGGCAAGTATGTATAGCGCTTAAATTCGCCCACTATAAATTTCATACCTTAAAAACACACCGATGCCCTGTCCCACACACCGCTGCTCATCTAAAGATGCTAGGTTCTCACAGTTCTGTCTCTAACACCACAATATTGTTGCTGTAATACCATCCCTCTTCATAAACTTAATTATGTTTATGCATCAAACCCGACATACTGAGCTTCACCATCTGCATTTAAATCGGTGCTTTTTAAATTCAAACGCAAATTCTTACTTAATATCAACAACGCTACTTCTATGGAAATACCGGGTTCTAAAATAAACTATCAGTGCCTCAAAACAACTGATTGCCACAGGTTCGCAATGAACCTGGGGTGTTTGTGGATCACAAAAAATTCCTTGAAACATGGTCACAAATTTCCAATCGTTGCAGTCGTGATTGGATGCTTTTAATAATTGAAACTGCACAAGAAGTGATTGTCTTAGAAAGAGAAGCTATAGAGAAATTGGAAGCTGAACTTATGGACAAACAAGCTTTAGAAGAGGCGAAACTTAAATTGGAGGAGATTAACAAAGATGTTGATGGGTATAGGGATTATTTATTAAATAAAAAAACTAATAAACTTAAAAAGGACATTAGTAGATTTACTACAGAGCTTGCATATCCCTACCTGAAAGAGAATTACTATGATCAGAAGAATGATCAGGGATGGGACAGGAATCCGTATAGAAGACCTCGTTACACACGAGGGGGTAGAAAGGAGGTCACCTTCTCTGATACCTCAGGATCAAGTGGGGATGAGGAATTGGAACCGAGAAAAGAACAATTAGGCAGAGGGTCCAATGAAAATTATGGGGATTTTTTAGAGCAAAAAAACAGGAGGGGTCGATACAATGGGAATCAAATGAGGGCACAACCAGTACGGAGTCAACCGCCGCAAGAATATATGCGGACCAGGAATCAGAGCTATTGGCGCTAGATAAAATTCCTATTATCAATTTGTCTAACAGACTCCTCAATCAAGATGAAATAGAGGTCTTGGGGAGAGGTTTTAGTTTTGTGCCCACAGCTAGGATTAATAAATTTCAGCTAGAAAGGGATCTCAGAATGTTTTTTAGAAAAATCAGATTAACGAGGTTTTTTGAAGACAGATTGGGTCGGGAATCGGGTAATGTTACTGGTCTCAAACCCAAATCAAATTTTACACCAACATTAGCACATGTTGGTAAAAATGTAGAGACGTTTGAGAGGGTTGTTGAGATAGAGGTGCAGAATATTATTAAAAATGAGAATCCTCATGATTTTAACCTTAGCAAGAAACAAAGGGCAGCGATTAAGAGTTTAAAAGAAGATTTGTCCATTATTATAAAACCCGCCGATAAGGGTGGGGGAGTGGTAGTTTTTGACACATCAGATTATGAGAATAGGATGTTTAAATTACTGGATGTGTTTGAACATTATGAGAAGGTACAGGATAGTGAATTAACTGCTTTAACAAAGAAATGTAATGATCTTCTGATGGAAGCTAAGGAAAATAATTGGATTTGTGAGGCTGAGTGGAGATTCTTAAACAATGGGAATCCCAAGATCCCGGCTCTATATGGGCTTCCGAAAGTACATAAAAACAACATAGACCCACCCATGCGACCAATTGTGAGTTGTTTGGGATCTCTGCTTGAACCTTTAAGCAAGTACATAGATTCTTTCCTCAAATCCTTGGTATTGAAATTAAAATCATATGTGAGGGATTCCTCGCATATTATTGGAATGATTGAGGGCAAGCCTTTTGTGGGAGAGACTCAGTGTCTAGTTACCCTGGACATTGAGTCTCTCTATACAAATATCCCTCAACAAAGTACAGTAGCGTTGGTAGGTAAGATTCTAGAAAATTTAACCCTGGAGGGTGTCAGTAAGGAATTTATAGTGCAGTGCACTGAGTTGGTTTTGAAGAATAATATTTTCCTTTTTAAAGATCAATTGTATCGTCAGAAGAAAGGGACCAGCATGGGGGCTACCTGTGCCCCTAGTTTGGCCTGTCTATATGTTGGGGAATTTGAAGATCGCCATATATATAATGAGTTGGCTCCGTTTATGAGAACGTTTTAGAATGGCATCGATTTATTGATGATGTCTTTTTTATTTGGGACGGGCCTAGTGAACTTTTGACAGAATTTTTAACCTGGTTAAATTTAGGTGATAGAAATCTTAGATTTACTGCAACCCAGAATAATAAGAGTGTAGATTATTTAGATATTACCATTAAGGAAATAGAAGGGAGACTAGCAGTAGAATTATATACAAAACCTATGGCTAAGAATACGCTTTTACACTATTCAAGCTTTCACCCTAAAGCGCAGAAAGATAATATACCATTCAGTCAGTTCCTCCGGTTACGGAGGAATTGTACGGATCTTCAAGATTTCTACACTCACTCTGAGGTGTTGAAATCTAAGTTAAGTGATAGGGGATACCCCAAAAAATTGATATCTCATTCTTTCAAACGGGCAAGATTTTATGATCGTGATGCAATGTTGAATAGGCCTAATAAACGGCAGGTGAAACAGAGAGTAGTGTTTGTGAGCCAGTTTAGTTCTGTGAGCAATAAAATAAAAAATGCAGTGAATAGGAATTGGAATATCTTGAATGATGAAGAAAATGTGAAATTAGATAAACCACTATTTGCTTATAAGAAAAATATGAATTTACGTAGTCAGTTGGTGCAGACATACAGAGAGGAGCCGAAGGAAAGACAGAAGACGTTGGATCACACGATAGCCAAGGGCAACGTACGTTGTGGCAATTGCTCAATGTGTGACCAATGCATTGTGGCGAAATCCTTAAACCACCATGGCAGAACTTTGGAGGTTCATTGTTTGAGCAACTGTCGTAGCAAAAATGTGATTTATTTTTTGCGTTGCCCGTGTGGTTTAGCTTATGTTGGGGAGACAGGCCGTGAATTTAGGATTAGACTGGCTGAACATAAATCAGCAATTAAGACCAGGAAGGTTAATGCACCCCTAGTTGCACACTTTGCACAGTATGGACATAAAGAAACAGAATTTTTGTGGTTTATTTTGGAAAGAGTGACCATGAATAGAAGAGGAGGAAATATGGAAGAAAAGCGTAAAGCAAGGGAACAGTGGTACATATCCATTTTAAATACTGCACGATAAGGTTTGAATTCAAGAGAGGAATGGGATAAATTGATCAGATGATGGGGTTGATGAAATATGCTGAGATTGATAGTGGCCATTTCAGAGTGGATAGAGACTGTATCAGTGGAATGATTTTGAGTTAACATTGTTCGTTTAAGATTTGAGGTAATAGGCTCGTTTATTTTGAATAAATAAGTATATATATTTTAAAAGTTTTATTTTTTATTTTTATTAGGGAGTATTAATTGGTTTTATAATAATTGTTTGGTGTTTTGGTAGCAGTTGAGTATCATTAGCAACAATGGCTTCCGAAGTGGCTCATCATCGTTAAGATTATTAGGAGAATGATGATTGTGAATTTAGGGATTGAATATACTAGTGGGGAGATACCGTCTAGTCCCATCTCGATGTCTAAGACTGATATTGATGGTCAATCTATGACGTATAGGCGAGTTGTTTGCCAGTCTCTCTATGCCTGAGTAGTAGAGTTTTTATCGGCAACAGTGTGAAGAGAGTGATTGCTGTGAATATATACGTATACCTATTAGGGAAGCTAATCTGTTTGATTTAACACTACATTAGGTAGATTCCGTTTAGTCCCTTGTTTGTGTTGGTGACAGATTCATGTGTGGGGCTAGGCTGTTCGTGTGGTAATTTTATCCATTCTAAGATGGCGGCCATGAATGATTGAGACAGTCCATCGTTGTTGTGTACTACACGGGCATGTTGTGGCGCGAGCATTTTGTTAATTAGGCAGGGTGTATATAAGATGGGGCCTCAAGCACGGGGTGAGGCTATGTCGAGTGTTTGTCCAGGAGATTACTCAATCCCGGTAAGTTGCAGTGACGGTTGCGGCAAGCAGTCTGAATAGTTCAGGACGCGAGTATTCTGTGTTTGTGGGTTAAAGTCCATCTAGAGGGGTGGCTTTATGGCAATCAGTTGTTTTGAGGCACTGATAGTTTATTTTAGAACCCGGTATTTCCATAGAAGTAGCGTTGTTGATATTAAGTAAGAATTTGCGTTTGAATTTAAAAAGCACCGATTTAAATGCAGATGGTGAAGCTCAGTATGTCGGGTTTGATGCATAAACATAATTAAGTTTATGAAGAGGGATGGTATTACAGCAACAATATTGTGGTGTTAGAGACAGAACTGTGAGAACCTAGCATCTTTAGATGAGCAGCGGTGTGTGGGACAGGGCATCGGTGTGTTTTTAAGGTATGAAATTTATAGTGGGCGAATTTAAGCGCTATACATACTTGCCCGGTCAGTTGTCAGGTAGTCCCATGTAAAAGAGGCTGTAGCTGGATTAAGTGAGTACTGGGGGGATAAGTTTGGTCCTCCCATAGAGGGCATCACAGTTATTTTCTAATTGGAGTCATATACAAAAAAATTCTATACTCGAGTGGCGTTTAAACAGAATTACAGCCAATGAAGAGAAGTAGATGTCGCTTTTGAGTTCACGCTTGTGATCAAATCTATTATGGTAACTTTGACTGCGATTGTTTTTTTATACGTTTAGAAGCACAGTCATGGTTATAATTAGCAGGGGGTGCACGCTTTTGATGTTAGATGGTGTGTTCCTGATTTGATATTTTGTTTTTTTTAGGACATTTGAACAACTTCCAACGGGAAAGACAACAAAATAAATATAATTCAGCAAATAATTAATATACAGGTCGTTGTCCAGGACAATTTTGGTAGGTTTGAAATTGTAATAAAAGGTTTTATGCCGCTTTGAATTAAATAAACTTACTGATTAGGTAGTCGTCTAGTCCAATTATGACAGGTGTATTGGGTTTTATATTTTCAGAGTCTAACAAGAGTGGAGACGTGTCCCCTCAGCACAACATTATAATTGTGGGTGGTGTTTACATCCTTTGGTGTATCAGAGAAGGAGACTCCTGACTATGGAACACTGACCGATATATTATTTGGTGGGTACATAGTGTTTATTATCAGCAAATATGAGTGCAAGGAGCTGTTTGATTCCCTTGATCGATCCACTGGGGACAATTTAGTATTACATTTAGTTTAAATTTATCCTTAACCCATATGCAATAAGGAAACAAACACAGAAAGAGTGAAATTCATTGGTTCTTGCATATATATTAAAAGGGTTGTTTTAATAGACCTTTAGCAGAATAGCGTATGGGTTGTGTTTCATATATCCTGATATTTTACGGATATGCAGGCATATAGTTTTAAGCCTTTATAAGCACATTTGGCAATTAATGAAGATACATTGATAACATGTTAGTGCATGTATGTATGCATGAGTATTCTGTGTGTTTTTCTGTTTGTGTTTATTATCACCAGTTTTTATAGTGCCAGCAAATTAATTGAACATTGCAATAATTGTTTTCAAGATTTTAGAATGTTGATATTATAATTGATGTTTTTGTTGGGTTGGTTATAAATAGGTTTGCATTGACATTGTAATATTGAAGTGTCTTTTTTATGTATGTTTCCATATAGATATAAACTGTGGGAACAGATTAGTAGCAAGCCTGAAGAAGGAGGTTGGACCTGTGTATGCCTCCGAAACGCGTTGCTTTTTGGTCTACTTATGAAGAAAGTTTTTACAAATAAGTTTATGGGCAAATGTGCAATTTTTGTGAAAGATTTATGAGATGAGACATTAATGGATTGTAATATGATTATGTTTTGATATGTAGATTGAGCCATTTGTGTTATATATGTGATTTTATTTTTACAGCAGTGTTGTTTTTAATGTATTTTAATTAAATTTGCATTACTGGAAAATATGAATGCATTCTTTTTTAACCAACTTAATAAATATTTCTGTAATAAACTTGTGAGTTTTGGCATCTGGTGATAATTATATGTTGTTTGTGGTATGAAAGGTTGAGAGCAATGTTGAACAAATAATCCAAAGGGAGTTTATTTTAGACCAAGTGTCTGAGTGGTGTCCTGTCCCTTTGGTTGTTGGACTCCTCTCTCTTTTTTAGAGACTCTTGGAAAATGAGCCATGCTCCATAGCCATAGAGAATCTATGGAGATGAGTCAAGAGGCCCACAGGTCATGTTTTGAGTTTGGAGGGGATGGGCCGGAGAGTATGTTGCAGATTTCCAGGTATTATCTATATTTATATTTAATAGCCAAGAAATTGGTATGGAAGAGTGGCAGGACACCAGTTTCTTTCCTTGTGTTTCTCAGGAGGGGTCCAACTGGACATATAAGAGATAGGTAGTGACCGTAGACTTGGGTACAGATCAAATACATAATGAGTCTGTGGCCACGGGATCAGCATTACAAATGTTCCAGAGACAACTATAGCTCTGCTCCTTCGTCTATGACTTATATGATCTTCTTTGAGGAATCATCCCCAATGTTATATTAGGAAAATGTAAAGGCAGTGGGGGATAAAATATGTGACGACATGGAAGCAGAATTGAATAGCTGAATGTGGAATGTTGTTACAAGAACAGTAATATGTTTTGCTACTCACCTGAGGATATGTAGCTGATCTATAAATGTTGACTTTCCTCTTCATTGCCCTACAAAGTTTGGTACCTTCATCCGTATTGATAACACAAATAAGCATAAGCTCAGAACAGATTCCACATAAGGTATGGACCACCAGAAGCTGAAAGGATCTGTATAGATGAGATGTTAAACATTAAATAGTGAAGTTTAGAGGTCACGCATGGGTGCTGAGACAATGCTACAGATGTCTTAGGGTGGTGCAGACACAGGAGTGTGGCTAGATATAGGATGGCAGCCCCCTCCTTCCTGGTGGGTAGTCATCTGTCCTTTTACAGATTGTTTCAATAGGATGCCGTTGTTGGCATATGTATTTAGGACAATTCATGAGCTGTTAGTTAGCAAAGTCAAGTTGATTCCATGTGCAATTTGGAGCTGCT
The DNA here is from genome assembly GCA_963921515.1 of Calotriton arnoldi. NCBI lineage: Eukaryota > Metazoa > Chordata > Amphibia > Caudata > Salamandridae > Calotriton > Calotriton arnoldi. The sequence goes on along the minus strand of CAWUFW010007748.1, from coordinate 711,170 downwards.
TGTCGGTGATTAATGTTCTTGATTGGTTTTAATTCAGATTTTTATTTTGGAAGATGAATTTCCATTTTAAATCCATTTGTGTATATACTCAAATAGCAGAAGAAATCCCATATACTGCATCTGGATCAAGTTGAATTCATTTGTGACTGCTCAAAATACATTTTCAAAGGGATTTCTTTAGAAGTATCCATGTTTGTTTTCATAGGGGTACATACAGAAGCTAACTTACCAACATTGCAAAGGGTGCTGTACAAAAGAGTGTTCATAGGACTGAATCACCAAGGGCACAGGAGGCTGGGGTATGGAGAAGCAGATTTGATTACATATTTCACACAGAGTGGAGGGGCTCAGCTGCTAGGGATGACAGTTTGCAAAGCTTGCATAAGGATGAGGTGGTGTTTAAAGGGATGGGTCAGAAATGAAAGACGAGGAGGGGTTTGTTGCATATTTGTGGGGTTGGATTCCAGATTCCTGGTGTGTAGCAGGAGAAGTCCTCTTGCCTTGCTTTCATTTTCTGAATTTTGTTCTTGAATTGGGTGTTGCAATTACCTTGATGAAGTTAGCCATGAAAGTAGGGTGCCTAATGTTACTGGTGATGTGAGTGGGTGAAGGTAGCCATGGATATATCTCAGGGTGTGGTGGATCCTGTTAGACCACTTCAATCCCTTCATCAGATGGACCACAGAATGGAAGGGGCTCTTCAGGATTCCAGGTGGGACCCTGAACACACTACTGACAAGACCTTTGTCGCCATCACAATATGAAAGTTCAGACCTTCCATGCTGAGTTTAGACCTCTGTATGAGGGCAGTTGGTCAGATGGAAAGAGCTTGTCTGTGACCTTGGCACTAAAATGTATGGAGAAGAGTTTGAAGGAACTGAACAGTGGTTGCACGAAGGGCCACAGTGATCCTTGGAGGATCACAATGTCACCTCCTGCTCTGATAAGGCTACTGAACTGACGTATGTGGTAATCTTCCTTTGCAAGCACCTCATGGATGTGTGTGGAGGTGGGAGACAGTGGGATTTCAGAGATGCATTGGGAGTGTAGCATTTGTGTTGTGATGGTGTCTGCTATGTCTGCTGAATTCTTTACTGTGAAAAAATGTGCCTGTCCTTTCACAACCCACCTCGACACTGCATTATCTTGTTGCGCCTAGGGATTTTACCTTTAAAAGTTTATACAAAGTATTGGAGCAACTCTGACGATAAGACAGGCTTATGTGAACTTTGCAGCAGAGGAGCTATATATGCATATAGCAATATGACTCATGTGCTATATATCTGTCCAAATAAATCATTGGTAGAGGCTTAACGCCGTTTTTAAAACCTATATGTTTTAGATACAATATATTTACTGTTCGAGATTTAATTGTGTGGATCCCCGCCTAATGAATTTGCTTGTTATAACTTGTATACATTTTAAAAAAAACTTTAAAAAAAATTATTCTAATAGATGTACTGTAAATGGTCTTTAGTATGAAAGTTTATGTATTGAAATAATATACATTTTATTATTTTGTTGATCTCTGAAGAGGTCTAAATCAAATAAAATTTGAATTTGACACAACCCACCTTTCACCTGCCCTGTGAAAGGTGGGCTGATCAGCATGGCCTTCAGATACTGCACAGAGTGTCTGCTGTGTCCTGCAATGAGTCATCTCAGTACTACCGGAGAGGTGTGGTGCAGCGGCCAGAGCGGCTGACTCCGGAGCATGTGGCTCACGTTCGATCCCCAGCGACTGCTTAGCTCAGCGTCATGTGACTCAGGGCAACACCTTCCTTAATCTCCCCGATGGCCCCCAGCGCCTTGAAACCTTAAGGGGTGATATGTTTGCGCTTTACAAATATGGAATATTATTCAAAGCAATGGTATTTTATGTCACGTCGCCAGATCTTTGTATAGTGTGCTGTTCAGCATTTATATGGCTTCCAACACTTTTGTCTATGATTGTGTCTCAGATGGGATCACTTTTCATAGTGTCTTGACAATTTTAACATTTCACCAGCCATTGAGTACCTATTTCCCTTAGCTCTGCAACATAAATCAGGAAAAGTAAACATTTACATTAATGGTTTACTATTCTGTAACTCATGCCAGCTTTGTTGAGATGGATTTCTGTTAGCAGTGCAACGATGCACTATAAGAAAAATAGTTACATCATTGATAAGCAATGTTGAAGGTCTTCCAGGTTAATAGCCTGTCATTATTTGTTGATTTTTCACTTGATGGATGACTGCATCATCGCATTAATCACCAGTGATCATAATGATGGGTCATTATTCACTATCTACTGTTCCACCGCTTAAATTGAGTCCTGATTTCTGCTGCAGGGCAACATAAACAAGTCATATCAATAATCGCTGGCAGATATTCTCAGGAGCAGGAAGCACAGTAGCTGATTAAATGGCTGGGAGGGCCCCACTGCCAGTATTGAACATGGTTGGACGCTGGACCTCAATCACACCCTTCCAATATAGATCTCTTTTGCCTGTGCTAGCATTTTCATTTCCTTAAAGTATTTTTCCCAAAGTAGCTGTATTGTTTTCTCCTTAATTTCCATTGGCATGTACATAAATGATGCTCCATAGTATGTGACTCGAAAACCTGAAGAGGCAAAGTCATAGAAAGTACAAGTGCTTCTGTGATTTGTTTTCCAGTTATTATCGATTTTACATTTTGGTTCTAAACAGGTATTGGTAGCACAAATCAGAAAAACCTTGAATGTCTCACCTTTAAAGTTTCACATTTCCTGAAGCTTTCTACTTAATTTATGGCTTGGCCTCAGCTAACTGTGAAATCTCCAGACCTGCCTTGAAAGTGTTGGACTTGAATTTGTTGGTACATGTCTCCAAAGGGCCATGTTCGGTTTTGAACCCAATTTTAAGGGGGTGTGGTATTTGCTGAGTATAAACAAAGCATGGTTTCTTACAGAAATGGAAATAAAGTTGTTTCATAATTGCTTACATGCAAGGATGTAGAAAGAGCACACCAGTCATGCTTCCACCATGTCCACACTCTGCGGGCTGACCGACTCGTCCCCGCAGGGGACCCTCATAAGAGGGCGGCCCCTCTAGTGCCACAAGATGGCACACTGGACAGTCTAGTGTCCGGTGACCCCTCGGGGTCCTGCGCGTCACTGCCGGCCGAGGTGGGGGAAGGGGAGAGGTATAAATGCCTCCCCCGCCCACCTGGCGGCCTCTGTGACCCTCACCCTGACGCCGTTTGGGTCGTCGGTCGCATCGTCGTGCTGTAGGCCTGGGTGACGCGCGGTCGTTGCTCGTCGTGCGAGGTGAGTGCATCGCCTGCCCCTGCCCGACCCCGAGGCTTCCCCCATGGGGGCCCGTCCCTGCGGCACATCAGGTCCGGCACTAGCAGTAGGCCCGCTCTTGGCTGGGCCGGCCCGTGCATGGGGCGTTAGCGGAACGGGGGCAGAGCATCAGGGACCTGGTTTCCCCTGCCTCACACCAATTGTCACCGTGCAGCACGATGATGTAGGAGCGACAAGAGCGCCATCCGACAGCCTCGATGGGGAGCTACGCCCGCATGTCGGAAGGCATAGGCCGGGGTGTTTTAGGTGCGAGTGAGGGATACTAGTGCCCCGCTGGCTTCAGACTGGACGTACCTCCTATCTCTTACACCCCCCAGTAAGGCCACCGCCATGCGTGACGGCAGCGTACGGGGTGCGGCGCCGATTGCAGGCGAGTGGGGGGGGCCTTGCCAGTATGGGAGCCTGGGGGCTAATCACTATCACGGAACGAACTTGGGACGGGGCACGGCGCCTTAAATTTGCGGGCGTTTAGAGGGCTACACCCGCTAGATAGCTCGGTTGGCAAGAGCTCGCGCCTGATAACGCTGAGGTGCGGGGGGCGCACCGTTTTGGGCCGGACGTTAGTGCCACGCGACCCTCCCCCTTCTGAGGGGCCCAGGAGCAGATGGGGTTATAGGGCCTGTCACGCGTGGTGCCCCTGGGATCACTGCGGCGTTGGGGGGCTAAGTATTAGGCAGAGTGCTCATCGAGGGGGTGATCCAGGTCGGGGCGCCTGCTCCCAATGGCGTTGCGGCCGTTCGCCCCCGGCTCGGGTGGCATTGCCCAGGTCGTCTAGGGGTCTGGCCAGCCCCCCGATCGGATAATGCCGCTCACATCACATGCGCGCGGTGCAGCGCATGTCAGCAACCAGTGGGCTGATGCGTCCGACTTTGGTGGGTGCTCGCGGTTGCATACAGGTATGGATTAACTGCGCATTAGTTGACCGTGTTGGCAAAAGGAACCACGGTGGGGGCTGGTGCTACCAGTCCGCGACGGTCATCTCGCCCTAGCAAACCATTGCTGGAGGGGAGGAGAACTGATGGTCTGCCCCTTCAGTGTCCTGGTGTTCCCTGAGCTGCACGTTTTCAATCGTGCCATCATGCGCCAGAGCTCTGCCTTTTCACTTTTCGGTTGGTCTCGAAGAATGGGCGGGTAATCTGTCTTCAGCGCATGTAGTTGTTTCCCAGGATATTGCGCAGTATAGTTCTTTTGGACATACGGAGCGGGTATGCAGTTCGGCTGGCGGTGCATTGTTTGGGCGCTCATGTACGGTTCCGGGAGTGGGTGGTTGCGTGCTTTGTCCTGGGGGAGGCCTCGGGTGTTTCTCGGCACAGTTACCTACCCGGTTGGAACACTGTTCATTAATTTATTGTGTTCCGATTTCCCAAATAATGAGCATGGGTAGCGTTGTTCGGGTGCACAATGCTCCCGCCCTGCACCGCGGTTATGTTTCACGATTTTGGATTGGTTTGAGGCATGCTTGGTCCCTTGGGGAGGCCGCGTTAGTTTCTCTTCAGGCGGCGGTGAATCCGACTTGGTTCGGAGCAGTGTTTTAAAATTAAAAGTTAGGTTCCTTTACAAATCCGCCGGGGATGGCTCTATCACTCATTTGGAGCATCATGGAGTCGCTGGTAAATTATCTGCTACGCACTCTGGGAGCTCCCAGCCGAGCTGGGCCCTAGTACAACACTGTCACGAAGGGTGGCTTTGTGGCGCACCAGCGAGGCCAGGGGGTCGAGGCCTGTGACACAGTACTGGGGAACGTTTCTCCGGCACAGAGGGAAGGTGCTGCACGCTGGGCCTCCTTTTGTTGGCGGCTGGAAGTGTCACTGTCGTTTGCAGGCGCCAGGCGGGAGGTTCCAGCCCAAATATGCAGGGGCCGGGACTGCGGTTGGCGCCGTTTCCCCCCAACTAGAGTGCAGCCGGATTATGCTAGCAATAAAGTGTCATTCATAGTCTTTTAAATGTCATTCATAGTTGCACGGAGATGAAAATGTCACACATAGCAATCTGAAACTTGGGCAGCTATGGGTGGGGGCGTCTAGCTCTTGGTTGGCTATGCGACAAAGCTATAATTGGGGCTTATTTATCTTATGCAACTAATAAGCATTGACTAAGCCAACAGGTGGGCATATGTAGGTGCAGGCTCCTTTGGTAGTAAAGATAGGGATGCAATGATATAGCGGCTAAATAGCGGGCAAGGCACAGCCTTCCCCAGCACGCGTGGGGGCTCTGACGCTTTAAGAACACAGCATCTTGAAGGTTTGAGGTCAGGAGTGCTTTTACTAATAGTGAACAGCATATGCTGTAGTACTACCAGCTGCCCTGGGCCTAATTATTGGGGGCACCAGCCTGGAGCGGCTTGAATTGATACAGTGCAGTTCTTACATGCCCACTGTGAGGAAGGTTACTGACAGTGTACGTAATTGGCACTAAGGCTTTAGACCTCTATTCCGTCCCACGAGTCCTAGTAGTGCCCCCACTAAGTCGGACGCTGTTGAGAAGTGGGAAACAGGGTGGCTAGCATCGGCACGATCGCCGAACCTCACGTGCGCCTTTCAAATCCTGGTTCAGCAGCATAGGTACTAGTGGAGAAATCCTGGCAGAAGGAATTTGTTGGCCACATAGGCGAGAACTGGGGCAGCTAGTATTAAGACCATCCCTTTGTGAGGGGGCCGCCCACTCAGCATTTCATCCTCCTGGGGAGGATATGAGTACCACCAATGGGGGTAGCAAGAAACATCCATGGGATATATTTGCTGGAGGTGTGCAGTCTGAATGGGCAAAGATTATGCCAGAGGGCAAGTAGTTTAAGTGGATGCACAGTACGGTCAAGCTTACAGCTCTGTAAAGTTTTGTAAATGTGCCATTGTCTATTATAATATCTATACCTGGTTTAGTATCCAGGCTAAGGGGGGGGGGCTGAAGGACACTGGTGTTTTGTGGTGGTCAGCCGGCTGGCAGGCCTTCTAGCGGGAGGTTTCCAACTCGAGCCTATCCAAGTAAAGGGTCAATGCCAGAAGTGGGTGTAGCAAGCGAGTGATTTGACACAATTTCCATAAGCCTGAAGGGTGGCGCAAGCACAAGTTTAACATGGGCAGGAGCAGTGTGGAATATGAACTGTCTGGACTGTGCTGTTTGTCCTCAAAAATTTTGCATTTATGAACAACTGAGGCCCCATCCACTGAGGGAAGGGGAGATGCACAGATAACTGTAGCGTATTTGGAAATCCCACGAAGGTACTACTCCCTTGGCACAGTCTGATCAGTTCAGAATGGTGGAATTTTGATGTTCTTACACGATAGTTACAGTTGTTGCTAATTACCTTATGCAATTACCTAACGGCGTACATCACGTACCCCTAAAGCCATACAAAAGTGTTTGATTCCTCAACATGCGGCAAGGACAGGAAACAGACACATGGAGAGCCAAGGGGTTTGGATCTTGCACAATATTATTAATGGAATAAGTTACTTTCGACAGGCCTAAGCGCAAACAACTGTAACGAATTTAGCTGCTGTTCCTGCCAGCGGATTCTTGCATTTGTCGCACCTGCTCATTTAGGGCGGGAGTTGCACCCATCAATGTAGGCTACCGCTCACATCGCTAGTAGTTAAGCAGCCTGAGGAGTCTTGGGGTGCCAACACCACAGAGCAACCTGAGCATGCATCTCCAGGGGCCCATGCACTTTCCTGGGGATCAGGCCGTCACTTATGTTTCACATGCGCCTGCAGTTAGAGAGCCCACTGTCAGGTATTTTACAAGTCAAATGTTGTGCAGTATCCTGTTAGTTTGTCGGACTGGCCAAGGGGCTTTTCTATTTGCTGATGCATTTTGGCCATCAGAGGTGGGCTCAGGTGCCGAGAGCTAAGTCACTGGTCCCCAGAGATGGCTAGTTACACGAGCGTGTAGGCTGCACGTTTTCCCATAGATACAATGTGAAGGTGCTCTAGGGCAGGGGAACTTGGGCGCTGTCCCTCTATCCCTTGCGTCTCCAAGGCATGGCCGTAATCACTGGAGGGACACCAGGGGCATTAACATTGGAGACGTCACTGGGGCAAGTATACACAAGGTGTGACGGTTCGCAAGTACACAGGAGGAGACCCTGTTGCGAGTACACATGTCTAGACAGAGTCCAAGCACACACGAGGTGACTCGGGCCGCAAACGAGGACGGTCTGGAGTCGGACCTCCGGTGTCTGAAATTTTCAGCCATTTCAGACAGCACCCTACATACTTGAAGTAATTATGCCCTGCTCAAACTGAGAAGAGCTTCCATGAGGGAGAAACAGCTACCCGTTTTACTAGGTTAGAATGTAGACTGTGCTCTTTGGCGATGAAAAGAGTGCACCTGCCTCTATCTCCCTGTGTATTAAAAGAATGCTCCCTTGGGTACCCAAGAGGTGATGTATTAAATTGCGCATGAGGTGACGCGGTGTGCATTTGCGCATGAGGTGATGCGGTGTGCATTTGCGCATGAGGTGACGCGGTGTGCATTTGCGCATGAGGTGACGCGGTGTGCATTTGCGCATGAGGTGACGCGGTGTGCATTTGCGCATGAGGTGACGTGGTGTGCATTTGCGCATGAGGTGACGCGGTGTGCATTTGCGCATGAGGTGACGTGCATTTGCGCATGGGGTGATGCTGTGAGCAGTTACACATGTGGTTTCGCTTTGTGCAGTTACACAGGGGGTAACGCGGCGTGCGGTTACACATGAGGGACACTGTGCAGTTACACATGAGATATTGATGTCTACAGCTACACAGGAGGTGTCGCTGGGTACTTAAAAATGAACATATACTTGAAAATGAACTGTCGGTTTTTAATACTGCACACATTTACATAAGTTGTATCACAGCATCACCATTTTCTTACACTCAGGCCCATTGGCACTATGGTAATGCATTATCAATTCGCACAATTTTGGCCTGCGTTAGCCACACATACCTCCCCCAGTCTGACCCACACTAAGACCATTCAGCTCTGGCTTCACCCCGGGTCTGGCTGATACAATAAAGCCTATAAATGTTTAGTCTCATCGGACACATGTTGGCACGTTAATGGCCAGGTAGGTTGTGTCCTGGCAGGAAGGCCTGCGTTTGGTTTGGCTGGTTTTTCTTGAAGGGTCCGGATGTGGGCAGGCAAAATCATCAGTCGGAAACTCAACAACAAGGGTTTCACACGCAGTGGAGGGCCCTTGGCGAGGCTCACTAGTAATCTTTTACCTTAGATAGTATTTATTTAGTGGTTATTCAGGTACCAAGGTGGGGATACCTTTGTCAGTATTGACATGTCTGGAAGTACGTAGTGAGGAAGTAATAGTGCCCCAAGTTGCGCAACATGTATATACTTTTGTATAGGGCGCTTGTTAATAAGCTTCCCTGGGTCCAACGAGTGCCAGGCAAACGGGGACGACTTGTCAAGAGATAAACATGAGTAGTTACTCGACACGGTGTGTTCGAAGGGATGTTTCCTAAGCAAGACTCTAACTGGCCTTAAACGCATGATGGAGACAATCAGGGACATGCCTAAAGAAGAAAAACCTGTGTTAAGGGGATGGCATGCCAAGGGAGATAGCTTACATTTTCCGCCGAATCCCCTCAAATCCAACATGCCTAAAGAAAGCAAGGAATGCCCGAGTGATTGGTTGGACCTGTTATTAATTTTATTAAACACACCAAGTACGGCGAACTAGTGACATGTAAAACTCATATCAATGGTACTTCCAGGACACATCTCCTTCAGTACACACACCGCCAGACAGGGCTGCTCTCCCCTGGAGCAAAGGGAAGCTAAACACCATAGATGGCATAACGCCTACATGGGGAAGCAAGAAAGATGGTGATGGAGTGGGGAGCGACGAATCTTGGTCTGCTCGCACAGGCAGGCGATTTCCGCCGGGCTTAGCTAAGCTTGCAGCCAGGCAGGGGTCTTGTCCAACTAATGTGGAAATGTTACGGGTTGCAAGCATACACCAAGAAAGGGATCCTCGAGACCATCCAGGACAGACAAGAACACCCGCCCTATAGCCAGGGAGCCAGGCATTTGCGGAAACTGCCAGCTAATTTGTGGGTTGCGGTACAATAAGCTGAGGGGAACATGGGGTCAGAGCATAATTTGGTACTAGGATTGAAGAATGATTGTTTTGGCGTTCCCACTGCTCAAGAAGGGGCAAGTATTTGTTCAGGTTGTTCACCCCCTTACACGTCATGTACACAAGGACACCCGTGCTTAAGGTCACATATCAAATGGCAGGATAGTTGCCAAGGGGGGGAATGGCCATTGACATGCCTTGCCAGGACAGGGATAGCCGCTCACACTAACTGGAGCCTCTAGGGAGGATATATGTGGGAAACACAGACTGGGGTGTCCCGGCCCAAAACCCCTCACCAAAGCTGCGGGGGCATCAGGCTGTCGGGTGTCTTTGAGGGAGGGGCAAGGGCATTAAAGGGTTGTAGTGCGTGACACAGCATTTGCAGGGATGCAGAAGGGTCCCAGTGGATCTACCAAAGGGACTACAGCGAAACATGTGACACAGTCATGTAGTCCGACACTGTAAGTATCAAGGGTCACATGGGATAGCAGTGACCGGGCATCTGTGACCGGTTGAAGGTTCAGCAAGCAGGGTAGGCTGTGTAAGTTGTCACTTCACGAAAGGGTGCAGTGTCTAGTATTGGGCACCATACACTTATTCCCCCAAACCTGCTGTGACACCATTACTATGTTCACCCGGGATAAATTGATAAGAACTTTGAAATTGTCTGGTCAATGTGGTGAAGTAATGCACCCTAGAAGAAGACCACTCGGGCAATTTAGCAACCAGTTGGGGACAGGTGACTTCAGTGGTCTGGAATCACCCCCCCGGCTCCCGCATGGAGCTCGGCCGGGGAGGCGATGGAGCCTGCGCGCAGGAGGTGCATCTGCGCTGTGCGTAAATTCACTGAACAGAGGGGATTTGGCTTAATTAGACATGAGTGCTACACGCCAAATTCACAGGGTGTTTTGAGGACGATGGGGTACATCTGTCCAGTATAAGCATGGACCTGTTCTTACTGGTTAGGGAGAGGCCCTAGAAATAGCAGGATGTGAAGTAGGAATGCCGGCCTTGGTGGGGGCCCTGGCTGCGACGGTCGCCACACCCAGGGCTGTGGTGGAGTTACAGGGCGATCCGGAGGCGGAAAGGTACTCAGGGGTACCCTCTTCAGGAGCACAAAGGGTGCTGAGGCCTAATATCCCCAGGAAGTCTGTGCGGTGGACCCTGGGGTGCGACGGCGCCCCGTCTGTCCTACGGGCGGTTGGAAACCTGTACAACCGGGGGTCGCTTGAACGCTCCGCCCCTCGTAGGGGGGGGCGTGAGTAATAGGGTGGACCGATGGTTCACCGGAAGTGGGAGGGGCTATCCCCTCACCACAACCGCTAAACACCGATTGGCTAAGGCCACGATGCAAGTTGGCCCATCAGGTGGTAGGCCGCTAGGGGCGGCTTGCCTTTGGATCGCCTGTAAGATAACCCACCATGTTGGCATATTTGGTATGCTAATAAACCTGCAGCAATTTTCCCACCAAAAGTTTGTCTTGTCTGCTTATTTATTATGTATGATGTTGCTGTGGGAGGACTGGTGAGTGTTGCCGATATTGGCACTATGCGGGCTGACCGACTCGTCCCCGCAGGGGACCCTCATAAGAGGGCGGCCCCTCTAGTGCCACAAGATGGCACACTGGACAGTCTAGTGTCCGGTGACCCCTCGGGGTCCTGCGCGTCACTGCCGGCCGAGGTGGGGGAAGGGGAGAGGTATAAATGCCTCCCCCGCCCACCTGGCGGCCTCTGTGACCCTCACCCTGACGCCGTTTCCCTCCCTACCGCTTACCCTGCGTTCCAGGGTGGGGGGGGAGGTTCTTCTAATCCTCTTTATTTGTGTTGCAGGTGGAGTTACAGGGCGATCCGGAGGCGGAAAGGTACTCAGGGGTACCCTCTTCAGGAGCACAAAGGGTGCTGAGGCCTAATATCCCCAGGAAGTCTGTGCGGTGGACCCTGGGGTGCGACGGCGCCCCGTCTGTCCTACGGGCGGTTGGAAACCTGTACAACCGGGGGTCGCTTGAACGCTCCGCCCCTCGTAGGGGGCGTGAGTAATAGGGTGGACCGATGGTTCACCGGAAGTGGGAGGGGCTATCCCTCACCACAACCGCTAAACACCGATTGGCTAAGGCCACGATGCAAGTTGGCCCATCAGGTGGTAGGCCGCTAGGGGCGGCTTGCCTTTGGATCGCCTGTAAGATAACCCACCATGTTGGCATATTTGGTATGCTAATAAACCTGCAGCAATTTTCCCACCAAAAGTTTGTCTTGTCTGCTTATTTATTATGTATGATGTTGCTGTGGGAGGACTGGTGAGTGTTGCCGATATTGGCACTATGCCTTTTCCTACCAATGCCACAAGACTTCTCTGTCTGTCTGAATCCGATTCCCTCACCACACCAACCCTCAAATGTTCCTTCCTTTCTCAGCCCCTTCCCTCTTTACCCCATCTTCCCTATCATGAATATTGAAACCAGTTCACTACATCCTCATCGTACTCTCCCCCCACACTAACCTCAAGCAGACCCTTAATGAGCCCACCCCCAGCTCCAGAAACCATCTCCCCCTGGAACGTCTGTATGAAACAAAACCTTCTTCGTGACAGATCGTTTTAACCCGCCCCTTCACTCCAAAGCAATGACCGAGACCTCTATTGACCAGGAGTTCGCACTAAGCACTAATCCCTCCATAGAGACCAGAGGAGAGTTGTTGCGCGGCGGCCAAAGCGGCTGACTCCAGAGCACGGGGCTCACGGTTTGGTCCCGGCGCCGGCGGCAGCTCAGCTCAGCACCCTGTGACTCTGGGAAATAGCCTTGAGACCCCTAGGGGTGATTAGTTCGTGCTTTACAAATACCGGATACATACATACACCACGTTTACTCACAGCATAGGTGCATCCGACTGTAATGGGGAGAGGAGTTGGCCTAACGGCTAGGGCGGTCGACCTCGAATCTGGGGAACTGGGTTCGAGTCTCGGCAATGACGCTGAACATCCTGTGATTCTGGGCAAATCACTTAATCTCCCCGTGCCTAACAAAAATGAATGTGTCCTCATGTAATGCAACTGGTTCTATGTAAAGCTCTCTGATACCCGATTCGGGTCAAGTTCGCGCTATATAAAACTCTGTAAAAAAAATACATACAAAAAAAATGGTAGAGCGGGCCTCCTACTATAAACAATGTTCATAATTCTCTATTCCTGCATCCCGTGCTCTCTACTGGAGTACATCAGAATCACTTTTTGATTCCAGCCCGATTCAAAGCTGACATTATCATTTCTTGCAGTGGAGAAATCTTTTTTTGATAATAATCTTGATGCTATCAGCAATTTCCTCACAGGCACTCTCCCACTGACAAAGATGACTTCAAACTTCAAAACGTCCCAAAATGGATCCTATTAAGCCAAGTTCCTTCTGATAACCCAGTCAGCCTCATATTACAACCCTCATTCTCATCTTCTCTTCTCTGACATACGCTGCACAGAGTTATGACCCTTCCCTGTCAGATGTTGCCCTCAATCAAGGGTCATTCACCCCCAACTATCAAATGCAGTTTACCAAACATAAGATCCTCATTGAGACCTTTTTCAGTTATAAGAAAAAGGTTCCACGCAACTCCTCAACTCCCTCTCCTTATACAACGTATAGCTAATGTATAATTCATATAGGGCCACATGTATCATTATTACAAGTAGCGATTACCTAATTGCGATTTTCTCCGAATCGCAATTAGGTAATCGCTAATCTTAATGTATGAAACTCTTATCAGTTTAATTAGCGATTCTTAATGGGTCACAAATAGACCTACCTCATGCATGTTAATGAGGTATGTCGCAATTTGCGAGTCATTAGGAATCTATGCCATCACAGGGATGGTGGCCTGCTGAGGTCAGCAGACTACCATGTGTGTGATTGCTTTTAAATAAAGCAGGCTTTTTTGTTTTTAAATGCAGCCCGTTTTCCTTAAAGGAAAATGGGATGCACGGGACGCATTTAAAAGAATAAATGAAACTTTGCAGTTTCATTTTTAAGAGTAGGCAGTGGTCTGTGGGACCACTGCCCGCTCTTAAAAAAAAAATGTTTTCCATTCTCAAAGGGGAAGGAGGGCCCCTGGGGACTTCTTCCCATTTGCGAATGGGTTACCAGCTCCTTCAAGGAGTCAGTAAAATATGAATGTTTTGCGACTGTAATTTGGTCGCAAAACATTCATACATCCCATTCGGATTCGGTATTTGGAAGGGACGCCCTAAACACGCCCCTTCCAAATACTGAATCGCAAACACAAATTGCGATTCGGTAATGTGTTACCGAATCGCAATTTGTGTTTCATACATATGTAAAAGCATTTTTGCTGTCGGGAACGGACCAATCGGCTGTTTCTGACCGCAAAAATGCTTAATACATGTGGCCCATAGTGCTTAGCGCCCACTCGCATTCTGTACTTTCATTAGTAGTGTTTTACGTCAATTTTCAGTTGACCTAATTAGCCAGAATACACATTGTAATCGTGCCCCTAAATCTGTGAGAATATTCCTAGACTACCTCCACCACAACAATGTAAATGTCCACTTAGGAGCAAGATTTTGACGTTCTGTATCTCAAGGAATCTATATACTTTGTATTTGTCCATACGCTAGTCTGGACTCATCACATAGTATATCTCTCAGTCCTCCTCTTTGTAATCCCACCAAACAAATATTAATTGGCAGATTTTACACAGCTGGTAGAACCAATATATTTTTGTTCACGCACAAGTAAATAAATAAATAATTCATTAAATGTAGTAGTTAGAGTAATCGCTCTGTGTTAAACAAGCTAAGTGTTAAAATAACATTTTTATAAATATTTGTTTTTTTCCTCATCCAAGAAGTAGCAAAAGCATCAGTTATGAAATCTGCTTGTTGTGATTCAGTCTAGAAACCATTTATTTCAGTAAATATGGTCTGTACATTTTTTATACAGTTCCACCTGGAAACAAGTTAGTGTGGAATTTTATGGTAATGACCTGTGACATTGATGTAACTTGATGATTCCATTTGTTGAAGTGATGGTTATGACATCAATGATTCACCCTCCAACCCGAGGTCCACCCTGGTGGCTACTGAGGGGGGGGGGAGTGTCTGGTCGTTGAAGGCTGGGAGTGGAATGACGACAGACCCATCAGCAATGGTGGAGGTCCTGAGAGTCAACGCTAGCCCTGGCTACTGGAGGAAGCATCCATGTGAGCTGCCACTCGCTGCCCCACCTGGAGGATTCCCCCATATTGTGCTACATCCCGTCTCCACTGTATATATCCTGTCTTCTACATCCTAGCTCCACAGGAGATATCCTGTCTTCTACATCCTAGCTCCACAGGAGATATCCTGTCTTCTACATCCTAGCTCCACAGGAGATATCCTGTCTTCTACATCCTAGCTCCACAGGAGATATCCTGTCTTCTACATCCTAGCTCCACAGGAGATATCCTGTCTTCTACATCCTATCCCCACAGGAGTCACCCAACTGTGACCTCTGGGTGAGGGCACCACCATCTAGTGTGCCTGCTCATGTTACCACCCAACAGGCTGTAGTTCTAGCTTTAGTGTTTACTTATATGATCTCCTTTCTAAATGCTTTAGATCTAGTTTAACTGTTATCTTTTAGGATCTCCTTTCTGCATCTCATTGCTTATTTTTAATAATTGCTTTTAGGATTACTTTTCGACATCCTATAGCTCTAGCTTCAACGTTTGCTTTTAGGATCTTCTTTCGGCATTCTGTAGATCTTGCTTTAGTGTTTGCTTTTAGGATCTCCTTTCCATGTCCTGCAGCTTTGGCTTCATTGTTTGCTGTTAGGATCTCCTTTCTACATTCTGTAGCCCTAACTTTAGTGTTTGCCTTTAGCATCAGTTTTCTACATCCTTTGGCTCAAATTTCAGAGTTTCCTTTCGATATTTTCTTTTCAAGTATTACCTTTTTTCAGCTCTCTCTAGCTGAAATATGGTAAGTTGACTTGAATCGCCAGTAGTGACCAATGTCATCTGCTGTAGACGGAGTCCAAGTCATCCCTTGCTACCTGTCAGCGACTCTTAGGAGAGAATTAATAGCTTCCAGCAAACCATGCCAACATTTCATTGCCTGGGTTGTTCTGCTGTAGTAGCGGGGGCACCAGGACCATTAATTTCTGTCATCAGCGGGAGTTGACTGCCTTATCAGGGATGCACACCCACTCATTATTCCATATAGGTGCTTCTAGTTGGAGTAGTGCAGGCATATTTTAGTTCTGTGCAATTTGTCCCTTACTTTTTAGCATCTTGCTGAAGGCAGCTTTAGAGATGGTTACACTCTGCCATTGACTTTGCATTATTTATCTATTTATTTATTTATTTATTTATAGCATTTCTAAAGCGCATTAGACCCGGATGCATTCAAGCGCTATACCCGAGGGAGAAACAGACAGGAAAAACAGATCATCACCCTAAATAAGCCAGCCTAGTCTGCAAATAGCCAAGTTTTAATTTGCCTGTGGAACTTCAAGTAGGAGCTCTGACTCCTAATATGTTCAGGCAGGGAGTTCAATAGCCTACCAGCTGCTGACGTGAAGGCGCATTCGCCCCCACCTAACCTTCTTACATCTTGAAACCGCTACCTTATGAAGTCCCACAGATCTCAAACATCCCCTGGGAACATACCAGTTCATGTTTGTCTTCAGATAACTCGAGCCCCTCAGGTACAGGGCTTTATGCGTCAAACATAGTACTTTGAACGATACCCATTTCTTTATCGGCATCCAATGAAGGGATCTGATGCCATCCCTAACCGAGGTGTGTTTGGGTATTCCCAGGACTAGTCATGCAGCCACATTCTGGATGACTTGAAGCTTGTTTAGAGAGAGCTGATTGATGTTTAAATACAGGGCATTACAGTAGTCCAGATGAGAGGTGACAAGAGCAATGACCACTGAAGCCCTGAGCTCCTTAGGAAACAATGGCATAATATTCTTGAGAATCCTGATCATCCAGAAATATGAGCTCACCATTCTATTAACATGGGAGTCGAATGTTAAGGTGTTATCAAACAACACTCCCAGGTTTTTGGCCGTCGCCACAGGAACAGGTGAAATACCGCAAGTAGCAGACCAACAACGGTCAGACCAAATTGAGTTGTCAGCTCCTAATTATGGCTTTGGTGATTGTAGGAAATTGAGTTGTTGGTTGAGGGGGATGAGATCCTTGTCAGGGTAAACCACAAAGTTCACTACATTTAGCCTGTGCTTACCCCTCTGGTAGCTTGGCACAAAAGTGTTCAGGTTTAATTTAGAGGCACTGTGTTAAGTATTTATGCGGTTCCATTATTTATGCCTGATGCCAGCCTTTGAAGTGGAGGAAATGTCTAGCCCCCCCCCCATCTAATTCTAGAAAGTTCCTTCCTTCCCCTGTCCAGGCCCTAAGTGGTCTAAGGTAACAAAAGGCTGGTGTCAAGTTATTTTGTGAGTATGCTGGAGGCAGCCCTTTTAAATGTAATTGGGGCAGGGAACACCTTCACCACACGCCTTCTGGCAAGATGGCCCATCCTGCCAACAACTAGTCTCCCGTGTCCCACTGTCTAGGAGAAATACAAAAAGACCAACTGCCATCTGCTCACATGTGACCCAGGACACAGTTTTGCAGGCACCAAATGGTGAGGAGAAGAAAATGCCGGCTTTTTTATATAAATTGAAATAAATAACCATAATCAGACATTATAAATTGGTTGTTTGATTAAAAGCTGTAAAGCAATTTAGCACTAAATTATAAAAGAGGCAGGTATCTTTTTATGGATCATTTGGCTTTCTAAAAGTGGCATTTTCCGAATTCTGTCTTAAAATCTGACTTTACAACTAAAGATGATTTTAAATTACAATTCTTTTGAGATCAAACATGACATTTCTACCTGTCTCGAATCAAATGTTAGCACTTATTAGATGTAATTACTAATAAGGTAATCCAATGTTATCCTATGGGAGAGGTAGGCCTCACTGTAGTGAAAAATACATTTAGGAGTTTTAACTACCAGGACATATAAACATAAAAACACATGTACTGCCGTTTAGATACAATGCACCCTGCTCTATGGGCTGTTTAGGGCCTACCATAGGGGTGACTTATATGTATTAAAAAGGGAAGTTTAGGCCTGGCTTTTTTGCCAGGAGAAATTGGCAGTCTGAAACTGCACGTAGGCTGCAATGGCATGCCTGAGACATGTTTTAAAGGGCTACTTAAGTGGGTGGCACAATAAGTGCTGCAGGCCTGCTAGTAGCATTTCATTTACAGGCCCTAGGTACATGTAGTACCACTTTACTAGGGATGTATAAGTAAAATTAAATGTGCCAATTAGGTGTAAGTAAATTTGACCTTGTTTAGAGAAGAGAGCACTAGCACTTCTGCCTAGCAGTGGTAAAATGCCAACAAAAACAAACTTCAGAAAAAAGTGGGAGTGAAGACAAATAGTTTGGGGGAAGACACATCAAAGGCTGTCAGTGATGTGTCAAAGTAGCCCCTTACTAAATGCACAACCAGTACAGATCTGTCAGCAGCAGAAGCAGCTCCTCCAGTCCTGCAAGAGGCTTCACACTGAAGGCTCACAGCCCCGCAATCTGCCCTCTCCCAGCCCCTTCCATTAAAGGTAGCTCTCCCAGGTAACTTTCAGCAGAGCTCTCCACACAGTGTCAGTGCTTTCATAAAATTAGATGTGTGGCACTTTTCAAATGTACAGCCAGCCATGCAAGTGTGTACAAAAGGTCTTCCGATTCTCCCTTTCCTCTGAGTTGATGGTAAGAGGTCCCATTCGACGCCCTTCTGCTTGTCACTAACCCCTTGCCCTGCCCTGATCTGTATGAAAGAGAGAATGTGCATCGCCTAACACTCTCTTTGCAAATTATAACATATTTTGGAACCTATCTATGCACATGTAGACCACTTACTAACTTCACTTCTCTTCCCTTTCCTGCATTTTGACAATGTGTGACTCAATCTTCATTTATTGAAGTAGGATTCCTGATCATGTATGGTCATAAGAATGTTCAGATCTATAGGGGAACTTCTATTAAAACTATAGCTTCTGTCAATTTACAAGAAAAATTAAATGTGATTTGCAAACAAACTTTCAATCTACTCTGAAACAACGTTTGTCTTTACACATTGATCATCTTAAAACACTGCACAATGAATTCACAGCAATAAACACATAACGTTCATGCTCCAGTGTTATGAGATACACTTAGTGAATGTTATTTCTTTCTCCTTTTAGATAGATGGGTTTTTTAATGGGAAGATGATGGATTTTTGAACACAGTGATGACTTCTATTCCAAGCCATGGAAATGCTTCTGCAATCTACATTGTTTATGATGCAGCTCAGTGGATTTTATTTCCGGTTAAATGGGTTGGAACGCTGAAGTGGGTGCTTATGACTCCTCAGACTTCCCAGCTGGATCTCCTATCACTGTCAGAGCTTCCTCTGGCAGGTTTTATTGGAAGCTCTCCAGTCATTTGGCTGAGATTCAGTTACAAAGAGCTTAAAACAGCAGTCTCAATGAAAAGCCCAGTGGTTATGTTTTTCTCATTTGTTGATATGCGTTTTGACTATATAGTTCGAATATAAAGTTTACATTTTATGATGTTATGTTATGTTATGGTATAAGTCGCGGCCGGTGCCGGCAAGCACGGTGGGGTGGGGTGGGGGGAAGTCGACAGATGACGGTTTTATTTATTTATGTATTTTGTTTTCCCTATTCTGTCATCTGTCGACTCTCCCCCCATCTCCCCGCCCGCTCCACTGCGCTTACCTCTACCGGCCGCAACTGTATGTTATGTTACGTTATGATATGTTCAGAAAACAAGCTTTGTGTACTTAACCACAGCATACATGTGTATATCAGACCATGTAAATATTGCTGATTCTATATACATATGGGTGTATATATATATACAGGTGCTTATTCCTGGTACTAAAACTTTGCAATGTTTCACATGCATTTACGTGTTGTCTGCATACATATCAATACATAATTTGATGTGTGGGTATGTCTTGATACATGAATATGTTTGGTTCAGTTATTTTTAAAAACAAATAAACAATTACAAATTAAAAATAAATTCAATTTCATTGAACTTTATCCCATCCCTCCTTTCTCTGACTCATGCCAAACCTTTCTCACTACTATGAACTCTCAAACCTCCTTTCTAAACTTTGAGCAGCTTTTTATCCAATTCACCTAACTGACAGGCGCACATGTTCACTACTCCAATAACCACTCACAACTTCCCTTTTCTGATCCACTTCCATTATTCTATCCCAAGAGCACAAATTTAAGAAATTTACCACAACTAATCCACAAGGAAAAAATAAATCCCATATTACTAATCTGCTATTTAATTCTAATCTTGGGTTCAAGAGTAATACGCTACTCACCATAAAGCGCTTCAATGCTGTTAGAGGTAGTAAGCTTTATATAAATGTAAATTACACTTACAGTTATGGTATGTTATGTTACATTTGTGTAGTGCGCAACTGCCACAAATGTGGCATCATTGCACTTATACTGTCCAGAGTGATTACAGCCGGACATGTTTATCTGGCTAGTGAGCATGTTGTTGCTGTTGGCTCTACTTAGGAAGAATTGGGCATGGTGTTTGAGGTCTTGACACGTGGTCTGGTTGTGTTGCTTTGAGCTCATTGCTTCTGATTGGCGTGTAAATGTTTGTATGCTATGCAAGAAGGAAAAGTTCATGCTTCATGACATTTTAATGAAACATTCCTGATGAATGATTCATCATATGGTGGTTGTGAAATCAAAATCAATCCATACAAAAGGTAGTGGTGTAGACCATCAAAGTGGTTTGGTTGTCTTTTGGGGCTTTTGATAGAGGGTCTGCGTCAGTCTATGGTTGTTGGAGTGGGATGTTGAGCTGAGGCTAATGTGTTTCAGGAGTTGATTGGTATTCTCTTGTACAGATATTAAGGATCACTTAGGGGTTTGAAGCTCGAAGAGTCATGTTGTTATAATCTTGTAGAAGGCAAGATGGTTTTGTGATTTCTTTATAAGCTGAGATGGAATTCTAAGGTATGCTACCTTGGACTGTGAAGGAAGACCTTCAAGTAGGGATTTGTTCAAATGTGGCATGTTAATAGGTAGGGGTGTGTTGGAAGATAGGAAGATATATGTCTACACAGATTGCTCCCTGAAGATTGACAGCACAAGTCCTATGTCACAGGATGATCACAAAATACATGGATATTGTGTTTTGTGTGGAGTGTTGCTAATTAAAAAGAAATATAGTTATATGGAAGCTCACTGGATAATATTATTGTCACATCTATACAGTAATGTATCAATGTATTTTTTTTTTTAATGTGTGTGAATTGAATGTTGTTTAACACTAAAATCCTTGCCAAGAGTAATCAAATCTAACAAAAAATACATTTCCTCCAATTTGTGTTAACATATATCCGTACCCAGTTCCCTGGATGATTATTGGGTTGCCCTATCATCTGTCACTGGAATATAGGGAGAGTCGGAAATATTTGTTGGGGGATCATGTGTATGATACATAGGAGTGATCGGTTCCTTAAAAGTGGTCTGGCATGAAACTGGAAGCCAGTGTAGAGAATAGAGGCATGTCCATTCAGTTGTGTTGGTGAGTTTTGGAACTGTTTCAATATGTTTGGGAAGAACTTAGGTGCTACTAGATAGAGTTCCTTCCCATAATCTAGGCACGAGAGCATAGGTTTGAATACAGCTTGAACTCTGCAAGTCTCTGATTATGGGATGTCCAATATAACAAACATAGTCAATAGCATTCATTGATTTTTCACTTGTTATATCATGGAAACCTGCACCAGCCTGACATCATATTTACCACTGGACATTAGGAAAAGTAGTCAGTTTTATATTCTTTGTGGCAGATGATTTGAACTGGTTAAGGAAGAACAAGTGTTTTGTTAGATAACGTTGATGTTTTTCTAAGTGTTTTTAGGCAGGGCCACTGGAATTATGTGACGGGGAGAATCAACCTATGCAGCAGAGTTTACTACGTTTTGCAGAACGAAAAGGCAAATTAGGTTGCAGCACTTTATTATTTTTTCATTTTTATATACTCAAAACTTCCTGTGCAAAGGTTTCACTTAATTAGTACCTTTTCCACATCCAAATGCAGCAATAAACATCTGAAAGGTGACCAGTCAACCTTCCACTGTGTAGCAACGCAGACTAACATGGGCAATGGGAAAAATGACTCCCTTGTCCCATGAGATTTGTTTATTTTTTATTTGTTTTTGGGGTTGTGCAGCGTCCTCGAACTTCGTAGACATATAGTCCAAATAGCCCTACCTTTTAACCCCTCAAAGTCCATACAACAAGTTATTGTCATTATAGTTTACTGTAAGGTGTTACACCAAACCAAGCAAAAAGTAAGTTTTTTAAGTAAAATTCTAGTTTGAAAGATTGGTATCATTCTGGTTAGTGCGTTTTTTTCTGCACTAAAAAACAAAGATTCCTGTGGGCATTAACATAAGAAATGTCACTTTTTTGACCCACCTGCCCATCTTTGCCCCGACATACCCCTTTGACGGAGCTGAACAAAACTTGGCATGCTAAACCTAAACCAGTTAAAGCATTTTTGAAAGTTTTGTGCAGATTTATGAAACAGCACCAAAGTCATCTGCACATCAAAAACATCTTTTCAAAGGAAACTGTGGCCTAACCATAATTGCAGAGGCACTATTTCTGATATATATATATAAATATATACGTGTATATATATATGTATGTATGTATATATATATATATATTTTTTTTTATTTTTTTTGAGGGAATTGGAAACGGAGATAGAAAGTGGCCAGGATGATACAATGGGCACTGTAGAATTTCTAGAGGAAATGGGAATCACGCAAGTTGGAGCTATAAGCACCCTCAGAAAGAAATCACGCTACATCCCACAAACACTGCACGATGCAATAGACACTTTCCAAGATTTGGTAATAGAGGACCTAAGGAAATTACAAGCAAGGGGTCCCAACCTCAAGAAAGACAACTTAACAGCAGCACAGAGGAAAGTAATAAAAAATTTGAGTGATGATGACAACATAATAATTAAGGCATCGGATAAAGGAGGAAATGTCGTGGTAATGGACAAGATAACTTATCTCAATGAAGCCAGGAGACAACTCTCGGATGAAGATTGTTACAGATTGACAACGAGATTGGAATATGAAAAAAGTATATGGGACTTCCATGAATTAATGAATAAATGGAGGGCGAAAGGGATACTGGGAGAAGCGGACTATAAATTTGTATATTGTGATACACCGGAATTGCCAACATTTTACCATCTTCCGAAAGTACACAAGAGCATAACCAGCCCCCCTGGAAGACCAATAGTATCCTCAAAAAATAGCCTGTTAGAAAATGCCTCTATTTACATTTACTGTTGTTTGAAACCGTTGGTAATGGATGTAAGCTCATACGTGAAGGATACGAAGGACTTTTACGTATCATTGCCAACATTGAATGGGAACCAGACATGCTGTTGGTAACATTGGATATAACCAGCCTTTATACTAGTATCGAACATCATAGGGGACTGGAAGCAACACAATTCTTTCTGAAGAAGAGAAATGTAAAGTATTGTGAGCATAATGTGATGTTGATGGAACTAATAACATACTGTTTACGGAATAACATCTTTGTATTTGCAGGAGAATTGTTTCACCAACAGCAGGGGACGGCGATGGGCACGTGCTTCGCCCCCAGCTATGCGAACCTGTTCGTAGGCTGGTGAGAGAAGCACGTGGCCTGGGCAGGAGACAATGAAGCATGGCTTGAGAAAGTCGTTCTATGGTCGCGTTATATAGATGACCTATTCATTATATGGAGAGGGTCAGCAGAAGAGGCAATGAAATATGTGATAGCATTAAATAACAACAATTTAAATTTGAAATTTACAGAGTGTATGAGCAGAACGAATGTGCCATATTTGGATCTAATGGTGTATATAAAGGACAACAAGATTGAAACAACTCTTTATAGAAAACCCACAGCTGGGAACAGCACATTGCACGCAGACAGTTTTCATCCAAGAAGTGTTATAAGTGGGGTTCCCTATGGAGAACTAGTGAGGTTAAAACGTAACTGCTCACTAGATGAGGATTTTCTAAAAGAAAGTAAAGATGCACTGTACAGGTTTGAGAACCGAGGATATAGAAAGGAGACCCTGGTGAATGCTACAAGGAAAATAAAAAATGTAGAAAGAAAAGATCTCCTGCTTGTAACGGGGGAGGGACAAGGCTCCATATTAGAATCCAAAGGACCGGTCAGAATGATAACAGAATATACAACCAGTTCCACTGAAATATTTCAGATTTTTAGAAAAAATTGGAGGATTTTAAAAGCTGACAACATTATCGGACCAATTATTCCACACAGTCCCCTGATTACATACAGAAGAGGCCCGGCACTAAAAGATCAGTTAGTCAGGAGCCACTTCACTAAGGGACCCAAAAAGAAGGACCAGGTAACAGGATTCTATCCCTGCATGAAATGCAAAGCATGCAGAAATAGTCAAAAAGTAAAAGAGTTCAGAGTACCGGGAAGAATAACAAAGCGTAAGATTGGAAAATGTATGAACTGTAATTCTGATTACACGGTGTATTGTTTAATATGTCCGTGTGATAAGAATTACGTTGGGAGTACGATCCACCCAACAAAGAAAAGGATTTTGGAGCACATGCGTGCAATAAGGAACCATGATGCGACTTACCCGGTAGCGCGCCATTTTGAGGAAAAACACAACTCTAATGCCAATTTGTTGAAGTTTTTCTGCCTGGATCAGGTCCCCAAGGGAGAGAGGGGAGGAGATAGAACTAGAAAGCTTAGGAAGTTGGAATCTCGCTATATTGTTGAGCTGCAGACTAAGACCCCACGTGGCCTGAATAATGAAGAGGAGCTTTGGGTTCACATTGATTAAATAGTGTTAAGGAACACTGGAAGAAAATTAATTGGGAAGTGATCTTCCCCAGAGGAGATAGAGTCCTAGGTTGCTTTTGGGTTCTGTTTAAGGAATGAGTTTGAGAGATATAGGCAGGCCTAAAAAATTAGACAAAATCAGTACAAATCCAGAGGAATAATGAATTGATTAATAAAAAATTCAGAGGAAATGCCCATTCAGGGCAGGATAATGTCCTTGTCGAAAGCCCATCGAGGGCATAATTGAAGAATTGCAGAAATAAGACATGTAATCGACAAGTATTATATGGTGGATAGGGATTGTACTTCACTGATTTGAAAGACATAACTGTTATATGAATTTGTAATATCAGTATTGTCAAACAGTAGAAATAGAAGGAGAATGAATGAATTTGAACCTTCTAAAATGGCCGCCGAATTGGCATAGGTAAATGCACTGCCTGCCGTTTTCTATTTTGATTAATGTAATGAACTGTGTTGTCCTCTCTTTATGTTGATTGTTGATTTAATTTTAAATATGGCGCTGTTTCTTAAATCGAGCGACATTGAGGAAGGCGTGCAGCCGAAACGCGTCTGTCCGATAAGAATTCGTGTGGCTAATAAAATTTATTAATTTACTTCGCCAGTGTGCGCCTCGATCTGTGACCGCAGAAGGAAGGTCACCTTTGGGATATATATATATATATATATATATATATATATATATATATATATATATATATATATATATATATATATATATATCTTTCAAAATGGAAAAAAACAAGAACGGCACTCCAAACGTGGATCCCAAAGTTTGTTTATTCAGTGAGAGAGCTAGTCAATGTGTTTCGGTTGCTGCCTGCAACCTTGATCACAACCGGGACGCATATATATTAAGAAAACAGAATTAATATCAAGATTGACGGCATTGACTACCACCAAGAAACCATTAGGGCTGCAACCAAACTCTGTAGGTAAAATGGATCCGCCCAGATTGATATTAACTTATAATCGTCAACACAGGGTCTTGCGTAAAATAATCAACAAAAACTGGGCGTTAGTGCGCAATGACCCAATAATAGGAGACACATTGACAAATGTACCTAGGTTAACCTTCAGAAAGGCGCGTTCCATGAGCGATATGCTCGTCAAGAGTAGTCCAGAGATATCGTCCAGAAGTAACTGGTTGCAAGCCACAAAGGGATTTGTTAAATGCTCGGTATGTAAAGCGTGTAAATATGGAAAAAGTAGATCTACATATAAAATCCCTTTTCAAGAGGCGCCAGTTACCATCTCCAAAAACTGACTTGCAAATCTGAATATGCCGTCTATGTGCTGGAGTGTTCCTGTGGCCTGCAATATGTTGGTAGCACAAAGTTGCAGGTCCACAAAAGAATACTCCAGCACATGAGGGCTATCACTAACAATGATGCATCATACCCAGTGGCCAGGCACTTCAAGGAGAAACATGGAAGTAGCCTAGACCGCTTAAGTTATTTTGTGGTTGACATGATCCCCCCTCTTCGACGTGGCGGCAATCGAGAAGCTATGCTTAGAAAATTGGAAACTAGATATATCCTGGAGCTAGATACCAAGGTGCCCAACGGTCTTAACTCCAGTGAAGATTTTTACACATGTTTGTAGGGTCATATACTAGTTTCCAGTACACATGTAGATAGACCTGAATGTTTTATATGAATCTTTCTTAGATATCTTTTTAACCAGTTAGTTTTACAAGCACTCATATTTTATTACACATTTGCACTATTAGCTACAGCTACATAGAATTCAAAGTTATAAATCATTAAGACGTTATATTAGTAGTATGATTCTGAGTATCTAGGGCGGCTTTTTCTACTAACTTGTAATTCAATGATAGTTTTAAGTATTTATGAATGAAATAGGTAATTTACTATTTATTGGATTTTGTATTTATAAATATATATTTATGAGGTAATGGATATTTATTTGTGATATTATCAAGTATTTTTTAAAATTGTTCTGGGGCAGTCGTAGAACAACATGAATTCACATTAAGAGTATATACCCACAAGGGTTTGATTGATGATTGTTTTTATTATATTAATAATTATCAGTACCTCTTAAATCGCGAGTTTGCCTCTATGTGGTGTCAAGTAAAAGAATTTTGCTGGCACACACAAATATGTATAATGTTCAAGAAATAATGCATTAGCATTCAAATAATACATTAGATTGCTGCTTGATGAACTAGAGATGTGATACTACGTTAATGCAACCATTTCTTCTATGTTTATTGTAGTTTTTTATTAGTTAACACGTGTTACTGCACTGTCACTTTAAAAGGTTTACTATTCCTCATGGCGTCATGTGATCAAGGCCCCTGGAGGGCTGAAACGCATCATGGCGGTCGTGCATTAAAACAATAAACTAATTTGCACGAAATATTGGGTCTGTGTTCGTCTTTCCGGGAAAAAGGAAGCAATACGACTAAATTTACCTGTGTATATATATATATATATATATATATATATATATGAAAAGATGAAATAGCTAGATGAATCACTTAAAAACATTTCTCTATTATGGGGTTAAAGAAAACAACACTGCCAACCCACCTAATTTATGTCAAGTGGTCTATGTGCTGTGTAGGTTATTTCTGTGTCATTAACATGTACGTGATGTGCAGCACCAAGAGGTGTGGCGGTGAAGTAGCACTTCCTATTCCCTAAATTGGGAAAGGGTCTTGATGGGATATTGCTGATATCCATATCCAGACAATTGTGCACCTATGGGCACATTCAAACCTATAAGCAGAAAAACATTATTTTCCATTTATTTAAATTGCAAAGTGTGGTATCTCATTACCATGAGAATACTTGTTTTACTTGAAAGGCAGATATACACATTTAGGTATCAGCTCAATCTTAATCACTTCAGCTGTAAAATAACAGTATAGTCTGACAGTGTCATGCAGACAGAAAGATGCTTAAAGCCTTTTAGGAACAATAAGGAAATTGATGGCTTTTGTACCCCAAGGGACTGTACCATTTTACTTTTATGGCAGAAAACTGTTTTTATGGCCTCTGTGACAGCAACATGTGAATCACCATGGTTGTCTGCCTGCATGATAAGTGAATGCCCTGATCCACCTCCAGATCCAGAGCATAAAGAGTTATGGGCATTGCTCCTGCCTTTTCAATCTCAATGACTGACTTGGAGCAAGATGGAGCCCAGTGAGCTCGGAAACCGTTCAATGACCTGCCATCGGTCTGAATGCATCCGCAACAACTTGACGTATGGTAGCCTGAGCAGGAGGGCTAGCATTCCACGCATTAGGGTTGCATCCTTTGATCTGGCTAAGCGACCTTTTATTACCACCTTTGTAAACCACCCCATCTACCCTTGGACGTAAAGTTTCAGAAATGTACAAAATAAATGTAAAACATGCTTAGATGAGGTCACAAAAATGCCTATGTATTTAAGGGAAAGTAACACCAATATAGAGGTCTGCACCCTGAATACTGAACCAACAATATCAGCGGGACATAATATTGAGGACAAAATATTGAAAAAACAGGTAAGTTAGTCTAAACCTAACTCCACATATATGTAACTAAGTGGTACATATATATTCAAGGCACATGGATGTGGAGTTATGATTAGTAAATCTATACTTCCCTATATGCACTTACTTTTTGATATTTTGTCCCCCGATATTCTGTCCTCGATATTATTCTACTACCATGTTGTTGGTGGCGATATTCAGTAGTACAACTGATATAAAGATTGCAAGCAAGGGTTATTTTGAAATTTTTCAAAATTCAATTGTAAAAGTAGTCCTAACTAGTTAAAAAACACTGGCATCTATACAGCACTGAATAAAACATGCCTTCACTAGAGATGACATCTGTAATCTCTCTGTGCAAAGACATCATTGTGGGTGGCATCAAATCCTCGAACAGGAGTTCAGTGCTTCTCATTTATTCATCTTTTTTATTTTTAAATGTATACCATGTAAAAAGAGGAGGATACGGTGCGAAGGTCATTTGTATGGGCACAACCCTTAGGAACTGCTTCCATAGAAAGAACATCTGTCTATTGTTTCAACAAGCATTTGATTCAGTAAGGTTTCTCAAGTACTTCTTGCTGGTTAGAATTTTCTATTTGAACAGCACTTTGGATAAATTGTGCTCTTCTGTGTTCGGTCTCACTAAATAACCCAAGAGTCAAAAAAGAGTCAGAATATCTTATGGTCAAATCTGGTGTGCTATGAGTCATTTGGTAGCTTAGTTTCCTTTCTGCCTGGACCATTTACTATTGATGTCTATGTAATGATAAACATGTAGTGATGATCATTTTTTTACAAACACCACTTCATGCTGCACTTTTGACATTCTTACACACTGTAAACAGGTCTCAATAGGTCATGAGTGATGTAATATGTGAGGTCATAAGCAGTTCATTGCGGGAGCGTAAGGTATAGTTAGCTCAGATAACTATAACTGCTGAATTTCACTGGTTTTGTACAAGTGAAATCTGTGCCTAACTATAAAGTCTCTGTAACCTTTGCTTTTTTCAGTGAATTTCAAAAACTTTTCAATTCTATTTCCTAACTTTAACATTCCTATAACCTTTGTTTTTCTCAGTGAATTTCTAAGGTTGTTTTAATGCTATTTGCTTACTGTAACATACTTGTAACATTTGTTTTTTTTAGTCAATTTCTGTGGTTTTTTAATGTTATTTCCTAACTATAATGTCCCTTTAACCTTTGGTTTTGTTAGTGAATTTTTAAGGTTTCTTTTAATTTTATTTCCTAACTATAACCTGTAGATTTTGAGAGTGAGTTTGTGAGTGAGTGTCTCAGTGGGTTTGTGAGTGAGTGCGTGAGTGTCTCAGTGGGTGTGTGAGTGAGTGTATGAGTGTCTGAATGGGTCTGGGAGTGGGTGCATAAGTGTCACACTTTGTGTGCCAGTAGGTGTGGAGTGTCTCAGTGGGTCTGTGAGTGGGTGTGTGAGTGTCTGAGTGGGTGTCTGAGTGGGTGCATAAGTGTCTGAGTGGGACTTTAAGTGGGTGTGAGAGTGTCTGAGTGGGTTTGCGAGTGCCTCTATGAGGGTGTGAGTCAGTTGTGAGCAGGTGCATGAGTGTCTGAGTGGGTCTCTGAGTGGGTGCGTGAGTCTCTGAGTGGGTTTGTGAGTTAGTGCATAAGTCTCTGAGTAGGTCTGTGAGTGGGTGTTAGAGAGTATAAGTGGTTCTGTAAGTGGGTGCATGAGTGTCTGAGTGGGTCTGTGAGTGGGTGTGCGTATGTGAGTGGTTCTGTGAGTGGGTGCATGAGTGCCTGAATGGGTCTGTGAGTGGGTGTGGGAGTGTCTGAGTGTGTCTGTGAGTGGGTGCATGAGTGTCTGAGTGGGTCTATTAGTGCATGTGAGAGTGTCTGAGTAGGTCTATGAGTGGGTGTCTGAGTGGGTCTGTGAGTGGGTGTTTCCATGTCTGAGTGAGTTTGTCAGTGGGCGTGTGAGTGCCTGAGTGTGTGAGTGGGTGTCTAAGTGTCTGTGTGGGTATGTCAGTAACAGTGTCAGTGAATGGGCCACAACGCAACTGCACCTGCTTGTTTATCCAAAAACAGTTTTGCACAAAATATCTACCCAAGTGCAGTACTTTCTACTGGTTAATTACTAAGTGCTACTTCCTTGCGCAAATGTCTAGTGTGTATTCTACACTACAGCTGCGTAATGGAGCATGAGGAAATGTCACCAGTGACCTTGTGTGCCTTTTGGCAATCTATTGTTCCTCATGCGTCTTTATCCAGAAATTTGTGATAACATAAATCTTTCTATTGAGAAAACAACAAGAGTACAAAGAGGCAAATCTGCACCAAACAAGGGTCCTTCTTCTTAACTATATGAAGTAAGTGCTTCTTTGTTTGGTGGAGATGTCCTCATATTCCTCAGCATCAAGAATGCGTCACCAAAAGCAGTGGAGGGGCCTTTTGGTAACCTACCCATCATCCTGGCAAAAGGCGGGAAGACCATTGCATACTACTAATGTGGACGGGGCAGGGCCAAACGGCCAGAGCTTCAGATGATTTTGCACATTCTGCCCTCACTAGGTAAGAACAAGAAAGAACAGACTTTTCACAGTCACTACACATTGTGCTCCAATAGATCAACGATGCATTCACCTCCACGAAGCATTTCAATATGGAATTACTGAGAGAAC
This sequence comes from Calotriton arnoldi, assembly GCA_963921515.1. Lineage (NCBI taxonomy): Eukaryota > Metazoa > Chordata > Amphibia > Caudata > Salamandridae > Calotriton > Calotriton arnoldi. Next base: position 680,625 of record CAWUFW010007748.1, on the reverse strand, counting down.
TGTGCTTTTGTCAAGCACAGGAGGTCAGGATCATTTGTCCTTTACAGAAGTGGAACTTCAATTGGGGAACCTGCTATGTTTATATAAGTAAGTGTTTCCCATTGAGGTTTAATTTCTGTAAAAATTAAGCAGGTCCTCGTGCCAGCTCCCCCTGCGACAGTTCTCCTGTTCAGCTTGCCCGCAGTCCACTATCCTCTGCTGCCTGTCTACCTGCCCTCTGTTTGTGCCTCCTCTGCTTGTTTCATGCTCTGTTTTGCCTTTTCTGCTCGTTATTCTGCCCTCTGTTTTGCCTTTCCTTCTCATTTTTCTGCCTTCTGTTTTGCCTCTTCTGCTCATTTTTCTGCCCTTCGTTTTGCCTTTTCTGCTTGTCTTTCTGCCCTCTGTTTTGCCATATCTGCTTGTATTTTTGCCCTCCATTTTGCCTTCACTGCTAATATTTCTGCCCTCTGTTTTGCCCTCTTCTGCTCTGTTTTGCCTTTTCTGCTCATTTTTCTGCCCTCTGTTGTGCCTTTTCTGCTCGTTTTTGTGCTCTCTGTTTTGCCTTTTCTGTTAGTTTTTCTGCCCTCTGTTTTGCCTTTGCCTTTCCTGCTCATATTTCTGCCCTCCATTTTGCCTTTTCTGCTAATTTTTCTGCCCTCTGTTTTGCCCTCCTCTGCTCTGTTTTGCCTTTTCTGCTTGCTCTGTTTTGCCTTTTCTGCTTGTTTTTCTGCTTTCGGTTTTGTCTTTCCTGCTTGTTTTTCTGCCCTCTGTTTTTCCTTTTTTCGCTGGTTGTACTGCCCTCTGTTTTTCCTTTTCTGCCCTCGGTTTTGACCTCTTCTGCTCTGTTTTGCCTTTTCTGCTCATTTTTCTATCCTCTGTTTTCCCATCTCTGCAGTGGAGGAGGGGGGCAGGGCCACCTCCCTGGGCCAATTTTAGCCCTGGGGACCCCATCCCCCAGAGCCCGGCCACCTCTACCTGGGTGCCCTGGCCCCACCCAAGGCACCCAGTGTACTACGTGGGGGCAGCCTCAATACCCCTGCAGTCCCACCGGCTCCCCACCTCCTGCGGGAGCAGGCATTGCTCTGTTTCCCTGCCCGCATGGCAGTGGGCAGGGAAACAAATGGAAACTCCACTCCCAGCAAGCAGGACCAGTTCGACAGCTCCCGCTTGCTGGAAGCGGTTAGTATTTGCTCTCACTTGGCTGGAGCTGTCACAGCTCCCACCAAGCAAAAGCAGGCACCTATCTCCCGATGGTGGGCACCTCAGGAGATAGCAGGAGCCTTCCCAGGGTGGACCTGGCCCACCCAGGGGCTAAACTGAAAAGAAGCGTGGGAGACCATGCTTTTTTTTTTGCTGCCAATTTGCGAATATTCAACATTTTGCATCAATTTATTTATTTTTAATAATTTTTTGCCCTGGCAGGGACCCCAGCACCGGAGCTAGGAGGTCGGGTATTCCTACCCTGCCCCCTTTTCTTTATTTTTCCATTTTATTTTGGGACTCGGCTTCAACACTTCCTGATTGAAGTGTTGGCAGCCAATCAGATCTTTGCATGAGATCGTCACTATCCGCGAAGGCTTCGCAACCCTAGATATACAAATTCCTCATGGGACTTACCATAGGAAACGCACTTTTGTTGACCCCCCCCTTATTTCTCGGCCCCCACTTGATTGATCACCCCGAAACTTTCCATGCACAACTGAAATCGCCGGCACACTTTTTTGGGAACATTTTGGGAAGATTCGTCAAATGGCGGCAAAGATATAGCCAAGTCAAAAAATGATTTTCCTATGAAAACTAGGTCCTACACTGGATGTGGGCAAAGGATATTAAATGACATTTGTAGTGCACACTGGTGGTTGCAGCTTAAGAGGACTATGGAAGGCGCATTACGGCCGGCATTTGACTTTGGTGGTTGTGCTAATCAGCAATCACCCAACACCTGTGACCAAGCTTCGAGGCAGAGCTGAAACGCATCAGGTTCACATTCTGGAATAAAACAGAGGGAATTTCGAGATTTGGCTTCAGGGATCTCAATACATATTCATTTATTTTATTACCAATGTAACCAATCTGAAAAAGGTTTCATTTAGCATATAAAGTTGCATAAACTTTCAGAAAATAATATTTGTCACAAACAGTCAAATACAATATTGCACATTTCCTTTAACACATAACTCCATAAAAATATTACAAAATAATATTAGAATTCATTCACAAATAAGTATATAGCTTCAACCATGAAAACTATACATGCAGCGTTTCAGTGGTTTCATTGGTCTAGCCCACCTTCTTCAGGACAGAAATAGTCACTAAATTGTAAACATTAAAACTGTAAAAAGGACAAACAAAATGTTTTCATTTAAATATACAGTGCCCACTCATTAATATTGCTTATATCAAGCATGATAGTTTTTTTTTTTTTTTTTAAATATGTTTATTGAATTTTAATAACAAACATACAAGACTCATTTCAGGTTCACTTTTGTACATGAATGCCTCTGACACCTTCAGACCTGTGCGGTATTAACAACAGTAACAGCTTATACATAGCCAAACGATTCCACAGTTTCAAATATCAATGCACATCTTAACAGCATCATATTCACAATTAAGTATCGCACAGGTTGCAACTAGGATTTCAGAATAGCAACGTTACATGATAATCTGCGGCATCAATGAGTCATTTTACATCCCATTTTCATTTGGAGGACCGTCTGCGTCCCTATTTTCCATAAATGTTTTGTACAGTGCCCAGAAGTTTTTTGGTCTACTACGTGGCGGTAATAACTCACTATAGTTTTCTGTCTGTGTGCTGCAATATAGCATATCTCTAGTCCACTGCGCCACAGTGGGAAGAGGTCCACGTGACCAGCAAAGTGCGACACATCGTTTTGCCAACAAAATTCCCATATCTATGAGCCTACGCTGCGCTTTGGGGAGAGTTTTAGAGTACCCAATCAATGCCAGCATGGGCTCCGGAGCTATCTCCATCCCGACAATTTGGCTCAAAGCGACGAAGATCTGATCCCAGAATAGTGCTACGCCTGGGCACGTCCAGGCTAGATGGTAAAAATCAGCCCTGGGGGCATCGCATCTATCGCATGTAGAGTCTGCTCTCAAGCCATACCTATGCAAGCGCTCCGGCGTGTAATATACTCTATTGAGGAATTTAAAATGTATCAATCTGTGTCTGCCATTAAGGGATATGCGTTTAGTGCTTACACAGCAATACAACCATATATCATCTGTAACGTCTCTCTGAAGATCTTGCTGCCACGCTAACCGTGCTTTCGTGTAATCACTCTGCCGATGGGCCATTGTGGCATGGTAAATTCTGGTTATCATTTTCGCGGGAGTCTGCGCCTTAATAAGATTAGAGAGTGCCGGGACATCCGGAGGTTCAGCCATATCTGCACCCAGTATTTCAGCAAGAGCATGTCGTACCCTGTGAAACTGAAACTGTACCAGGGGTGTGGATGTCTCTATGTTCCCTACAACATCTGCCCAGCACTTAGCCCGACCATCAGTAAAGAGGTCACCAATAGAGCGCAAGCCAAGCGTCCGTAAGGCCAACACCACCCCCTTGTCTCTGCATGGAGGTAACCATGTGCACCATTCTATGCTAGCAGCTGGGGAGTATAAAATAGCTCCCGCCTGTAGTTGCAGCAATCGGTGCCAGGCGTGTGTAATGGGGTTAAACGAGTCCAATATTCCCGTGCGCCTGTCAGGAGGGGAAAACAACAACGCCGGTAAAGGGCGAGGTGCTGCAACTGCTGTTTCAATGCGGATATGCGGTGCATCAGTAGGACCATGTATCCATTGGTACGCCAGCGCACTCTGCGCCGCTCTATAGTATAGGGTAAAGTCTGGAGCCCCCAATCCCCCCATGGAGTATGGTAGCGTAAGCACTCGCCAGCTGGCACAAGCTTGTTTACCCGCCCACGCCAGACAGATCAGAAGGGACTGAAGTCTGTCGAAGAACACTCTCGGCAGTACCATAGGTATGTTAGTGAAAAGGAACAGAAAACGTGGTAAAATAACCATCTTCATAATGGACACCCTGCCCATCAATGACAGCGGAAGTTTCACCCATCTCGAGATGTCCTCCTCTAGTCTATGAATAGCCACACCATAGTTTTCCCTAAACAGTATGTCCGGATCTGTGTGTATCTTAATTCCCAAGTAGCGTACCGAATCTGTGGACCACTGTAAAGGGTAGTCTGGTTCAACTGGCAGAGTTTGCGGAGAAAGAGGGAACATAATAGACTTGCTCCAGTTTGCTTGTAGGCCAGACATGGTACCAAAGAGCACCACTTCTCGCAGAACCGGAGAGAGATTGATTTCCGGGTGTCGGACATGCAGTAATGTGTCATCAGCATATGTGGAGACAATTAGATTGTAACCCGGGAAACGTATGCCTCTATGATTATGGTACTCTCTTAAGGCACAGGCCAGCGGCTCGGCCACCAGGGCGTATAAAATAGGGGACAAGGGGCAGCCCTGCCTGGTACCTCTAGAGATTGGAATTGGGCTAGTGACTAGGTCGCCTACCTTTATGCAGGCTGTGGGGAAGTAGTATAGTACATCCAGCAGTTGGAGAAAAACTGGCCCTACGCCAAACTTGTGGAGGACTGGTCTTAAAAAGGGCCACTCCACCGAGTCAAAGGCCTTTTCCATATCGAGGAACACCGCTATGGAGGGGACTTCTGGTCTAAGATGCTGCATGGAAGCAAATACCGTGCGCAAGTTATACGTCAGGTTCCGGCCTGGCACAAACCCCGCCTGCTCCAGTGCAATTAAAGTGGTCACCAGAGGCGTCAAACGGTACGCTAGTATTTTCGCAAAAAGTTTAGTATCAACATTCATTAGGGAGAGGGGCCGGTACGAAGCACAGCTGTCTGGAGGCTTGTCTGGCTTGAGGATCGCGACTATGATAGCTTCCCTCATGGAGGGGGGCATGGTGCCCGATGTACACATATCCTCGAACAGTGTCATCAGTTGCGGTAGGAGCAAGTCAAGAAAAGCCTTATAGAATGCAACTGTCAGGCCATCACCCCCCGGCGCGCTCCCCGATCTCATGCTGGAAATGGCACGCAATATCTCTTCCCGTTCAATGGGTCTCTTCAAAATTTCACGGTGTCGGTTTGACAACCATGGGAGCTTAATGTGAGCTAGGTAGTCACGCATGCGCTCGTCCGTGTCACCCCCCCCCCCCGGGAGGCATATAGGTCCGAATAATAACTTTGGAATTTCTCCGCAACCTCAGTGGCCTCCCGCAGGACGTCCCCATCTGGAGTGGTAAGCTCAGGAGTCACCGCACGGTCTCTGCGCTGCTTAAGCAGTTGAGCTAGAACCGCCCCCGGGCGTTCCCCTTCACCATATATACGCGCCGTAGCATATTTGCCCAAATGTTTAAGCTCTGCGTCCGCCTCCGCGTAATATTCGGCCAGAGTTGATGTAAGGTCAGTAGTGACCACCTCCGTAGGACGGTCCACCAGTGCCCCCTCCAGGGATACTAATCTTCGTTCCAAGGTCGAAAGTCTTCCCCGAATCGCCTTGAGGACGCCTGCATGCTTAGATATAGCCACACCTCGTATGTACACTTTGAATGTGTCCCATACCGTCTGATAGGAATCCACCGAGCCCACATTTTTTCCCAAAAATAATTCAATTGCCTCAGCCATTTCATTCTTAAAAACCTTGTCTAATAAGGAATAAGGTGGGAACCTCCAAAGAAAGGGGGGATGCGCGACCTTGGTAAATCAATTACTATAAGGAGCGGAGAGTGGTCTGAATATGTGCGGGGCAATATCTTACAGGCTCTCACAGTGGCGAGAGAATGTCGATCAACAAACCAATAATCTATTCGAGTGTGTATGTCATGATAAGCAGAATAGTGCGTGTAGCCCCCTTGTGTAGTGTGTCGCTGACGTCAGACGTCACAGAGGTCAAAGCGCACTAGGGCACCATCCAATGCTCTGGCCGACGCCGATATGAGCCTATCCGGACCACGTGATCTATCCAATGCCGGGTCTCTAATGAAGTTAAAATCTCCACCCCATAGGATTTGTCCGTTAAGCCGGGAGCCCACCATGTCAGCCAATTGCACATAGAAGTCTGGAGCATCATAATTGGGACCATACACATTAACCACCAGTAGCTCCAGCCCTTTACTCCTGCAGCTAGTGATCACGAACCTCCCCGCAGGGTCTGATACTAGTGGCGTCATTTTCAGCTGCCTTTTAGGGTTCACCCACGTAATGACTCCTCTTGCATGTGTGGAAAAACCTGCTGCGTGTATATTACCATGTAGGCCCCTAGAGCGTAGAATAGGACTATCCAGCGGTAGGTGTGTCTCCTGCAGGAGCGCTATGTCTACATTATGCCTGTGCAAATAGCTTAATATCTTGCGGACTTTCCTATGGTCATTTAGGCCACGGACATTCCACGTAAGAGCGTTAATGGAATCAGTAGTCGCTTCTTTATGTGTTGTGTCTGTTTCTGCCATGCTCATACTCAGTACTTCGCTGTAGGAGGTCAGGTGTCAGCATTCTAGAGAGTGCTCGAAAAACATTGGTGTCGAGAATCATAACTACAAGCGGCAGCTTAGTGAGTCTGCACTGTGTCCCACCCCCCACCCACGCCAAGCTATACCCAACTGTGCATTGGCGGATTCCCCCTGCCCCACCCCAACATATCGTAACAACTTTACATTGAACAATTAAGTGATCAATTCTATCAGAACAATACCCACAATGTGGAGCACACACGTGGGCGGATGTTGCCTGCTCTTATTGCGTGTCCTGCGCTGCGGTACAATCTTTCACCGCTCGCCACCACAACTATATCTACAGAAAGCGCGCCAAACCATCTAATCTTCAACCCGCCAGGTGTCATCCAGTATGTAAGGTAGGGTCTAGGAAACACTGCGTATTCTAATCACTCAGCAGTGAGACTCCCATCGCAGCGCACCAGCATTCAAACATTTCACCTCATACAGTAACAGATATAACACAAGTAACTGGCAGTAGGGTCCCGGCTGTCATACCACCTCCCCAGGTACCCCCGCTTATCTGCTATATGAGTAGAGGTCCCATTAGTCCTGGCCTTCTAGATTTCCACCGGTGGCACCTCCCTCTGCAGTGTGTTCCGGACTCAGCCTACGTTCTTTAGCCCATTCCTTCAGGGATTTCTGTAGAGCTTTTGGGTCCATGAATATCTTGGAGTGACCCTGTCGATTGATTCGCAGTCGCGCCGGATACAGCATTGCGTAGTCCAAATTCAGCTCGCCGAGTTGTTTCTTGAGTGGAGCGAATTGCATGCGGGCCTCCTGCACCCGAGTCGTGAAATCCGGGTAGAGCGATATCGCCGACCCCTCGTATTGCAAGTGTCTTTTCTCTCGTGCAAGTCTCAGAGCCGTGTCCCTATCTCTGTAATTCAGGAGCTTCGCGATGATTGGTCTCGGAGGGGCTCCCGGGGCCGGCCGCGGGCCTAGCGAACGATGGGCACGCTCCACCACGAACATCTGTGAGAATTGTTCGGGACCCAGCATCGTGTGCAGTAGTTTTTCCACAAAGAGTTCCATATTCCCTACTTGGGTGGTCTCTGGTAGGCCCGTGATGCGCAAGTTGCACCTCCGAGAGCGGGCCTCTAAGTCCTCGGCCTTATCCTGTAAAGTTTGGAGTGCTACATTCATCCTTCGCTGTGCGTCGCCCAGTTCTGTCTGCGAGTCTTCCATTTCAGACACCCTGCGTTCCGTCATATCCATCCTCTCTGCTTGTTTGTCTAATCTCTCCGACATTCTGTCCATTCGGTATGACAGCGAGTCTAGCTTGGAATCTATGGTAGCGAGGCTAGCGTGTAGGCTGGTTTGCCTAGCTGTGAGCATGGACCGAATATCATCCTCCGCGTGGTTCGGGTTCTCCTTCGGGGCGGCGCTATCTCCCTCTGGGACAGCGTCCCTAGTCGTCCTCCTGCTCCTCTCAAAGGTGAGCCTCGGTTGCAATTTGTCCGCTTTTCCCATGTTGGAGTATGAGACAAGTGCTCTGCGGTATGACTCCACCACTTGACGCGCTCTAGTCCGTTCTGTTCGCGCCCACACCTCACAACTTTAGCAGTCCGCAGTGATGGCCCAATAAGGTTTTAGAAGATGTCTGCTGGTGCTCCGCTTCGCCAATAAGGTTTCACCCAGACTATAAGGTCTGCATGAGGACTACACCCGTCCGGCAAACAGCTATCGCATCCGCCACTCCCGGTACATCACAGACCCCGTAGGCAATTGGGGCGATCCACGGTACGCTGGCTAGTATGGTGGTCTCACGCACGTTGGTGCCTCAGTGAACTCCAGTGAGCCAGAGCCACACCACCTGCAGGAGAGCAGAGGTCCCACAAGCTCGCGACGGTCCAAAACGAGACCCGCCTACGGGTCAGTAGCCGTTGCCCACAGCGCAAATCCTCAAAGGGAGCCCTACAACCTGGTCCCGGCACTCCAGACGGCCAGCCACCGTGGGGTACGCACTCATCTGTGATCGCGCGCCCCGGGCAGACCTGAGGCGCTGCAGGGAAGTCGCTCCAGGCGTCCTAAACAATTCTCCGCTGATGCAGAAGCCTCGGGCGTGCAGCCGGTTCCAGGCCGCTAGTGGATTCCGGCAGAGTCTCAGGGGGGGAGGGGGACCGCTCACACCAGTAGCGCTTCCTCTCAGCCGCCGCGCACCTCTCACTCTGTTTCTCGGTCCTTGAGCGGCACGGTAGGCTGTTCCACGGCCCCCCGGCTCCGAAGCGCACAATTCAGCCCCGTCGGTCAGCCACCGTCCAACGGGACGCCGCCGGCGTCGGATCGCGGAACGTCGTCTCAGGTCCCGGGGTTAGTTTCTCAGGCTGCGGGGGACCTCCGACGTTGGAAATGAGTCCCAGTCGGGGGCACAGACTTCCGACACCTCGGGTGAGTTTTATAGCGCATACAGCAACGCCTTACTGTAGGATTATGTGCGGATTGTTGGATGGCTCCACGGAGCTCTTACTTCAGGCGGCCATCTTCGTTGCAGGCAAGCTCCGCCCCCCCATCAAGCATGATAGTTATCCTTTTCTATAAAACATATATCCCTCTCTATATAGATCATGCCTTAAATCGAGTTCCTTCCAATACCCATTTTACAAGTTTATGAGGAACATTCCTTCCGCACCAAAATGCTTGTTATTTATTTGACAATCTGTTCATTAATATGTCGTAATGTAGATTGATGCGTCATTGATTTATCATTGCCCCATGTGTCATCTAATTATAATGAATTCAATCCATCTCATCATAATCCCAATTGATTCACACTGCCTAAATGTGCCTTTTTTCTAGCCCCCGCTTTATATTATTATAAAGGGCTCTGTGCATCCCCCTAATCATAATTGGTCTCACTAAAATTCCTAAAATCCCTTTATCTTATTATCAAGACCGACTGAACACAGACTCAATTGCCCTTACCTTTCACTTGCCACCTAAGGGATATATACTCATGGGGTCATCTTGCTCTTATTGCCCTTGTCTTTCGGGCTTCTGAGTCCAAAATCAGTCCACTGTTATTTCATACACTTCTAGTGATCATTCTAAAAATCAAATATTCTATTCAACATGATTATGTCTCCCATTTCATTTTGTGAAATCTCTGTATTAACACACACTTACCCTAAAGCATTTTATTAAATCTCTATATTCAGACATGTTTACCTTGATCATATTATTGCTTCATATGAAGCCCTGGTTTTGGTTGGGGTTATGGTACGTGTATCTAGCTCCAAACAACCCATCTTTTGATGTGCGTTGGCTGGCTCGAACAATAAATATTTCAGCTGCCATTACTAGTTCTAAAAATATCAAGTAAACCTCAGTGGTATGATCCACTTTTAGTCACTTTTGTCTCCAGAAATTCCTACAAATAATTTCCACAAAATATATCTTATGCACCCCCTCCTTCGAACAAGTAATGGGAGTTCCTGAAGGACAATTATAAATATGAGTGAATTACTTAGGGGAACACAAATATTTTTCTCTCTTTATCTTGACATACCTGTTAGTTTTGTGTGTGCAAATAACTTCTGCTGAAGTATGAGTTCTTTACTTTGATGTGCAGAAAAGTAGCACATCATATGGAAGATTTGTGGAAGCTAGAAGGTGTGCTAGGGGTGCCATCCTACATGGATGTAGGAGGTAGATATGGAGTGAGCGATGTGCATAGAAAGCTGGTGGTCTGAGGCACACTAATAGAGCTCTTTGTGAGTTCCTGTGCTAACATTGCAGATCATGCAAGACGTCAAATTGTAGGTGCATTGACAGACGTGTGTGGGTCTAGGTACGATAATCGAACTAGATGCATCATGGTTGATGTATACAATTGAAGTCCTGGATTTCTATCTCAACAATTTTGCCGTACATTAATCCCAAGGTCAAGACATTGACAACCTAAATATCTTAATCCTATGCTTTTAATTAAAACAACATAAATGTTGATTCAAAAATATCTACCTTCGAAAATATGAAACATTAAAAACTTCTATAACCAAAATATTGAATAAAATAATGTTGCCTTTTTAAATTATTATTTGAATTCACAAAAGTATCGAAAACCAAAATATAGTCTAACAAAATATGGATGATGTAATTAAAACAAACATGTTTATGTACCTAAAGATGTAATTTTTAATAAATTGTATTTTATTTAAATATATGTATATAGTGATAATTTAATTTTGTAAAAAATATATACATGTACATATGTATATATTATTTGACTAATAATCAAAACATAACAGCAATATTTACATTATAAAGCATTTCCTTTCATCTAAAAAATACATCAATTATAAAAAAATTAACAAATTGTTTGTAGATGTGTATTTTTCTAAAAATAACAATATAAAGAAATATCTTCAAAATGCATTCATGTTTTATTTTTAAAATATAGCATATTTTTAGAGCTATGCAATATTGTAACAAAAAATGTTAACAAGTTTTTTTTTTTTAAACTAGCAAGTATCTGAAACTCATTCTAAATCACCAAAGATAAATATTTGGAAAAATGTTTACAAAATAAGTATTTCATTAATTAATGACATGAAAATAACTGAATGTAAAACTCAAACAATCACAAAAAATCTAAAATAAATGTAAAACATAATTTTTTACTAAAATCGTAAAAACATTTAGAAACAAATAAACTTTATCTGTGTGAGTTATCTCCTCTAAAATATGCTAATTGAACACTGTGGTAAGTGCTTATAATTAAGAGAGGCACATTTGCTATTCTAACTTCAGTCCAACTATTATTGGACTAAATGTATAGGAAGGTGAAGTCAGGGGGTTAACTGCAGTCCTTCAAATATTAGGGTAATTGCATGGAATGTGGGGATCACTTACTATTATAACTCCTGTCGTACAGACATTGAGGTAGATGCATATGATTGGGGGAGGGCACATTTACTATTCTAACGTCAGCCATCCAAGCAATGAGGTGCATATAATTGGAAAGGGGCAAATGTACTATTCTAACTCCAGTCCTTCAAGCCTGAGATTAAGTGCAAAAAATTGGGGGGGGGGTTGGCAGATATAATTGGGTTTGGGGTACATTTACTATTGTAACTGCAGGCCAACAAATGTCAGCTAAATGCATGTATTTGGGAATTTTAAAATTAATTAAAAAACCGAGTATGGCCAAAACAATATTTTGATCAAAAGTATATTGAAACCTTTAATGTGTGAATTAAAAATCTGATCTTACATACTTTAAAAAAAAAAAATTACTTTGAAAATATAACCCATTTATTTAAACATGTATTAAATATTAATAATAATAATAATAATAATAATAATAATAATATTATTATATAGCGTAAAAGTTAATTAACATATTTTATTTATGAAAAGACCAGTAGGGAAAGGCTAATATGAGTATATTGCACTCCTTTGCTGCTGCCACACTGATGACCCTGTCTCTAAAGGTGATAGTTCTGGCCTCCGGGAGCACAAGGTACACTGCCGAATATGTAGCTAGAATTTGTAAGCCGGGAAGGAAGGAACAAAGCTGTGGATTAAAAGGTGGACCATTACCTACACTTTGAATACATCTCTTTCCCTAAAGGGAAACTTGTGTTGGCATGCCAAGATGGGACAGATTTGATTGCAACGACTAGTGCCGGTGATAGGAGATGTTGTCTAGTTGAAGCCTTCTCATGAGCTTCTCTTGGAGACCCAGATAACTGGAATAGCTGTAGTTAAGGAAATGTGCTGGTCAGTGGCAATAGAGGGCAAGATTTTCTCATGTGCAAAAAAATTGTACTGATTACTTTTGGAATGCTGAGGTTCGTGGGGCAGATGTGAGTTGATATAAGTACTCAAATTTTAAATGACTATAGAAGAAGTCAGTGCTGAGTCGATGACCCCTGGCCAGCCAGCAGATCTCCATTGGTTGATCTGTTTCTTGATAATAAGGAACACTGTTTAAGCTGGGTTAAGTTTGAAAAAAGTCTGAGGCCATGAAGTGTTGCACAACAGTCAGCACATTTGAAAGGGAGTTTTGGGCAGATGCAGAGCTGGAAAAGGTTGCCTCACAAGAAGGGAGCTTGATTATCAGCTGAGTATCATCGGCGTGTGTGTGAAATTTAACTATATTGATGTGAGGAAGTCTGGCCAGAGGTGTCATATAGATATTAAGATAGATTTACCCTGTCCCTGGAGCAGGAGGGGGAACACACATTACAACCAACTCACAAAGAATCCACCAAGTTATTATTTTTGATGGAACCCCCCATATATAAGCAACTATTTGTCATGGTCCTCCATCTGTCGGTCATTGAGCTACACTAAACGATGCTGGGCTGGGTGTCCTGTTGTCTACTTTGGCAAACCACCTTTCACCATCACATGCCTTAACAGACCATGTGCCACTTGGGGAGTGTGTTGCTACATTTGATATTTAACTCTGAGGTGTGGCTAGGTTAAAGCTCGCGCAACACCATTATAGTAGTCAGATAACATATATACAAGTAAATGCTCAAGGGAACAGTTGAGAGACGGCCACCCACGAATCCAAAATCCTTTGATACCGCTGGTACACAAAGGGCAAATCACAAAGTAAAGTCCCGTTCCCGAGCAAGAAAAGGCTTTTCACATCAATAAGTCAGTTCATTCAATATCAGTCCAGGTCTTGTGTGATATGATTCCTCTTTATTTATTTGATATAGCCGAAATGTGGCCAAATGTAGCCAACACGTGTTTCGTCCTGGGAGTATCACCCATCGACTTCCTCAGGGCACATATAAAATCTAAAACAAATCCGCCAAGTTCCAGGCAGAGCATATAATCAATCACATATAGCGTGTAGCTCTAGAACGTTTATGTTCCAATTACGAACATTTGGTTATGTATCGGGTTCAGGAGAGTACTCCTATCGTAGTAAACGACCGAGTTCGAGTGAAAGAGGTGTCATATAGATATTAAGATAGATTTACCCTGTCCCTGGAGCAGGAGGGGGAACACACATTACAACCAACTCACAAAGAATCCACCAAGTTATTATTTTTGATGGAACCCCCCATATATAAGCAACTATTTGTCATGGTCCTCCATCTGTCGGTCATTGAGCTACACTAAACGATGCTGGGCTGGGTGTCCTGTTGTCTACTTTGGCAAACCACCTTTCACCATCACATGCCTTAACAGACCATGTGCCACTTGGGGAGTGTGTTGCTACATTTGATGTCGTAGTTTTCAAATAGGTTTTTATTCCCTTTGTTTTTAAGAGCTCACATTTGACTATGCTGAAATACACTGTCTGAAATTTAACACCATTTTTTCATATTCACTCCATGTCTTGGACAAATTAATATTTTTCACTTTGAAGTCATATGTTGATGCTTTGATTTAGACAGCGGGTTACAACGTTTGTGCAAAGAAAATTCATTTTGCTGCTGGCTATGATATCTGCAGGGGTGGCAAGTCAATTTGAAAGACAGTGTTCAGCAGATGTACAAACAGTGAAGTACAAAGACTCACACTGTGTCCTGGAAATTCATTCTGCTTTGGCGTCTTCAATTGGGAGATTATTTTGCATTTTTTAATTCCCTTTACAGAATATGATTCATGAAACTTTCTAAATTCCTCTTGAAGCGACCACTGGCTCATGCGGCTTTGGGTACATGACTTGTCGAACACCTGTGTCTAGTGTTTCTCAAATGTGTACATTCCGCCACTCACTGGTATAACTGTTGGTAATGCCTTCTTACGGTTAATCAGGTTCTTTTTGTATATCTCTGTGCTTGCATGCATTAAATGTTAGGACACCGATTTAGTAAAACAATTCCATATTATGTAATGTGACTATGCTTTGTCATAATTTGCAAGTGTTTGACTAGCAAATTCTCAATCATTTCCAATTTGAACATGCATAATTCACACCTGTCAAACACAACTCATGTAAGTGCATAGAATTCACAAGGATTGCTGACTTAAGCCAGTTTCCCTATTCTACAGAAAAATGCACAAGATCAGAGCATTTTTGAAATGTCATTCTTTTTTTGGTTACATTTTTCCTTTAAAAAGATTTTCCCTCAATGTTTTCCCTTTCTAGACCATGTCTAGAATTTTACACACTTTTCTACGCCTTGTCATATTACTGTTGCAGTCTTGTAAAAACTTTCAGATAAATAAGTGTGGAACACTCACTTGCCAAATATTTGTGAAAAAACACAAAGTTAAGATGGTGTGCAATGGATTTTTCTGCAGAATCCTGTTACCCCACCTTTCTCCTCCAGTGCAACAACCGCTAGTATAAATTAGGGAAGTTTCACGAAGATTAAAAAGCCTGTGTAGGTTACAAAGTTTTGTTAACTTCAACAAAGTTGAGCTCTCCGCAAAATTGTTGATCAAAAAACATATGTAGCAGAATTTTCTTGCATAACTTTTTTTGTGAGAAATTCTGTTACTAAACGAGGCTCCTGCAGAACTTTTTTTCTACAAAAGCCAGTTTGCAGAATTGTTTGCTTACAATTTAAATTTTCCAGTCTCTGCAGGACATGCACAACATTAACATTAAAAAAAAAACTTTATGAAGTTTGTGGAGCAAAAATCTTGCAACTTTGCACACCCCTAGTTTCAACTAAACACAAAATGAGAGGTTTCATTCCCTGAAAGAAGACATACATTTTCAACCACACGTTTATTTCCTTACTACAGCTGAGTATTTTTTTATAAAACAAGCGTAAAATCCTGTGTAGTTCGTGGAGATTTTCCATTAACTATGCTTACACAGTTGCAAAATGTTATTGTGCAACTGGTATTTGTCTTGTTCACTTTGGCAGCTGTATTTATTGCAGAGTAGAGTTCAGTGGCAGCTGGCACAGGTAAGAACGGTCAAGCGTAAAATCCTGTGTAGTTCGTGGAGATTTTCCATTAACTATGCTTATACAGTTGCAAAATGTTATTGTGCAACTGGTATTTGTCTTGTTTACTTTGGCAGCTGTATTTATTGCAGAGTAGAGTTCAGTGGCGGCTGGCACAGGTAAGAACGGTGAGGCAGGGCGGTGGCGGGGCGGGTGGGGAGGTCGACAGACGACGGGATAGGTAAAATTAAAGAAAACAATTTATAAAACCAGTTACCTTGTGCTCATTGCATCGCCGACTCGTCGATGTGGCGAGCGCAAGGTAAGTGGTTTTATTTAATTTTACCTATCCCGTCGTCTGTCGACTACCACCCCCCCCACTCTGCCCCACCGCTCTTACCTGTGCCGGCCACCACTGGTAGAGTTGCAATACTTTCGTCACACTTACAACTTTCTTTCCACCAGGTTTCGTATTTTGATGGTCAACTGCAACCTTTTTTTCTGCAAACAGACGGTTAAAAGTGTAACTTTGCAACCAAAAATGTATGAACTACAATTTTTGCCCCAAGGCAGTATTTCTGCAAATGTATATAATCCTCATAGTTAGCATGTGAACTACGTATGTCTCGTAAATAAAACTACATGACATCACACAGCACTGTTGATTGCATGATTATAGATTTATGACTATTTGGAAGGGTATAAACTTTTGTAGATTGCACTGGGAACTCAGAACCATTCGCAGTTTTCTAGGTGTAATCCTAGTAAAGTTTTGAGAATTCCTCTTTCTTAAGCATGTGCACTTGCAATCTTTATTGTTTTGGTTTTTACTCCAAGGAGAAATTATTTCAACTCTGAAGTAATCCCTTGCCTTGCAACCACACTTGTTTGGGGGTGTTCCTTTTCCTTTGCCGCCCTGGAAAGGGAAGTACTTTTGGAGAAAAACTTTGACCATTCGCAGTTTGAGAGGGGATCAGATTGGAGTTTGTAAATACACACAAAATGTAAGTTTTTAGGTGTTTTCTAGGTTCCAGAGCATTCACTCTCTGGAACTTTTCTTCCCCTTCCACTGGAGATTATATCCATTCAAAGTGCTTAATGTGTAACTCGTTAAGTGCAGAGGCTCAACTGTTTCCTAGAACCACGCCACAAGAACTTCTTAATGCTAGGTTACTGAATATCATTCTGCCTAGTCTTGATTCTACCTCATGCCTTTTTCTCCCCCACCCTACACTTTCTGTCTCTATATCACTCTCTTTCAGTCTTTAGCCTCCCTGCTTTAGCTCTTTATCGCTGTTTTCTGTCTTATGGCCCGAATATGAGTCTGGCGGTCCACGGAGCACCAGACTTGTGGGGATGCGGCGGTGGCGGTCTCACGACCGCCCGAATACGAGTCGGGCAGTCAGACCGCCACAGCCCATTCGCAGCCGCCAGGGAACCACCGTTTCCTGGCGGTGTTGCAACCGTTAAGAGGCCGCAATATGTTTGGCGGGACCACCGCAGTCCCACCAAGCATATTACGATTTTCCTCTACGCTGGTGGTGTCATGGAGGTTCTTACTCCATGAACACCGTGACACCTGCAGGGCCCCCTGTGCCTCCTCTGCATGTGGATGCACACAGGGGGGCACAACATGTGTCCCCCTGTGTACATGAACACCAGTTCCTGAACTGCATGGACTTTGCATTCCATGCCGTGCAAGACCTGTTTTTGACATTCCCATTGCAGTGCCCATTTTCAGGGCACCCCCGTGGGGACGCCAAAAAAAAGCCCACAAGACACAAGAATAACTCGTAATTTGGCGGGAGGTCTGACCACGGCTTTGGCGTGTGCGGCGGAGGGGCGGACCCGGCGCCACACCGCCGAAATCATAATCGGGCCCAAGTCTTCCTCATCCTTTCTTCCTTTTCTGCCTTTCTCTCTCTCTGGCCTGGGCCAAATTCTGATGATGAAAAATAAGCCCTGGCCCCTCAGGAATTGGTAACGTAAGTGGCACTTGTTCCCTTAGGTACAAAGTGAGTTCCTCGTCAGTCCTCTGGATGTTGCACAGGTTGCCTTGGCTAATGCACAATGTCCTGCAGGCTCGACACAACATGGGTTTCAAACTGAAATCCTAAAATGAGAACACTGCAGTCAAAGTTACAGATGTTGCCCAGAGACACTTGGCCTGACACACAAAGATATGGTATGAGTATGTGTGACTTACTCCTGTAGTACTCAGACTCACTCCTGGAATTCAGGAGTAAGCCTGGAGTACAGTAAGGCAAAGCCACAGCAAACCCCTTGTCAATCTGACAGTAAATATTTGCCTAGGGTCACATCCATCCATTCCTTTGCCAAACCTCGGTTTCGTGTTATTGTGGAGAAAGTAATTCCTTGTGCCTCTCACTCTTACTGTATTGGTGCTGGAATTCTTTTAGTTCAAACCAAAATCTGTGGCAAGAAGGTGAATCCCTCTCCAGTTTCCAGTGGGAAGGTGAAGCCTGGGTAAATGGACTGCAGGAGTGTGTGAAGGTTAATAGGAGAGTGAAATGTTCTGTCTGTTTCAGATCAGTTGCTGATGGAAAGACAACATTGAATCTCACAGTGAGCTTTGCCGCAGCTAATTCAATAATTCAAGAAAAATGACAATAATCGATGGAATAGGCTCATGAGCATTTATCCAGCCAATTGATTTGGGAATACAGGCTAAGGATTAAAAAATGCTCAATGATACTGACTCCATTACTTAATACACATTTGATGTGCTTTCCCTTGGTACAGTGTTCTTAATGCACTCACATACTTACAACAAGGTGCAGAGTAACTCAGAAACAAATATACAGAGCATAGACATAGAGTGATAATCTGACAAGGAATTGCTGATCATTCATAAATGAATGATTAGGAATCTATGACCACCTGGACATTTGGATTTTGGTGCAGAAAAGGCCAAACTTCACGTTATGCCCTGTTTTGAATGACAATAGTAAGATGCAATATTTATTGCACCAGACTCCTTCGTATTTGGGTTTAACAAGTGCAATAAATATTGCACTCCCCAGAGGGACACCTAATCAGAGAACAAGGGCGGGAGGGAGCTCCTGTTGGTAGAGGATTCGATGAAGTCAGACATGTGAAAGACATCTCCTGCCAGAGCCAACACCATGGAGACATTTTGGTACTCATGATTGGGTCTCAGACCTATGGAAACCAAAGAGAGCTGATGTTGTTGAGTGAGTCACACGTTACAAAGTGCTTCTTTGTTGATAAACAGAACAAAGTGCTAACTTACCATTTTACTTTCATTAGTAAGTCCAGGCCGCTGCAGTGAAGGAGTAGATCTTTGTGCAAGGCTAAGAAGATGAAAATAAGGTTGTCTCTTTCCCAAAGTAAAAAGTAGCATATGCTCTTCAGTTTCAGCTTTGATAATATGCATTACTTTTTCTGTCCTCAACTCTTAGTAAAGTATCCAATAATATTTACCTAATAGAGGAAAATAACGTTTCCCAGGCTTAGCACAAAAAAAATTATATTACTAAGGTGGCGGGTGTCCCAAATGTTCCCGGCAAAGCTCGATTTTCCACTAGCTAGCCCTGTCAATTTAGCACTTGTCCCAAGTTTCAGAGCAGGCCGAATAAACCCAGAACAGGATTAGTTAGCAGCCCCTGGCAGAAATCAATTTAATTGAGACACATGATACTGTGTGTAAAGGTTACATTTAATTCCAGTAGTGCTTCATTGTGTGTGTTTCCTAAGTTAGCGAGCGTTGTCAATTAAGTCATTCTGTACCCTTTGGCGTATGTAAAATCGTAATCCTACTTCTGTGTGTGTGTGTGGGGGGGTGTGTGTGTGTGGGGGGGTGGGTGTGTGTGTGTGTGTGTATGTATATACACACACACACACACACACACACACGTGTGTGTGTTTTTTCAAACACTGACAGAAGCAGACAAACACTATCTTTGTGAGGACCGGTGCGTTAGGAGGACTGGTCCCGGTAGTGTGTTTAGGTACTTTCGAGTGATTCTATCAAAAAACTAAAAGTGCAGTTATATTTGCCTCATCCTACTTTATAACCTAACCTACTATCAAAGCGTGTGTGGAGTTAGAATAGTAAATAAACACTTCATTATGATCAATAGCCAGTCCTCAAAATAATAGGTATGTTATTATAGTGTGTGTGTGTGTGTACACACACACTGTGCATTTCTATAGCCCGCAAGGATAATTACAGGAAGTACTAATTCATTAGACACCCAGGGGATGCTATCAAATGTCTATGAAGCAGTTCACAGTTGCAGTTAACTGGTGTCTTGTCCTTAAGTGAAGATTCCTCTGTGTGCTTTCAGACTGTGATTCAGAGAACTGATTGCTGGTTGGAGCATTGGTGCCAGGGCACATTTCATCCTTCAAACTTGTCAAGAATATGAGCCATGTGGTTTAAGAAGCTCCCGGTTTCCTTGAGGTATATAAGTGGCCGCCTGCAGTGTTTGTTTACATTCCCAGATGCCCAGCCTGTCCCACACTGTCAATGTCACTCCCACACACACCAGAACGCACGCGGAGGAGGAGGCGTTGGTGACATGCTGGCATTGGGAGCCAGCTGTTAATGTCAAGATGGGGAATATATAATTCATCCTCATTTTTTCAAGAAAATAATATGTTGTGGATTCCGAGGGAGTTCAACATCTAAAATGTAAGTTGGACCAAAAGGAACACAGTAAAGGGGAGATGCTAACAACAACAAAAAAATGCATCCTTGGATCACAGACTTCCAGATCTGGCAAAATATTTAGAGGGTGGGAGATAAAATGCTCTTTGTTGCTTTGGAAGTGTTGGGGCTTATTTAGAGTTTGGAGGACAGGATATTCCACCACAACAGTGGCGTAACAAAGGCCCCAGCATCCCCACGGTGTGGGCGGGCCCCCAAGCTCCAGAGGCCCCCTCAGCACAGTACCCTGACCTGAGAGCTCCTAATTAAGACCGGAGGGGACCCCCTCCATGTACCTTGCAGCGGGGTTCCCTCAAGTTTCCGTACGCCACTGCACCACAAATGGGACAGATGATGCAGTCCACCAAACCCGTGGTGCTCCCGCTTTATTTGGAGTCAGGAGAACCAACATGTTCCTGTCAGCTGAGCCTTGGCTGACTCTACTGGCGGATCCTTTAACCCACATCCTGGCTGTCATTGGGCCGCCAGTCAAATCTATAGGAAGGTCGGACCTATTGATGGCGGGCACTCCAATATATTTTTTCTATAATGGGACTCGAAACAGGACTAATGACCCAAACACACTGGGAAAAAACTCCCTTCATATCAGGCCCATTAATTTATTTCTTTTCAACAACAAATTTCCACCTTGGGAGTGTGTTTTTAGTATACGAAAATTTTTGTTGTGCAGGTGCATTGAACATGGCACCTGTACAGCAAGGGGCAGCTCCTCCGCAATGGCGCAGGAGGGTTGCCCCACTTGCATAGAGCCAGCAGGTGAAAAATAAAACGATGTTCTATCATCATTTTATTTTTCATTTGCCGGCTCTGAGCCAGCGTATGTAGGGAGGGACGGGGCTGGGCATGGAAGGGGAGAGGAGGAGTGCTATGTGCACTTCTAAGTGCGCATGTGTGTTTGGCCGGCCGTCTCAGGCTGGCCAAACTCACATGCGCACTTAGGTTTCTCCAACCTGGCTGTATTGTACAGCCGGGCTAGAGAAACTGCACAGACTCCCTGTCCTGAGCGGAGCGTCTTTTCAGCCCGCTCAGTCCAATCCGTGCGGGGATTGAACCGGGAGTCTTTCCCAGTGTCTGCTGGGAGCAGGAAAGCACAGGAGACGCGATGCGACGCTGGAGTCGGCCGGCAGCTTAAGGTAAGTTCTGTTTTTTGTTTTAATTATTATGAACACCCCCGCGCTCCCTCCACCTGCCCAACCACCCTTTTTTGTGACGGCTGCCACTGTGAAGCAATGATTCAGTCACATTGAATGAGCCTCCATACAGCGCCTCCTCTGAAGGCACAGAGATCTTAAAGAGAGACTTTAAATATGGTGGGATGGAATCCTCCAGGGTAGTGGAGCACATCCTTCCCTTGACCTGGCGGATTAGAGAGCAGCCCCCACCATCTAAATAATCGCCCTTGGTTTCGTTTTATTGAATGCAAAAACACATTTTTAACATCAGAGGTGTTCCTTGCTTCACCAATATTACATTTCCTTTAATTTATCTCCCATTTTAAAGAACAGGAGAAAAGTTAAGGAAAGAATCGGCTTAAACATGTTACTGAAACAGACAAAATAAAGTGCATGACCGTGGTGGACATATGTTGCTCATGTTGGACTTGTAAGCATGAAGTGCTTTCTGCATTTGCAGTATATCTTATGTTTGTGACTGATACCTAAGACACACTGAGTATACAATCATGTTTCTGAGGAATTCTGCAGTTGAAATATCAGGGTCATTTTGAACTTTGCTTAAAAGTGCTTAATTGATTACCTGTCTATGAACGCAAAGATTTCCAACTGTGCAGTATGACATTTAGAGCACTGTGGGCCAAAAGTCCAGATTGTACAAGAAGGATGAAACCTTCAGTATCAATCAGGAACCAAGCACATCACGTCACTTATCCAATCAATTTGTTCCTGGAATCCACATCGAGAGATGGAAGGAGAATATGAGTCTTGAGCTCCCCTTTCACACCTACAGCTAAAAAACAAAATGGCCCCGCAGACTCTCCAGCAGTGCTTAATTTGTAAAAAAATAAATACCAGGGCCCTTGTCAGAAAGCCACCGCAGTTTGCACTACACATTGACATGGCGCTTACTTAACTACTAACCATCACACTGCTACAAGTGTGACAATTCAGACTGTTCGAGGCCGCCAAAACTTTAAGAATGGCTTGGGTGGCAAGAATTAGTTGTTTTGAATGTATATTGAATTAACAAGCAACCGTATTTGCTCATCTTTACAGTACACAAACAGCGCCACTATTTGGCAGCTGTCATAAGTGCAGGTCCCAGCAATTAAGTGCCGGTGTTGAGCACCCGAAACCACCGGCTCAAATTAAGCACTGCTGTCCAGCAACCTGGCATAACGATTACCAAATCGTCGTGACGACTCCCATAAACTGCACTCGAGGAGGGTCAAAGGGGGAGCAGATATAGGAAAGGGGTTGCAACGAGAAGGCCACCGATTTGGGGATGGTGTGTTAAAGGGTTTTATTTTGTTATTTACATTTGTTTATTTTATTTATTTTTACAATTTTATATAGCAGACATGGCCTGAAGGAATCAGAGCGCTTTACAACAAGCAGGATAGAAGGGTTACAGCGGGTTACAATAATAGCAATTAAACTCGGACGTTTACATCAGTGGCAGTGTGCCGGATTTATCACAAAAAACAGTTGCAGCAAATGGGCAGGAGATTTAGATGGTGGGTTCATATAACGAGGGCAGGTCAGATCGCAGCTTCCTGGCGCCATTTTCTAGGAGCATTTTTGTGTAGATCTGAGACGCCATCAATCGATTGTGTCTGTTGTTAATGTTTGGTTGACTGATATAACTTGAAGTGTGTGGATGGGAAGGACAACATTGCAGTGGATACAGACAGGTAAGTGTGAGGCAAATGGATTTGGGGCAGTAGCCAGGATCTAGGACCTGGTCATTGGGAGAGGGATGGCATTGTGAAGGGTAATGGTGCCTGCAAGGGAGAGGGGAAGGGCCAGGTTAAAGTAGTGAGACAGGTGAGGGGAGGAGAGGAAAATGCATGTTGGTGGCAAAAAGGTAGGTTAGGGCTAGGAAAAGGAAATTTGGATGGACAAAAAATGAGGGGAAAAAGCGGGGACAAATGGAACAGTGGAGTAGTTGTTGGGCAGTGGATTAAGACGCAGGTCATGTTAGAGTGAGTTGTAGGTTTTAAAAACGCAGTGGAAACAGGTGGAACAGTGGAGTGGGCGTGGAGACCCCTTTTCACACCGCTCATACCATGCATTCAGAAGCACGGGTCTTCTGCCTCGACATAAACCCTTTTACCCTATTCCCAGCACCACATCCTTCCAGATGCAAACACCTGGCCCTCTTGTTATGTGGAAATTGCTTCTATGATCCATACTATAAGTAGTATCACTAGGAAGGATGTCCTTGGCGAACATCACAGCAGAGATTCGGCTGTCTTTTAATCGCTCCTTGTCTCACACTCAAGACCCTGAGGTCTCATGATAATGGGAAAACTCAGCTGCTTCCCAGGGATGTGCTCTTCTCAATGGTATTTCAAAACCACAGTGTTTAAATTTGTAAAAGGTTTATTATGACCATAGAAAACAAAATCATTTTATTTGTTATTATCCAAAAGAACACGAAACATAGATTGTTTCTGAGTCTATTCTTTCCTGAGGCACAACATAGACGGATTTAGATTTTTTTTCACATAAAAATCATTGCATCAGAACAAACATTTTACATAATTGTGTCCATCACTTATTATAATTTTGCCAGCAAGAGATGCTTTCATCAATGTAGTGATATAATGACATGGGCATGAAAACACTGCAATGCAAACCACACAAGCCAGAATAAACAGGAAGGCTGCCAAGATGGCCTCTCTGTCACTGAGGGCATTTAACATTGTCTGTGGCTCGGAGCAAGATTCTGCAAGCATGTCCTGCCACCCCAGCCCTTCCTGTTGCAGACGCCCACTGCCACCCCAGCCCTTCCTGTTGCAGACGCCCACTGCCACCCCAGCCCTCCGTGTTGCAGACACCCACTGCCACCCCAGCCCTTCCTGTTGCAGACGCCCACTGCCACCCCAGCCCTTCCTGTTGCAGACGCCCACTGCCACCCCAGCCCTCTGTGTTGCAGACACCCACTGCCACCCAGCCCTTCCTGTAGCAGACTTCCATTGCCACCCCAGCCCTTCCTGTTGCAGACACCCAGTGCCACTTCAGCCCTTCCTGTTGCAGACACCCACTGCCACCCCAGCCCTTCCTGTTGAAGACACCCACTGCCACCCCAGCCCTTCCTGTTGCAGACGCCCACTGCCACCCAGCCCTTCCTGTATCAGACTTCCATTGCCACCCCAGCCCTTCCTGTTGCAGACACCCACTGGCACCCCAGCCCTTCCTGTTGCAGACACCCAGTGCCACCCCAGCCCTTCCTGTTGCAGACACCCACTGCCACCCAGCCCTTCCTGTTGCAGACGCCCACTGCCACCCCAGCCCTTCCTGTTTCAGACACCCACTGCCACCCCAGCCCTTCCTGTTGCAGACGCCCACTGCCACCCAAGCCCTTCCTGTTGAAGACGCCCACTGCCACCCCAGCCCTTCCTGTTGCAGACGCCCACTGCCACCCAGCCCTTCCTGTTGCAGACACCCACTGCTACCCTAGACCTTCCTGTTGCAGACACCCAGTGCCACCCCAGCCCTTCCAGTTGCAGACACCCACTGCTACCCCTGCCCTCCGTGTTGCAGACACCCACTGCCACCCCAGCCCTTCCTGTTGAAGACACCCACTGCCACCCCAGCCCTTCCTATTGCAGATGCCCACTGCCACCCCAGCCCTTCCTGTTGCAGACACACAGTGCCACCCCAGCCCTTCCTGTTGCAGACACCCAGTGCCAACCCAGCCCTTCCTGTTGCAGATGCCCACTGCCAACCCAGCCCTTCCTGTTGCAGATGCCCCCTGCCACCCCAGCCCTTACTGTTGCAGACACCCACTGCCACCCCAGCCCTTCCTGTTGCAGATACCCACTGCCACCCCAGCCCTTCCTGTTGCAGACGCCCACTGCCACCCCAGCCCTCCGTGTTGCAGACACCCACTGCCACCCAGCCCTTCCTGTTGCAGACACCCACTGCCACCCCAGCCCTTCCTGTTGCAGACACCAACTGCAACCCCAGCCCTTCCTGTTGAAGACACCCACTGCCACCCCAGCCCTTCCTGTTGCAGACGCCCAC
This sequence comes from Calotriton arnoldi, assembly GCA_963921515.1. Taxonomy (NCBI): domain Eukaryota; kingdom Metazoa; phylum Chordata; class Amphibia; order Caudata; family Salamandridae; genus Calotriton; species Calotriton arnoldi. The sequence continues at coordinate 655,359 of CAWUFW010007748.1, read as the reverse complement.
TGCAACCCCAGCCCTTCCTGTTGCAGATCCCCACTGCTACCCCAGACCTTCCTGTTGCAGACACCCATTGCCACCCCAGCCCTTCCTGTTGCAGACGCCCACTGCCACCCCAGCCCTCCGTGTTGCAGACACACACTGCCACCCTAGCCCTTCCTGTTGAAGACACCCACTGCCACCCCAGCCCTTCCTGTTGCAGACGCTCACTGCCACCCCAGCCCTTCCTGTTGCAGAGGCCCACTGCCACCCCAGCCCTTCCTGTTGCAGACACCCACTGCCACCCCAGCCCTTCCTGTTGAAGACACCTACTGCCACCCCAGCCCTTCCTGTTGCAGACGCCCAATGCCTCCCCAGCCCTTCCTGTTGCAGGCACCCAGTGCCACCCCAGCCCCTCCTGTTGCAGACACCCAGTGCCACCCTAGACCTTCCTGTTGCAGACGTCCACTGCCACCCCAGCCCTCCGTGTTGCAGACGCCCACTGCCACCCAGCCCTTCCAGTTGCAGACACGCACTGCCAACCCTGCCCTCCGTGTTGCAGACACCCACTGCCACCCCAGCCCTTCCTGTTGAAGACACCCACTGCCACCCCAGCCCTTCCTGTTGAAGATGCCCACTGCCACCCTAGCCCTTCCTGTTGCAGACGCCCACTGCCACCCAGCCCTTCCTGTTGCAAACACCCACTGCTACCCTAGACCTTCCTGTTGCAGACACCCAGTGCCACTCCAGCCCTTCCAGTTGCAGACACGCACTGCCACCCCTGCCCTCCGTGTTGCAGACACCCACTGCCACCCCAGCCCTTCCTGTTGAAGACACCCACTGCCACCCCAGCCCTTCCTGTTGCAGATGCCCACTGCCACCCCAGCCCTTCCTGTTGCAGCACGCCCTCTGCCACCCCAGCCCTTCCTGTTGCAGATACCCAGTGCCACCCCAGCCCTTCCTGTTGCAGACACCCAGTGCCACCCCAGCCCTTCCTGTTGCAGACACCCAGTGCCCCCCAGCCCTTCCTGTTGCAGACGCCCACTGCCAACTCAGCCCCTCCTGTTGCAGACGCCCACTGCAACCCCAGCCCTTCCTGTTGCAGACACCCACTGCCACCCTAGCCCTTCCTGTTGCAGACACCCAGTGCCACCCCAGCCCTTCCTGTTGCAGACGCCCACTGCCACCCCAGCCCTCCGTGTTGCAGACACCCACTGCCACCCCAGCCCTTCCTGTTGCAGACGCCCACTGCAACCCCAGCCCTTCCTGTTGCAGACGCCCACGGCTACCCCAGAACTTCCTGTTGCAGACACCCGGTGCCACCCGAGCCCTTCCTGTTGCAGACGCCCACTGCCACCCCAGCCCTCCGTGTTGCAGACACCAACTGCCACCCTAGTCCTTCCTGTTGAAGACACCCACTGCCACCCCAGCCCTTCCTGTTACAGACGCTCACTGCCACCTGAGCCCTTCCTGTTGCAGACGCCCACTGCAACCCCAGCCCTTCCTGTTGCAGATGCCCACTGCTACCCCAGACCTTCCTGTTGCAGACACCCGGTGCCACCCGAGCCCTTCCTGTTGCAGACGCCCACTGCCACCCCAGCCCTCCGTGTTGCAGACACCCACTGCCACCCTAGCCCTTCCTGTTGAAGACACCCACTGCCACCTCAGCCCTTCCTGTTGCAGACGCTCACTGCCACCCCAGCCCTTCCTGTTGCAGACGCCCACTGCCACCCCAGCCCTTCCTGTTGCAGACACCCACTGCGACCCCAGCCCTTCCTGTTGAAGACACCTACTGCCACCCCAGCCCTTCCTGTTGCAGACGCCCACTGCCTCCCCAGCCCTTTCTGTTGCAGACACCCAGTGCCACCCCAGCCCTTCCTGTTGCAGACGCCCACTGCCTCCCCAGCCCTTCATGTTGCAGACACCCAGTGCCACCCCAGCCCTTCCTGTTGCAGACACCCAGTGCCACCCCAGGCCTTCCTGTTGCAGACACCCACTGCTACCCCAGACCTTCCTGTTGCAGACACCCACTGCCACCCAGCCCTTCCTGTTGCAGGCGCCCACTGCCACCCCAGCCCTTCCTGTTGTAGACACCCACTGCCACCCCATCCCTTCCTGTTGAAGACACCCACTGCCACCCCTGTCCTTCCTGTTGCAGACACCCACTGCCACCCCGGCCCTTCCTGTTGCAGACACCCACTGCTACCCCAGACCTTCCTGTTGCCGACACCCACTGCCATCCCAGCCCTTCCTATTGCAGACACCCACTCCACCCCAGGCCTTCCTGTTGCAGACACCCACTGCCACACCAGGCCTTCCTGTTGCAGACACCCACTGCCACACCAGGCCTTCCTGTTGCAGACACCCACTGCCACACCAGGCCTTCCTGTTGCAGACACCCACTGCTACCCTAGACCTTCCTTTTGCCGATGCCCATTGTAACCGCAGACCTTCCTGTTGCAGACACCCACTGCCACCCTCGCCTTTCCTGTTGCAGACGCCCACTGCCACCCAGCCCTTCCTGTTACACACGCCCACTGCCACCCCAACCCTTCCTGTTGCAGACGCCCACTGCCACCCCAACCCTTCCTGTTGCAGACGCCCACTGCCACCCCAGCCCTTCCTGTTGCAGACGCCCACTGCCACCCCAACCCTTCCTGTTGCAGACACCCACTGCCACCCCAGCCCTTCCTGTTGCAGACCCCCCTGCCACCCCAGCCCTTCCTGTTTCAGACACCCACTGCCACCCCAGCCCTTCCTGTTCCAGACAACCCCTGCCACCCCAGCCCTTCCTGTTGCAGACACCCACTGCCACCCCAGCCCTTCCTGTTCCAGACACCCACTGCCACCGCAGCCCTTCCTGTTGCAGACACCCACTGCCATCCCAGCCTTTCCTGTCCAGCCCCCCACTGCCGCCCCAGCCCTTCCTGTTGCAGCCACCCTCTGCAACCCCAGCCCTTCCTGTTCCAGACACTCACTGCAAACACAGCCCATCCTGTTCCAGACACTCACTGCCACCCAGTACTTCCTGTTCCAGACACCATTGCCACCCCAGCCCTTCCTGTTCCAGACACCCACTGCCACCCAGCCCTTCCTGGTTCAGACACCCACTGCCACCCCAGCCCTTCATGTTCCAGACACTCACTGCAACCCAAGTCCTTCCCGTTCCAGACACCCATTGCCACCCCAGCCCTTCCTGTTCCAGACACCCATTGCCACGCCAGCCCTTCCTGTTCCAGACACCCATTGCCACGCCAGCCTTTCCTGTTACAGACACTCACTGCAACCCCAGCCCTTCTTGTTGCAGACACCCATTGCCACCCCAGCCCTTTCTGTTCCAGACACCCAATGCCACCCCGGCCTTTCTTGTTCTAGACACCCATTGCCACACCAGCCATTCCTGTTCCAGACACTCACTGCAGCCTCAGCCCTTCTTGTTGCAGACAGCCATTGCCACCCCAGCCCTTTCTGTTCCAGACACCCACTGTCACCCCAGCCCTTCCTGTTGCAGACGCCCACTGCCATCCCAGCCCTCTGTGTTGCAGACACCCACTGCCACCCAGCCCTTCCTGTAGCAGACTTCCATTGCCACCCCAGCCCTTCCTGTTGCAGACACCCAGTGCCACTTCAGCCCTTCCGTTGCAGACACCCACTGCCACCCCAGCCCTTCCTGTTGAAGACACCCACTGCCAACCCAGCCCTTCCTGTTGCAGACGCCCACTGCCACCCTGCCCTTCCTGTATCAGACTTCCATTGCCTCCCCAGCCCTTCCTGTTGCAGACACCCACTGCCACCCCAGCCCTTCCTGTTGCAGACACCCAGTTCCACCCCAGCCCTTCCTGTTCCAGACACCCACTGCCACCCAGCCCTTCCTGTTGCAGACGCCCACTGCCACCCCAGCCCTTCCTGTTTCAGACACCCACTGCCACCCCAGCCCTTCCTGTTGCAGAGGCCCACTGCCACCCTAGCCCTTCCTGTTGCAGACACCCACTGCCACCCCAGCCCTTCCTGTTGAAGACACCTACTGCCACCCCAGCCCTTCCTGTTGCAGACGCCCACTGCCTCCCCAGCCCTTCCTGTTGCAGACACCCAGTGCCACCCCAGCCCTTCCTGTTGCAGACGTCCACTGCCACCCCAGCCCTCCGTGTTGCAGACTCCCACTGCCACCCAGCCCTTCTTGTTGCAGACGCCCACTGCCACCCAGCCCTTCCTGTTGCAGACACCCACTGCTACCCTAGACCTTCCTGTTGCAGACACCCAGTGCCACTCCAGCCCTTCCAGTTGCAGACACCCACTGCCACCCCTGCCCTCCGTGTTGCAGACACCCACTGCCACCCCAGCCCTTCCTGTTGAAGACACCCACTGCCACCCCAGCCCTTCCTGTTGCAGATGCCCACTGCCACCCCAGCCCTTCCTGTTGCAGCACGCCCACTGCCACCCCAGCCCTTCCTGTTGCAGCCACCCAGTGCCACCCCAGCCCTTCCTGTTGCAGACACCCAGTGCCCCCCAGCCCTTCCTGTTGCAGACGCCCACTGCCAACCCAGCCCCTCCTGTTGCAGACGCCCACTGTGACCCCAGCCCTTCCTGTTGCAGACACCCACTGCCACCCCAGCCCTTCCTGTTGCAGACACCCAGTGCCACCCCAGCCCTTCCTGTTGCAGACGTCCACTGCCACCCCAGCCCTCCGTGTTGCAGACGCCCACTGCCACCCAGCCCTTCTTGTTGCAGACGCCCACTGCCACCCCAGCCCTTCCTGTTGAAGACACCCACTGCCACCCCAGCCCTTCCTGTTGCAGATGCCCACTGCCACCCCAGCCCTTCCTGTTGCAGCACGCCCACTGCCACCCCAGCCCTTCCTGTTGCAGACACCCAGTGCCACCCCAGCCCTTCCTGTTGCAGACACCCAGTGCCCCCCAGCCCTTCCTGTTGCAGACGCCCACTGCCAACCCAGCCCCTCCTGTTGCAGACGCCCACTGCCAACCCAGCCCTTCCTGTTGCAGACACCCACTGCCACCCCAGCCCTTCCTGTTGCAGACACCCAGTGCCACCCCAGCCTTTCCTGTTGCAGACGCCCACTGCCACCCCAGCCCTCCGTGTTTCAGACACCCACTGCCACCCCAGCCCTTCCTGTTGCAGACGCCCACTGCAACCCCAGCCCTTCCTGTTGCAGACGCCCACTGCTACCCCAGACCTTCCTGTTGCAGACACCCGGTGCCACCCGAGCCCTTCCTGTTGCAGACGCCCACCGCCACCCCAGCCCTCCGTGTTGCAGACACCCACTGCCACCCTAGTCCTTCCTGTTGAAGACACCCACTGCCACCCCAGCCCTTCCTGTTGCAGACGCTCACTGCCACCCCAGCCCTTCCTGTTGCAGACACCCACTGCAACCCCAGCCCTTCCTGTTGCAGATGCCCACTGCTACCCCAGACCTTCCTGTTGCAGACACCCGGTGCCACCCGAGCCCTTCCTGTTGCAGACGCTGACTGCCACCCCAGCCCTCCCTGTTGCAGACACCCACTGCCACCCTAGCCCTTCCTGTTGAATCAATCAATCAATCACAGAATTTGTAAAGCGCACTACTTACCCGCGAGGGTCTCAAGGCGCTAGGGAAAAAAAGGGGGGGGGTGCTGCTACTGGTCGAATAACCAGGTCTTGAGTAGCCTCCTGAAGGTCAGCAGGTCTTGGGTCTGTCGTAGGCTTAGTGGAAGGGTGTTCCAGGTCTTGGCGGCGAGGTGGGAGAAGGATCTGCCGCCGGTGGTAGTTCTTCGAATGCGAGGGACAGTGGCGAGGAGAGGTCGGCGGAGCGGAGTTGGCGGTTGGGGACGTAGAAGAGGAGTCGTCTGTTGAGGTAGGCTGGGCCAGTCTTGTGGAGTGCCTTGTGTGCGTGGATGAGGAGTTTGAAGGAGATTCTCCTGTCGACGGGGAGCCAGTGCAGGTTCCTCAGGTGGGGGGTGATGTGGCTGTGGCGAGGTACATCGAGGATCAGGCGTGCGGAGGCGTTTTGTATGCGTTGCAGTCGCTTGATGAGCTTGGCCGGGGCTCCCGCGTAGAGGGCGTTCCCATAGTCAAGTCTGCTACTGACGAGGGCCTGGGTGACTGTTCTTCTTGTGTCTGTCGGGATCCACCTGTAGATCTTGCGAAGCATGCGGAGGGTGTTGAAGCAGGAGGATGAGACTGCGTTGACTTGCTTGGCCATGGAGAGCGTTGAGTCGAGGATGACTCCCAGGTTGCGTGCGTGGTCGGTGGGTGTCGGGGCTGCTCCCAGCGTCGTTGGCCACCAGGAGTCGTCCCAGGCTGAGGGGTTGGAGCCGAGGATGAGGACCTCTGTCTTCTCCGTGTTCAGTTTTAGTCGGCTGATCTTCATCCAATCGGCGACGGCCTTCATTCCTTCATGGAGGTTGGATTTGGCGGCAAGGGGGTCCTTGGTGAGGAGAGGATCAGTTGAGTGTCGTCGGCGTAGGAGATTATGCTGAGGTCGTGCTGTCTGGTGATGCGTGCGAGCGGGGCCATGTAGATGTTGAACAGTGTTGGGCTGAGGGACGATCCCTGGGGTACGCCGCAGATGATCTCGGAGGCTTCGGATCGGAATGGTGGGAGGCGGACTCTCTGGGTTCTGCCGGCGAGGAAGGAGGTGGCCCATTCCAGGGCCTTGTCTCGGATCCCTGCGTCGTGGAGGCGTGCGCGTAGAGTGCGGTGGCAGACAGTGTCGAAGGCGGCGGAGAGGTCCAGCAGGATGAGGGCTGCGTTCTCATCGTTGTCCAGCAGGATCCTGATGTCATCGGTGGCGGCGATGAGGGCAGTCTCAGTGCTGTGGTTGCTGCGGAACCCCGATTGGGATGGGTCCAGGATGCTATTTTCTTCGAGGTATCGGGTTAGCTGTTTGTTGACGATCTTCTCGATGACCTTGGCTGGGAACGGAAGCAGGGAGATGGGCCGGAAGTTCTTGAGGTCTCTCGGGTCCGCCTTGGGTTTTTGAGTAGGGCGTTGATCTCTGCGTGTTTCCAGCTCTCTGGGAAGGTCGCGGTCTCGAAGGAGAGATTGATGACGTTGCACAGGTGGGGTGCGATGGAGCTGCTGGCTTTGTTGAAGATGTGGTGCGGGAAAGGGTCTGACGGGGAGCCGGAGTGTATTGTGCTCATGGTCTTGATGGTGTCCTCGATGTTCACACTGGCCCAGGCTGGCAGGGGGTCGTGGTCGATGGTGTGCGGCGGGTCTGGTGCATCGATCTTAGTTGGGGCTGTCTGGGTGTTGAAGCTGTCGTGGATGTCGGCGATCTTGCGGTGGAAGAAGGTGGCGAGGGAATCGCACAGGGGTTGTGACGGCGGGATGTCGTTGGTGTTGGAGCTGGGGTTGGAGAGTTCCTTCACGATGTTGAAAAGCTCCTTGCTGTTGTGTGCGTTGTTGTCGAGGCGGTCTTTGAAGGAGATTCTCTTGGCGGATTTGATGAGGTGGTGGTGGTTACGGATGGCGTCTTTGTGGGCTGCGTGGCTGTCCGGTGTCTTATCACTGTGCCATTTCTTCTCTAGTTTCCGGCAGGTACGCTTGGAAGCTAGGAGTTCCGAGGTGAACCAGCTGGCTCTTTTGGTGGTGTCACTGTAGGTGAGTTTTTTCAGCGGGGCGAGGGTGTTGGCACAGTCGTCCATCCATCGTCTGAGGTTGCAGGCAGCATCGTCGGTGTTGGATGGGTCGGAGGGAGGGCTGAGAGCGAGGTTGCCCGAGTTGGTCTTCGGTGACTTTGCTCCAGAAGCAGCGTGGGATCTGTTGGGTGCGGTGGTGTGTGGTGGGTTTCTGGAAGGTGAAATGGATGCAGCGGTGGTCGGTCCAGAGGAGTTCCGTGGTGTGGCTGAAGGAGACGTGGGAGCTTGAGGAGAAGATGGAGTCAAGCGTGTGGCCGGCGGAATGGGTCGGTGTTGTGACGAGCTGGCTCAGACCGAGGTTGGCGAGGTTGTCGATCAGGGTGGTGGAGTTGCTGTCGTTGTTGTTCTCCAGGTGAAAGTTCAGGTCTCCGAGGAGGATGTAGTCGGTAGAGGTCAGGGCGTGCGTGCTGATGGAGTCGCTGAACTGGGGTCGGGGCCCAGGGGGTCTGTAGACAAGGGTGCCTCTAAGGGTGGTGTTGGGGTCCGTGTGGATCTGGAAGTGCATGTGTTCGGCGGTGCTGAGAGTGTCGTCGGTGCTGGTCGAAACCCTGATGGTGTTCTTGTGGACGATGGCGATTCCTCCTCCTACTGCGTTGACGCGGTCTCTGCGGGTGATCTTATAGCCGTCTGGGATGGCTATGGCGATGTCGGGGGCGGAGGAGTCGTTCATCCAGGTCTCTGTCAGGAAGGCGACGTCTGGTGATGATGTGTCGAGCAGGTCCCAGAGCTCGACGGCGTGTTTGCGTGCGGAGCGGGTGTTCAGTAGGATGCATCGGAGGTGGTTGAGGTCCTTCTTGGCGGGCGCCTCGGTGGCTCTGAGGCTGGTGTAGCTGCAGTTCCGGCAGGTGAAGGGACCATGGGTGCGTTTCGGGGCGGCCTTGAAGCAGTTGTGCATCCGTCTGGGGTTGAGAGCGTGGAGTGTGGTGGCATCGTATCGGCGTCGGTCATCGAGGCTGGTGTGGGGGGCGCACGGCCCAAGGGTTCTGGCGCTGGGCGCGGTCCAGGCGCGGACGGGCGCAGACGGGCTTGAAGACACCCACTGCCACCTCAGCCCTTCCTGTTGCAGATGCTCACTGCCACCCCAGCCCTTCCTGTTGCAGACGCCCACTGCCACCCCAGTCCTTCTTGTTGCAGACACCCACTGCGACCCCAGCCCTTCCTGTTGAAGACACCTACTGCCACCCCAGCCCTTCCTGTTGCAGACGCCCACTGCCTCCCAGCCCTTTCTGTTGCAGACACCCAGTGCCACCCCAGCCCTTCCTGTTGCAGACGCCCACTGCCTCCCCAGCCCTTCCTGTTGCAGACACCCAGTGCCACCCCAGCCCTTCCTGTTGCAGACACCCAGTGCCACCCCAGCCCTTCCTGTTGCAGACACCCACTGCTACCCCAGACCTTCCTGTTGCAGACACCCTCTGCCACCCAGCCCTTCCTGTTGCAGGCGCCCACTGCCACCGCAGCCCTTCCTGTTGTAGACACCCACTGCCACCCAGCCCTTCCTGTTGAAGACACCCACTGCCATCCCTGCTCTTCCTGTTGCAGACACCCACTGCCACCCCGGCCCTTCCTGTTGCAGACACCCACTGCTACCCCAGACCTTCCTGTTGCCGACACCCACTGCCACCCCAGCCCTTCCTATTGCAGACACCCACTGCCACCCCAGGCCTTCCTGTTGCAGACACCCACTGCCACACCAGGCCTTCCTGTTGCAGACACCCACTGCCACACCAGGCCTTCCTATTGCAGACACCCACTGCTACCCTAGACCTTCCTTTTGCCGATGCCCATTGTAACCCCAGACCTTCCTGTTGCAGACACCCACTGCCACCCTCGCCCTTCCTGTTGCAGACGCCCACTGCCACCCAGCCCTTCCTGTTACACACGCCCTCTGCCACCCCAACCCTTCCTGTTGCAGACGCCCACTGCCACCCCAGCCCTTCCTGTTGCAGACCCCCCTGCCACCCGAGCCCTTCCTGTTGCAGACCCCCACTGCCACCCCAGCCCTTCCTGTTCCAGACACACACTGCAAACCAAGCCCTTCCTGTTGCAGACACCCACTGCCACCCCAGCCTTTCCTGTCCAGCCCCCCACTGCCGCCCCATCCCTTCCTGTTGCAGCCACCCTCTGCAACCCCAGCCCTTCCTGTTCCAGACACTCACTGCAAACCAAGCCCATCCTGTTCCAGACACTCACTGCCAACCAGTCCTTCCTGTTCCAGACACCATTGCCACCCCAGCCCTTCCTGTTCCAGACACCCACTGCCACCCAGCCTTTCCTGGTTCAGACACCCACTGCCACCCCAGCCCTTCATGTTCCAGACACTCACTGCAACCCAAGTCCTTCCCGTTCCAGACACCCATTGCCACCCCAGCCCTTCCTGTTCCAGACACCCATTGCCACGCCAGCCCTTCCTGTTGCAGACACCCATTGCCACCCCAGCCCTTTCTGTTCCAGACACCCACTGCCACCCCGGCCTTTCTTGTTCTAGACACCCATTGCCACACCAGCCATTCCTGTTCCAGACACTCACTGAAACCCCAGCCCTTCTTGTTGCAGACAGCCATTGCCACCCCAGCCCTTTCTGTTCCAGACACCCACTGTCACCCCAGCCCTTCCTGTTCCAGACACTCACTGCCACCCCAGTCCTTCCTGTTCCAGACACCCACTGCCACCCCAGCCCTTCCTGTTCCAGACACCCACTGCCACCCCAGCCCTTCCTGTTCCAGACACCCACTGCCACCCTAGCCCTTCCTGTTCCAGACACCCACTGCCACCCCAGCCCTTCCTGTTCCAGACACTCACTGCAACCCCAGCCCTTCTTGTTGCAGACACCCACTACCACCCCAGTCCTTCCTGTTCCAGACACCCATTGCCAGCCCAGCCCTTCCTGTTCCAGACACCCACTGCCACCCCAGCCCTTCCAGTTCCAGACACTCATTGCACCCCAGTCCTTCCTGTTCCAAACACTCACTGCCACCCCTGTTCTTCCTTTTCCAGACACCCATTGCCACCACAGCCCTTCCTGTTCCAGACACCCACTGCCGCCCCAGCCCTTCGTGTTGCTGACACCCATTGCCACCCCAGCCCTTCCTGCTCCAGACACCCACTGCCACCCCAGTCCATCCTGTTCCAGACACTCACTGCCACCCCAGTCCTTCCTATTCCAGACACATATTGCCACCCCAGTCCTTCCTGTTACAGACACCCACTGCCACCCCAGCCCTTCCTCTTCCAGACACCCACTGCCACCGCAGCCCTTCCTGTTCCTGACACCCACTGCCACCCCAGCCCTTCCTATTCCAAACACTCACTGCAACCCCACCCCTTCCTGTTGCAGACACCCATTGCCATCCCAGCCCTTCCTGTTCCAGACACTCACTGCCACCCCAGTCCTTCCTGTTCCAGACACCCATTGCCACTCCAGCCCTCCGTGTTCCAGACACCAACTTCCACCCCAGCCCTTCCTGTTCCAGACACCCACTGCTACCCCAGCCCCTCCTGTTCCAGACACTCACTGCCACCCCAGTCCTTCCTGTTCCAGACACCCATTGGCACCCCAGCCCTTCCTGTTCCAGACACCCACTGCTACCCTAGCCCGTCCTGTTCCAGACACCCACTGCTACCACAGCCCTTCCTGTTCCAGACACTCACTGCAACCCCAGCCCTTCCTGTTCCAGACACCCACTGCCACCCCAGCCCTTCTGTTGCAGGTGCCCACTGCCACCCCAGTCGTACCTGTTGCAGATGCCCACTGCCACCCCAGCCCTTCCTGTTGCAGACACCCACTGCTGACCACCGCCCGGCCATGACCTTCCATATGTCTACTTTGTGTTTATTGCCCATCTGCTCTTCTGATGTCCCTAATTGATGTGACTCCTATCAACAACATCATCTCTCTGGTGGGTGAAGTTGGGGTTCCTCTCACTTCTCCCCGCTGCTGTTTCCAAGGCCAAGTGGTGGAACAGCAGCTGAATGGAGTTGAATTGTCTCTCCTAATCACTGGATGGTCATAGTTGCCAAGCGGCCACATGTCGTGTGTGACACGTTCAGCCAGTCCTGGCGTTTTAGCCAACTGCACATTGCATTCTGGGAATTTAAGTTTTGCTTTCAATATTGTTTATGTGTGCTCTAAAATCAAAGCATTCAAAGTACTGTAGGCTAAAAAGCCAGGACTGGATGAAAGTGCCACAAATGGCATTGGGTAACCTGGTAGCTGTTAGTGGCTTAACGGTGTTGGATTACACTTGTACCTGCCCCGTATCCGGACAAACCTATGCCACCTAAAATACATGATATCACTATATGTTTCGATCATGTGACATTGTGATTGATCAAACATTTTAAAAATATCAAATAACAAAGGACATTCTAGGAAATGTGTGTGTCACAACCACAAGGCATGCATTACAATCTGGATGTTTTCTAAGGTACATATTTGTGGAGATTCATAATAGTATGTGCCATAGGTTAAATACATTTATGTAAAGCACAATAACAAAATTGATTAAGCAAGAGATTAGATGTTAGTACCATAATAGTAAGGATCAAGGACAAATGTGTTTCCTGGCATACTACCATGCCTTCATCCATGCATTGATTAGATGAAAGAACATTAATTTGTGCTGGCAGGCAGCCACAGGGCACTGTTCTAAAATCCTCGACAAACTGAGATGAGCCAGAAATTGCTGAAAGGATGAAGTCTTCATGAGATAAAAGCTAATGGTATGAATATTCACATGCAGGTATACTGAGTGGTGAGCTTACATGCTGGTGTGTGCTACACTTGCACGTTGGGTTGGCTCCCAAGTTTACACTTTTTGTCCTGACTGTCCAGCAGCTTTGAGGTGAAGGAAATATGGAATGAGAAACTAATGCTGCTGAGAATCCCTGTTTATGTGGACCATTTCCTGCTAACATACAATCAATCGATCAATCATTATTTGTACAGTGCGGCTTGCCATCCGAGAGGGTATCCAGGTGCTTGCTGTAGGTCTCATTCGAAGAGCCAGGTTTTGAGCCCCTTCCTGAAGTCGGTGAGTGGAGGCGAGGTGTGGAGGTGGAGGGGGAGGGTGTTCCAGGCTTTGGAGGCAAGAAAGGAGAAGGAAGGTCCTACGGTGCTGCAGCGGCGTATACGAGGGATCTGCCCAAGGGTGAGGTGTGCAGAGTGGAGGTTCCTGGGGGAACGGTGGAAGTGCAGGCGGTGGTTCTAGTAGGCGGGTCCTTGGTCGTCCTAGAGTGTTGTTGGCCAATTGACATAGGCTATTTCTCACCATTGACACACATATGATGGATGATTTTGGCAGACCTCACAGCATGGAACTTTGTGTAAAGTAGGAAGCTACCAGAAGTATACTTAACTTTAGCATGCAAGCCTTTACCATGCATCCTTTACTACGCATGCGTTTACCAAGCAGATCCCTTCACCATGTATGGCTTTGCATTCGTGGTGAATGCACCTACATGGTAAAGCCATGGTAGTAAAGGCATCTATGTGGAAACGGCATCTCTGTGGTAAAGGCAAGCATGGTAAAGGATGTGTGGTAAAGGCACTGCGTGGTAAAGGCATTGTGTGGTAAGGACTGCATGGTACGAGCTGATTCCCTACCTAACGTTTACTCAAATTCATCCCTTGCTCCATTGACCCCCCCCACAGCTTGTTGAACTGAGTTTGGCTATAGCCCAGGAATGAGGCATGGCCTAAAGAAATGCAAAGTGTGCAATTCATACTAGACCAATGCAGTTTTTAACACTACTTCCGGAATTACAGGAGTATACCTCCAGTTCGATGTGAGCATTTTAAGCATAATTTTAGAAGACTGAATCTCCCCTCAATGATGGCACCGCTCAGATTAGCTCAGTAGTGTTTCTGTTGAGGTACAATTATGGCCTCACAGAATGAGGTCAGGAGACACGGTGTGCAGAAGAGAGGCAGAAATATCTCTTTAAAAGCAAGGGTGCATTACCATATGGGTGTTACAAGTGCACTTTAAGATATGGCACACCATTCTTACTTTCATATGTATGGACATACGTGTGTCTGGCATCCTTATATTTCCTGTAAAGTGATACCACTGTTTTTGTGTACAGTGCCAACATGTGTATACTGTCAGGCCCAGCTCCGCAGGGTCCAGTTGCAGCAAAAAAGGGTCCACCTCCAGATCTCCCCAACACCCTGATACGAATGGTCTACAGGGTGTTCGAATGATCAGGCGAGGGAAAAGGAGAGGGAAAGGAACTGCAGTGGAATAGAACCTGTAAGAACAAAACACAGGTATAAATACAGGTGTAACAATGGCTACTCTCAGTAATGTCTCACTAGGGGAAGTATATACCTGAGCATATATGCTGCTGTTCGTACAATCCTCGGGACGCATCAAACGTCATGCAGCTCAATCCTCCACCCTAAAACAAAGAACTCTCGAAACATTAGCCAGTGTATGGACCACCACACTTCTCCAGTTACTTAGAGCCCACACAGGTGTCATACATACCCACATGTAGGCATAAGCGTAGGGGAATTAAAATGCAGTGCTTGAATTCAGCCCTATCCCCGACAAAGTACGTAGGTCACAGTACAGAATAAATCTCAGCAGTTCCACGAGGTTACTTCACCTCTGTATCCATAAACAATAGTAATAAAGTTTGTTTAGAACGGTTATCCCAAAACATGTCCCGTCTCCTTATTTGAAAAGACAAAGTCACACGCACACAAACGGTGATACGCGGTTCCTTCACCGCTGTAACCCGCTGTGTAGCGAATATAAATCACAATGGCCAAACAAAACGCTTATCGCGAACAAACGGCAATACGCGGCCGCACCGCCGTATTCCACTAGCGTCTCCAAGAAATCCGCCCTCAGTATAAAGTCAAAAGAACAAACGGCAATACGCGGTCGCACCGCCGTATTCCGCTAGCGTCTCCAGGAAATCCGCCCTCAGTATAAAGGCAAAAGAACAAACACGAACAAACGGCAATACGCAGTCACACCGCTGTATTCCGCGTTGTACAAGGAAGAAATTCAGGCTACCATGGGAACTTGCTCTGTACTCACATTTCACTGATGTGTGGTACGAAACCCCCCAGCCTCTCGCAAGCGGCAGGACTCTGCCCTCAGATCCTACTCCTCCGGCGCCATCTTCAGACAGCTCTCTCACGTCCGAGAGAGTACGATCAGAACAGTATTACGCGCAACTTCCTGTGCGCCCTCCCTGGCTATATTCCCTCCCGTAGGCAGGCATCATGGGAGTTGTAGTCTCGGGAAATATGGCAGGCTCTGTAACGCTCGTCTCCCTGACAGTAGGTCCCCCTCCCTAGCGCCTCCTAGGCCCAGGCTTCATCGGATTTCTTCTATGGAACGAACGAACAGCCGCCGGGGCATGAACGTTCCTCCACGGTTCCCAGGAATCATCTTCCGCTGAATACCCCTTCCATGATATCAGGTACCAGAGCATCCCTCTCCTTATTTTGGAATCTCGTATGCTCTTAACCTCGTATACCATACCCCCATCACAGATCACAGGGGGCGGAGCACGCCTGCGCGCCCCCAAGGCAGGCTTCAAGAGGTTACAATGGAATACAGGGTGGATCCGAAGGGTTCCAGGCAATTTCAACTTATAGGTGACGGGGTTGAGTTGTTTGACTACAACGTACAGACCAATATATCTAGGATGAAAGATGCTACGCAACTTGAACCGGATGTTCTTGGTGGACAGCCACACCTTGTCCCCCACCTGATACTGCGGTCCCTCCGTTCTGTGGCGGTCTTCCCACTTCTTGTAGGTCTGTTTTGCCTGCAGCAGATGACGTCTAACCTTACGATGTAGAGCGTGGAGCTTCCGTACCTGAGTCAGCACCATTGGTTGATTAGCCACCTCCTCTGGAATGTCAATGGGCAATATGCGGGCATCGTACCCAAAATTTGCATGAAAAGGAGAGAGACCGACAGAACTGTGCCAGGCATTGTTATACGCCAGTTCTGCCATCCCATAGCATGTCCACCCAGGACTCCTGAGCCTCCTTCGCATAACATCTGAGGTACTTCTTGAGAGTTTGGTTCAGACGCTCCGTCTGTCCATCAGTCTGTGGATGGAAGCTTGTTGACAGAGAAGAGTCTATGTGCAGGGCCTTGCACCATAACTTCCAAAATCTTGCTATAAACTGAGGCCTCTTATCAGACACAATGATTTCGGGCAATCCATGTACCCTGACGATGTTGTTTAACAACAACTGTGTTGTTTGGAAGGCCGTAGGGAGGTTCACACAAGGGATGAAATGTCCCATCTTCGTAAGTCCATCCACCACCACCAGGATGGCTGAATACCCCTTCTCCAAGGGTAACCCAGTGATAAAATCCAGGCTGATGTTTCGCCACGGACGGTGTGGAGTGGGCATAGGGATGAGTTTTCCTTTCGTTTTTACATGTTCGTTCTTTGCTCTGGCACATTCCTCACATCTTGCCACCCAAGAATCAACATCGGTGTTTAAAGTACCCCACCAGAAATGATGTTGTGTCAATTGCGCGGTTTTCCGCACTCCTGGATGTCCCGCCAAGGGCGACATGTGACACCACTGGACAGCCTTCTTTTGTAGCACTGGAGTGGGAATATACAATTTGTCTTTATAGAACGGCAATCCATGCTTCACTGAGCGCTCTGTCCCCTCTGTCGCCCATGCCTCCCATTCAGCTAGGGGTTTATGTTGTCTCACTTCATCCAAAAAGGCATCCGCTCGAATGACGCATAGCACCTTAGAGGGTTCAATGATGGCCCCTGTGTTGTGGTCATGTGCGGCAGGTTCCATCGTTTCTTGTCGAGACAAAGAGTCTGCTTTGCGGTTCTCCACCCCTGGTCGAAAAGTAACTACGAAGTCAAATTCGGCAAAAAACAACATCCATCTCATCTGGCGCTGAGAAAGATGACGCGCAGACATCATATACTGCATATTCCGATGATCAGTATATACAGTGATAGGATGGCTAGCCCCCCACAGATAGTGCCTCCATTCTTGAAATGCCCTTTTTATTGCCAACAGCTCTTTCTCAGCGACGGTGTAGTTTCGTTCCGCAGGGTTCAGTTTCTTGGATAAATAGGCCACAGGATGCAGTTGTCCTGTGCTCTGATTCCTTTGGGACAGGATGGCCCAAATAGCCTCATCTGAGGCATCAGCCTCCACCACAAAAGGATGTTCAGGTCGGGGATGTGCAAGTACTGGAGCCGTGGTAAATGCCCTCTTTAGAAAGGTAAAGGCTTCCTCCGCCTCTCTGGACCATTGAAAAGGAAGGCCCTTCCTAAGGAGCCTGGTAATGGGAACTGCCACCTGAGAGAAATGGATGATGAACCTACGGTAGTAGTTTGCGAAGCCCATGAAGCACTGCACATCACGTACTGTCTTTGGGGTAGGCCATTCCTGCACTGCCAACACCTTTCTCTCAGCCATGTGTAAACCCTCTGGGCAAAGCATAACGCCTAAAAATTCCACCCGGCGTACCCCAAACTCGCATTTGCTCAGTTTACAGAATAACCTGTGGGCCCGCAACGTGGTCAGTACTTCAATAACTTGACTGGCATGCCCCTCCACTGTGTCAGAATAGATAAGGATGTCGTCTATATACACAACAACAAACAGGTCCACAAAGTCTTTCAACACATCATTAAGGAAATACTGAAATGCCGCAGGGGCGTTGCAAAGGCCAAACGGCATGACAGTATACTCGAACAAACCATAACGAGTTTTAAACGCAGTCTTCCATTCATCCCCAGCCCTGACACGCACTAAATGATACGCTCCCCTTAGGTCTAATCTTGTGTATATCTCGGCATCTCTCACCTGATCAAGCAACACAGAAATAAGGGGTAATGGGTATCTGTTCCTAACGGTGTTTTTATTCAAAACGCGATAGTCCACACAAGCCCTAAGATCACCATTGGCCTTGGATATAAAAAAAAGCGGGGAGGCAGCCGGTGATCGTGAAGGTCTAATAAACCCTATTTCTAGGTAATGGTCCAGGTATTCGCGCAAGTGTTTTGTCTCTGGCACAGACAATGCATACACCCTACAGGCAGGGACCGTGGCCCCCTCTACCAGGTCGATCTGACAATCATACTCCCGATGTGGGGGCAACTTTTCAGCCTGGATCTCACTGAAAACATCTGTGAACTGAGAGTACGCTATGGGTAACACGGTCTCCTTCTCAGCCGCCGTTGCCACCACATAGGGATGCAGCAGCGCGGCTGCTTGTGAGGGACTGCTTGGACTTAAATGGCCTCGACATTCATCTGACTGAAACTGAAGCACTTTAGTCTTCCAATCGATGGTGGGATTATGATGGCATAGCCAAGGCATACCCAGGATAACCTCATACTGGGGGGCATCGATGATATTCAAGGATAACTCCTCCTTATGTCTTTCCTCTGCCATAACTAAGGACAAGAGAAGTACCTCCGTTTGCTCTACAATCAAACCAGAATTGAAAGGCTTTCCATCCACAGCGAACACCTCTCGAACTCCGTTCTGAATGCTGACCAATCCGATAATACAGCATCATTGTTTCTAACTAACGGAACGGCCCAATTGGCTGCATCCCCTACCAAGTATGAAATCGCAAACGCCACCCGTGAATGGTTATTGGGGAAAGAGGCTGGTTTACAAGAGAAATGCAGCATTATCTGCGTCAGAAACACCTGTATTTTTGCCGGGTCCCCGGCATATCTTTCAGGACTTGCTAACGGGATGGGTGGTGGTACAGTCACCTGTATCTGTGGAGCAACGGGAGATACATCAAAAGGGTTCCTAGACAATTTGTCCACTTTTTCTCTCAAGGCGGCTGTTTCAGCCTTGGAAGAGGCCAATTCCTGCTGAACCATAACTAACGCCTGAAGCACATCCTCCATGGTGGCCATTCTCTACCACAACTGAACCGGGCGAAGCTAATTTCGTGGGCGCGTAATTCTGTCAGGCCCAGCTACGCAGGGTCCAGTTGCAGCAAAAAAGGGTCCACCTCCAGATCTCCCCAACACCCTGATACGAATGGTCTACAGGGTGTTCGAATGATCAGGCGAGGGAAAAGGAGAGGGAAAGGAACTGCAGTGGAATAGAACCTGTAAGAACAAAACACAGGTATAAATACAGGTGTAACAATGGCTACTCTCAGTAATGTCTCACTAGGGGAAGTATATACCTGAGCATATATGCTGCTGTTCGTACAATCCTCGGGACGCATCAAACGTCATGCAGCTCAATCCTCCACCCTAAAACAAAGAACTCTCGAAACATTAGCCAGTGTATGGACCACCACACTTCTCCAGTTACTTAGAGCCCACACAGGTGTCATACATACCCACATGTAGGCATAAGCGTAGGGAATTAAAATGCAGTGCTTGAATTCAGCCCTATCCCCGACAAAGTACGTAGGTCACAGTACAGAATAAAGCTCAGCAGTTCCACGAGGTTACTTCACCTCTGTATCCATAAACAATAGTAATAAAGTTTGTTTAGAACGGTTATCCCAAAACATGTCCCGTCTCCTTATTTGAAAAGACAAAGTCACACGCACACAAACGGTGATACGCGGTTCCTTCACCGCTGTAACCCGCTGTGTAGCGAATATAAATCACAATGGCCAAACAAAACGCTTATCGCGAACAAACGGCAATACGCGGCCGCACCGCCGTATTCCGCTAGCGTCTCCAGGAAATCTGCCCTCAGTATAAAGGCAAAAGAACAAACACGAACAAACGGCAATACGCGGTCGCACCGCCGTATTCCGCTAGCGTCTCCAGGAAATCCGCCCTCAGTATAAAGGCAAAAGAACAAACACGAACAAACGGCAATACGCGGTCACACCGCTGTATTCCGCTTTGTACAAGGAAGAAATGAAGGCTACCATGGGAACTTGCTCTGTACTCACATTTCACTGATGTGTGGTACGAAACCACCCAGCCTCTCGCAAGCGGCAGGACTCTTCCCTCAGATCCTACTCCTCCGGCGCCATCTTCAGACAGCTCTCTCACGTCCGAGAGAGTACGATCAGAACAGTATTACGCGCAACTTCCTGTGCACCCTCCCTGGCTATATTCCCTCCCGTAGGCAGGCATCATGGGAGTTGTAGTCTCGGGAAACATGGCAGGCGCTGTAACGCTCGTCTCCCTGACATATACTTGTTATTATGCAGGTACATGCCTCTCTGAAAACGGCCTGAAGTATTGACGCAGGAAGATGAAGCCCCTTTTTATTGCAACAAGGAATCTGACGGCCACATGGGTGATATATCCCATGGTATTGCACACAGATTGCACGTTGATGGAATGCCAGTGGTGTCAATTGTGATACAGATGGCCTTTCTTCACATGTGTGCAGTTGGTTGCTTCGGTCACATGTAAACAATGTGCACCAGCATAAACTGCAGTGCTGCGTGTTGCTTGCTCTGCCGGTTATGTGGCATAGTGAGGTACTGTTGGACATGGTTTGAATTCTAAACAAGTGGATCCAATGACAACATTAATTACCCTGATAGTTTGGTGCACCACGTATGAGGCTGATGCTTCATCTGGTGGGTGACTCTCTTCTGACACTCCTTTTCCTGGTGACAATAGCTATCATGAAACTGTGACAGGGCTTTTGCTGTTGGTGTACACTCCTCATCAGTGGTGGATTGTTTTGTTAGGTTGCATGCTTCATTTGTGGGTGTGGCACAGGTGTCCTGCACAGTATCGGCTGCTACCAGACAGTGGTGGTGAGGCGAGGTTAGGGCGGGGGGAGGAATCTTATTAAAAAAAACAGACTTACCTTTAACGGCCAGCCGCCGCCTCTCCTCCATTCTCCGTCCTCGTCCTCATCTGTCCCGGCCGGTGGCAGCAGGAAGCACCTGGGCAGACAGACTCTCCTGAGCCAGTCACAGCGCTGCAATGCAATGTTGTGATTGGTCTGAGCGCGGTGGATCGGCACTCAGACTCGAACAGGGAGCCTGTGCATGTTCCTGACCAGGCTGTGTAATGCAGCCTGGTAGGAACATGCAAAATGCGCATGAACTGCTTGGTCAGCCCAAGAGGGCTGGTCAAACAGTTCATGCGCACTTAGAGAGTGCACAGCACTCCTCCCCTGCTCTGACCAGCCCCTCCCCGCCCCACACTACACACAGTCAGTAGGAAAAATAAAACGACAATAACGATACGTTATTGTCAGTTTATTTTTCCTTTTTGCGCAGTGGGGCAAAGGAGCCGCCACTGGTCCTGCATAACATTTCTGTTGTGATTTTCTTCCTTGAATGTCAGATTCGCTGGTTCGTGGTATGGATTCTTTTGAATTATATGAGCTTACCTGTCGTTCGATGGTTTGGTTCTGATGGTGCAAGGTTTATAGTAAAGATTTTGCTGTTGCGTTGACTTGTTGTTTCACTATTTGCAAATGTTACACTTTTCAGTTTGATTACCCTCTTACATTTGTTTCCGACTTGATTTACATTTTTTTGTGTTTCACATTGATCTACACGGTTTTCTTCCCATCTTTCTGATGGGAAGTAACATTTGTGTTTGCCTGTTTGTTCTGTGTATTTACAGGCCTGTGGTATGTGATTTACTCCAAGGCTGGATAGGAGTAGCTTTCTTCAGCCAAATTTTGCTGTACTAGTTGAGTGAGTGTGTGTTTATTTTCTGTGAATCAGCAATTCTCTTGGCTTATTTACACATTTGTGGGTGTACACTCTTTGCATTGTCCTCGTTGGGCCAGTCTTTGTTTTCTTCCCTACCACTCTTATTTTTTAAGTTGATTTTTCATTTCTGGTCACACCCATAGAAAAAAAAACACTGATGTTGGGGGCATAGTATTACAGGTCCACAGGTATGCATTTTAGCACTGATTACGCTAAATTGCACATCTAAGTTCCCTACTAAATATAGCGTAAGCGATCGATCTTTTATTTACCTAAAGTGGTCGAGGGGAGGAAAACAACTCAGACAGATGTCAACAAAATCGTTATGCCTTAAAAGATCACCGACTCCAAAGTGCAGTTTGAATATTTATTATAAGGCCAAAAACAATTGGATGTAAATACATCTCAATAGCAAAGTATAGAGGTACAGAAAAATTAATACAGAGCCGATTTTTCGAATATAAGTAATGTGGCCCAAAAGACAAATGATTATAAATTCCAAAATTACAATGCAACACAAAATAGATGCAATATTCAGCTCTCGACTCATTGAAAGAAATCAAAATCTTTCCCTACACTACTCTATATGAGGGCCCTTCCTGTCTCTCTTCTATCATTCCCCAATGGTGTCAGCACGTGTTGACTTCCTAAGAAGTACTCACGTCAAATGGGTCGTTTAGCTTAAGGCTATGGAGCTCGCTCTAAGATGCTCTTTCTCCTCCGAAAGCTAGCAGAAGTCTGGTCTCACTGTCCCTGCGCAAAAATACAAAAAGATGGGATTCAACTCACAATACGTCACTTTTCTTAAAACTTTCCATTATCCCTCTATGCAGTAGCTTTTTCTCTTACATGAAACAAATTTAATTAATGATATCTTCTTCCAGTGGCCTTGGCTTCCAGACAGACCAGATACGCAAGGCATCCTCCCTTCTCGCTTCCCAGCCATCTTCAAAGGCATTCCGGATCTCTCCTTAACTCTGAAAATAACGATGTGTATTCTTGCACCTGCAGCAGGATGAGAACATTCTAACTTCGAACACAACAATCATTTAATTATTTATTTCTCGAGAGCAAGGAGAATCAAAACACTAACTTTGGGCCTATATTTCAGGCAACTTAAACTAATCACAATTACGATCTATAAAAATAATATCGTCCTGCACCTTATGCATGAAGGAATCATAATACATATAAAATTCTACTTAATGCGTTCACTAGTTCAACATTAAATGATTCAAATAAATGTTTCTTAATAATCAAAAATACTGCAAACAATACGAATACATGAGAGTGCGTTTAAAACCATGAGTATAGTGCACTCATACAAATAGAGTGCAATCAGCGCTCTATCAGTACCCCCCTCCCTCTTATGACTAGTGTCATAACACCAACTTTCTATTCTTCTGTAGTTTTCTCCTTGTAGAAGAGACTGACCTAAACAGGAGCTGTAGCTTGCCGTCCCTGTCTGAATCGTTCTAACCCTTTAAGGTGCTGGTAATGTCTGTCCTGTAGTTGCTCAAGTTGATGCTCTCTCTTTCTCAAAACAGTCTCCTGATGTTGTGCCCTTTGCCATTTGTAAGCCTTGATGGCTCCTAGTAGGACAATTATACAAATGACAGCTATTATAATAGGCTTCAAAATATATCCCATTATTCCTTGTCCCAAACTTCCAAACCAACTGCCTATCTTGCCAAATCCTTTCCCCACTTGTTCCCAGAGTCCTTCAGCAGCCATCTCACGTAACTCTTGATACATATCTGAAATATTATTGATATATTTCCTTATATCCCGACTGTTGTCAGGAATATAAGTGCAGCACTGTTGAACTCTCAATAATTTACAGACTCCTCCAGCTTTTGCTAGCAGCACATCTAGGGCAAGACGGTTTTGCAAAACCATAGCCCTTATCGAAACCATCTCCCCATCTACAAGTAGTAGAATCTGAGCTGTATTTATGGAGAGCTTATCCACTAATGTTGCCAGCTTTCTGATTTTCAGATCTTTCAGAATCACACCCATACTCGGTAGCATAGCTCCAAATATGTCTCCAATCACTTCTCCTGCACTCGCACCACGTTTTCCTCTTTGAGGTCTCCTTCTCTCTAGAGGCCATAAATCATCCACATGAAAAATCTTGGGAAATACCACAGCCAAATAACAAGTGCCATACCAATTTTTGGGCAACTTCACATAGGCATTCTTTCCACACACAAAATACACATTGGGCACTACTGTTATTTTGTCCAATAATGCTTTTCTGATTGATTCTTCAATCAAGAAGACATGCTCACAATCACTCTCACCTACAAATATCTTATCATAAGATGTGGTCGGGTGTCTAATGCACAACTTCCCTTTCTGCTGGAAATCTAATGCTATGGGTCCAAAACTCCTCTTTGCTTTATGATCTAATTCTTCTTTGGTCCATGGGGTAACCTTGTGCTTTGGATCTGGTCTAAATAGAGTCTGTCTATGCCGATCTTCTATCTGATCTATAAATTTATTTTCAATGTCAGTTAACATACAAGTTAAATTGTGTCTAAGGGCATAGGACGTATCTAATGTAATGGTAGGCACAAAATACTTTGACATTAAATGTAAGTAAGTAAGTCCGTTTTTATATAGCGCAGCTACTCACCCTTACGGGTCTCAAGGCGCTGGGGGCCGGAGTGGAAATTAAGTGAGCTATTGCCCAGAGTCACATGGTGCTGAGCTGCCGCCGGAGCCGGGGATCGAACCGTGAACCCTGTGCTCCGACGTCAGCTGCCCTGGCCGCTGCACCACACCTCTCCACTCTGACATTCGCTCTATTTCCTTATAATAATCATATTTATTCATGTATTTCAGAACGGGGACCTCCGAGAGTACCACATCATAATTGGAGAAATAATACTCAAAGTGTGCCTTACTATAAAACATGCTCAATAACACACTACATGTAATGCCATAGGTCACAGGCAAATGATGATATCGAATGCCTTCCTCTACTGAGGCTGGTAATTGCATACACACATAGCAATCCTTCGCTTCCATGGTATCCACATACTCATACAATAATCGAGTATACACATTCAAAGTGAAATCACCCTTTTGACAAATCAACATGCAATCTACGACTGGTTTCCTTAATCATTTCTAGGTCTCGTGCGAATGCGTCCTCATCTATCTCAGAGCTTGGTGTAGTGAGTGTTGTCTGTACCCTATTCTGTTCGACATTCTGAGATCCAACTAGAGATACATCAATCACCACAGTTATAACAATAAGCACCACTACAATGAGGGTGCCAATGATGCACTTCTGTTTGCGTGTTGATTTTTCGGACACCATGGTTTCTCCTGATCTGTTCCGAAGCACAAAAGGGAAACACAGTCTCTTTCTGTTTTCTTTGTTTTAACAATGTCTTTCTTGCTTCTTTTCTTTCATGCAATTAATGTCAGAGTTCTTTCGATTAATACTAAACCTATTGAAGAAATGTAGACAGCCCTATTCCTCACTCCATCATCTGCAAGAAAGTCCCTAATTTTAAAACTTCTTAAACTGGGGTCTAGGTTATCTTCTTTCTAAGGCCTAATGCTTTCTCTGATTACAATTCAGGCTTCATCGTTAATGATATTTGATCCAAGGATTTCGAGAACCAGTTGTAGAATCTCTGCACGGATTTCTCCCAATTCTATCGCGGTAAGCCGTCGACCAAATGCAGGGAAAACAACCTCATTAAGGATCAGGTAACGCAATCCACTCAGTCTTGGAGGATTCGGAACTTGCAGAGTTAGTGTCCCAAACGCTTCTACACCTGGGACCAGCAATCGTATTTCAATCGACAGGGAGTTTTCTCCGTAGCTCACTGTACTAGGTCCCAACCTCCCGGACTTCACTGGGCTCTGCATCTGCAGCCAGGTATGTCCACTCAGGAGATGCGTATCTTCGAGATGCTATTCTTTCTCTTCTGGAAAGTCTCAGACCATCCAGTCTTTCTTCAACGTCACTTTGACCTGATTCAGATGTTTCAGGAATCGGAGTGAGATCTTTCTCAGATGCAAGCCGTATATTCAGCCTTTCTTTTCTTGCTGGCCACTTTTCTGCTCTGTCATCTGTTCTCCTCTCTTCCTCTTGATCTGATCTTTCTGCAACAGACAGCTCACTTTGATCTGGGGCACCACTCACCTCTGCAATATCCTCTATTTCAGGATCTGGACTCAGTTCAGGAGCATTCAGCTCTTCTCTCTCTTGCTCACTTGGCTGTTCCGTTTCATCCGAAACTCTTACAGCTGAGTCTGTGCCGTCGTCGTTGTCTGTATCACACACGCTCCTCGGAACCAGGGAGCTCTCTTCCTCTGCAGGCGCTTGAACTCGGCGAGTGTGGGAAGCGTGGATCCAATTCGGCAATCCTCCACACTTCACAGCGGTACTTGTGACCAATATCACCTGATAGGGTCCTCGCCAGCGAACATCAAGACAACTCTTCCTTACATGCTTACGAACGAGCACCCAATCACCAGGATTAAGATCATGCAGCAGGTCTCTCGAGGTGGATGCAGTCGCAGCCTCGACCTGGTGGGATACAGAAGTAACCACATCAGCCAGCCTTTACAATAATCCAACACTAAATCATCAGTGATGTTTATCAATGCTGTAGCTGGCACCATAGGCAAACGCATAGCTCTTCCGGTCAAAATTTCGTGTGGAGAAAGCCCTGTTCTCCTATCAGGAGTGCTACGCAGACTCATTAACACCAGGGGCAACGCATCTGGCCATTTCAATGAAGTTGACGAACACACCTTTGCCACTCTTGACTTGATGGTGCCATTAACCTGCTCTACTAGACCTGAAGCCTCGGGCCTGTAGCTACAATGCAGTCTTTGATCAATATTTAAAGCAGAGCACAACAACTTCATGATTTCACTGTGGAAATGAGTTCCTCTATCTGTCTCCACTGATGTCGGAAAGCCGTATCTCGGGATCAATTCTCTTAATAAAAATTTGGCTACTGTGAGACTGTCACATTGTCTAGTTGGATATGCTTCCACCCAACGCGAAAAAATACACACCACCACCAAAACATATCTCAACCTATTGCACCTCGGCATCTCTATGAAGTCTAATTGTATCCTATTGAAGGGACCTCCAGATCTTCCAATGTGACTCATTCCAACCACAGTTCTCTTTCCAACATTCATTTGTTGACAAGTAACACACCTGTGACATACCGTTTCAGCCCACACACGAAAGCGTGGATT
The DNA here is from genome assembly GCA_963921515.1 of Calotriton arnoldi. NCBI lineage: Eukaryota > Metazoa > Chordata > Amphibia > Caudata > Salamandridae > Calotriton > Calotriton arnoldi. Next base: position 628,868 of record CAWUFW010007748.1, on the reverse strand, counting down.
AAACCACGTCTGCCTAAACACTCGCACCATAGCGTATCTTCCTAGATGAACTGCTCCGTGGATTTGCCTTGCCATTGGGCTCAGTAGACAATTGGGTAATACTGCTCTCTCATCTGTGGACACCCAAATGCCATCATCTCTTTTTGTGCAACCCGCTCTGACCCATGAAGCAGCTTCTTCTTCTGAGACTTCATCCTGCAACCGCTTCACCTCATCCCAAGTATCGGCTATAGCTAACATCATGCTGAGCTCGGTCTCTTCTGTGCTCTCGCCTATATATTCTCCATTGAAAATACAAACATGTTCAGCGCAAAATCGTGCTACTTCATCTGCGTAATTGTTGCCCTTAGTGACAAAGTCTTCTCCCTTTCCATGAGCTGCACATTTAACGACTGCTATCTCTTTGGGCTTTTGCAAAGCTTCCAATAGTTGGCGCACATACTCGCCGTTATGTATAGGTGACCCTGAGGACGTTAGAAACCCCCTCTGTGACCATAACTGCCCAAAATCATGAACTACACTAAATCCGTATTGACTGTCAGTATACACAGTCACTCGAATATCAGCTGCAATGATACAGGCACGTGTCAAAGCGACAATTTCAGCCACCTGAGCAGAGAAAATGTTATTTAAACAGGCAGCTTCCACTACTCCCATGATGGTGCACACAGCAAACGCTGCTCTAAAATACCCTTCATTGTCTCTTATGCATGAACCATCAACAAAAAGGATCAAATCAGATTGGTGCAAAGGTTCATCGACAATGTCAGGTCTGGGTTTGGTAGATAGGTCAGTAACATCTAGGCAGTCATGCTCTTCACAATCCTCATCTCCTTCCTCTTGTGGAATAGGTAACAATGTAGCAGGGTTCAGGGTGGTACAACGTCTCAGGGTAAATTATCAGCGGCCAAGATAACCTGCTCATATTTGGTAAGTCTGTTGTTGGTCAGATACTGTGTTTTCGGTCGAGTCATCAATAATTCTACTGAATAGGGTACATAAACAATGAGCGGATAACCCATTACTATGCTTTCACATCTTTCAATGTTGACACCGGTTGCAGCAACGGATTTCAGACATCCGGGCAACGCAGAAGCTACAGGATCTAATGTAGCTGAGAAGTAAGCTACTGGTCTACGGGCACCCCCATGTGTCTGCACTAGGACTGCTAACGCACATTCCCTCCTTTTCACAGCAGAAGAGCGAAAACGCTTTGTTATAATCCGGCATTCCGAGAGCTGGAGCACGACAGATACTTTCCTTCAGCTCACGGAAGGCTTTCAAGCACTCGTCATCCCATGGTACCGGATCACTAACATCCTTTCGAGTCAGTTTTAACAGAGGTTTTGCTTGCAAGGAAAAATTTGGGATCCACTGTCGACAATAGCCGACCATTCCCAAAAACATGCGGACTTCTTTTTGTGTTTTCGGAGTTCCCATTTGCAGAATCATCTCTATACGATCTGGTGACACCCTTCGTTTTCCTTTCTCAATCCGGTGACCTAGGTACTGAACTTCAGACAAACAATACTGCAATTTGTTTGGGGACACTTTGTGTCCGTTCTCTGCCAAATGAATCAGCAACGCCACAGTGTCAATCCTGCAAGCATCCTCAGTCTCTGAGGCGACCAAAAGGTCGTCTATATATTGCACTAAGACTGAGTTGTGGGCCATCACCAGTCCTTCCAGATTCTTTTTCAGACATTGACTAAAAATAGAGGGGCTTTCTGTATACCCCTGAGGGATTCTTTTCCATGTTAATACACGATCGTCCATCCTAAACGCAAATAAAAACTGACTTTCTTCATGCAATGGTATGGAGAAGAATCCGTGACACAAATCTATCACTGTAAACCATTCTGCTTTGCATGGTATCTGAAATAAAATAACAGCTGGATTCGGTACCACAGGACAACATGGGATCACAATTTCATTAACCCGACACAGATCTTGCACTATTCTGTACTTGCCACTTGGCTTCTGCAGTCCCATGATAGGTGAGTTACAGGGACTTCCTCTTATCTCCTTTAGAATATCTTGGGCAATCATAGTCTCAATCACAGGTCTTATGCCGGCCACAGTTTCTGGAGTCAACTTATATTATGGCGTTCGTGGAAATTCAGCATTGGGTTTGACCTGTATCTTAACTGGCTCAACCCCTCTCATCAGACCTACATCTTCGCACCGTAAAATCCCACACTTTCGGATCAACTGAGTCTCTCAGGTCATGTCGCAATTCTGCTATTGTGAGCACCACAAACATTTCTGCACACAAACTCATGTTAGCCATTTTGAAATCAGCATGGTCATCATATGTTTGCAATTCCACACCTCTCGGAGTGCATGATATAGTACAATTGAGCTTCCACAGAAGGTCTCGTCCCAAAAGACAGACCGGACTTGAATTGCACACTACAAATTGATGTTTATCCTGAAATTGTCCTATTCTCACGGGTAATTCGTTTGTCAATGGATTAGTCATTTTCTGATTACTAACCCCCACTACTTGAATCAATCGTCCCAAAAGAGTTAAATTTGGGACTACTTCAGTTCTTACTGTGGAGCGAGCAGCTCCAGTGTCTAATAAGAAGGTAACAGGATATCCATTCACATCTGCATCTACAAACGGCCCACTCTGATCTACTTCTAAGATTGCATCTAAGGTGCATTCCTCGTGCACCCCCTCTGGCACTCCTGTAAGTCTTGATTTTTATCAAATCGGTCTTGTATTTCAAAGTAAGGCATCTGATGGTATAACTGATTATGCATGGGTATCCTAGGAGGTTGAGGTACTTGCACTTGCGGCTCATATCCTCCTCCATACATAGACCTGGGTCTTGTCACAGTTTTGACAGTCTCGGACAGCTGTCCTTCTCCTTCCATCTGTATCTGATTTGCTGGATTCGATCTACACTCGCGCTTCCAATGCCCGATTTTGTGACAATAATGGCAGGCAGTGACCCTTTTCTGTTGGGCCACCCATTCACTTGTACCTGGATCCATTCCTCTTCCTCTACCCTGACCAGGTTGGGTCACCATCTGTTGTCCCATTCCTCTTCCACCTCCTCTACCTCTACCTGCTCCTCCGATCCCTTGCGTCATATCAGCATTTCTCAACTGCACCAACATCAACTTGTCCTTCAATTTCTTCTGTGTCGACTCCTCTTGATCACTACAATATTTAGCATAACGCAGAATCTCGTCCACCGACTTATTCTGCCAACATATCAAGTGTTGCTGTATCATCAGACTAATATCAGATTTCAGTCCCAAAACGAACTTCGAGACAAACTGTCCCATATCTTTCTGTTCAATTGTATCTAATCCACTATGCTGCTTAAAAGCCAACAACAATCTTTCATAATAATCATGTACTGATTCTTTAGAGTCTTGAGTGGTGCGATCAATCTTCAACCAATCAACAGTTTGAGGAGCTACCTTCGATTGCAACCATGTAATCACTTGCTCATATTTTCTCATTACATCAGGTGAAGGACCATGAGTCAATGAATCTATAGGTGGCTCTGCAGTAGGTCACTCAATGGCAATCTTACATGCTGCCCACAAATCCGCCGGCACTACTATATCAAACAAGGTGTTCAAATCAATCCACAATACCTTCGAAATCTTTACAAACCTATCTATTTGCTTGTACCACTCAGCAGGTTTTTCCCTCAGCCGAGGAAAATCATTCGTAAATGCTGGTAAATCACCCCTGCTCCATGGCATATGTACATACCCTCCATTCTGTACCTCCCTGAGGGGGAAATTTCCTGCAGCTCCCGTCCCTCCACCCGGAGGGGGAGTATTCCCTATTCCAGTCTGGAAGCTTTTCTTTTTGGCCCATTTTTCTTTCCATCTGTCTAAATCTTTCCATGTCCGCATCCCCATCACTAGTTCTCTAATTTGTGCTTTCAATCCACTCGTTCGCTTCTCTTCCAAATCCTTATCTGTGTAATTTAATCTGCAAGAACCCTGTGTCAGCTTGGTCTTTGACAAATCAACCTCATACCTTTGTGCCAAAAGCAACAATGCATCATAAGCTCGTTTGGCCTTTCTTGTCATGTCCTTTGCTACGAACAGCAGTTCACTCGAGTCATACGTCTCAATTCTGATCAGGGGTAGATTACCTTCAATCACCTCTAGTTCTGCTTTTAATCGTACCACATCTAAGTTTAAGTTTTGGTGAGCGGACTCAAGAGAAGTCCAAGATCCCGGGATAGTTTTGTATTGTAATTGTCTGATCAAATGTGGGTGTTGTGAGGCGCTATCAACAATCCTCTTGTGTTAGGGAACTTTGTGTGAAATCAAATCAAATCATGGGTATTTATTAAGCGCAGCATATCACCCGAAAGTCTCATGGCGCTTTGCAGAGGCTCAAGAGCTTGGTTTAGGCATAGGCTGGCTAAGAATCGAACAACCAGGTTTTTAGTTCCCTACGGAAACAATTGTGATCTGAGATGATACGTAGGTGTAAAGGTAATTTGTTCCAGAGGGCAGGTGCGAGAAAAGAGAAAGATCTCCCCCCCATTCTAGTGGTACAGATTTTAATGGGTGTTAGAAGAGATTTACTGCTGGATCTTAGAGTCCTGCATGGAAGGTACCAGGTGAGTTTCTTCCTCCAGTATCCGGGGCCTTTGCCATGTAGATTCTTATGGGCTAAGCAGAGGATTTTAAAATGGGTCCGCTTCCTGACGGGAAGCCAATGAAGGAGCCTTAGACTGGGAGCTGAAGGAGTTCTTGAAGGGAGATTCAGCACCAGTCTAGCAGCGGTATTCTGTAGTACCTGTAGTCGGGTACGAAGATCTTCATTTATTGAAGACAACAGAGCGTTTCCGTAGTCCATACGGTTTATAATCAGGCCCTGGACTAGTGGCCTCCTCGCTTCCATCGGGAGCCATTTAAAAACTTTACGTAAATTTCGCATAATGCCAAAACAGGAGCCAATTAAGTGACTGACTTGATCTTTCATAGACAATTTATTGTCTATTTGGATGCCTAGGTTCCGAACTGATTGTTTTGGCACTGGACAGAGTCCCAGGGATTGGGGCCACCACTCATTTGACCAGTGTTCATGAGCTTTGCCAAAAAGGACTATTTCAGATTTTCCACCGTTTAATTGTAGATGGTTTGAATTCATCCATCTATCAATGTGGATCATGCAGTTTTGAAAACGTAACAGTGTCAGCTGGATCTGGGCCTAAGGTGATCAGAATCTGAGTGTCATCGGCGTATGACACTACTTCAAAGCCGTAAGATCTGATCACCTTGGCCAGAGGGGTTACGTAAAGATTGAAAAGTGTCAGGCTCAATATAGAGCCCTGCGGCACTCCCATCCTTACTGGCCTGTCGTTGGAAACAATGTCATCAATCTGGATAGCTGTGACTCGATCAGTTAGATAGCTCCTCAGCCTCAAACTTAAACCAAAAACCACATTCACTCAACATACATCCCAACTCCGCAAGACATCACATTTACTCATTACCGCAATCTAACACCACAATTCCTTTCATACTCACGCCACCACTGTTTCTGCCGCACCATCAACGTCCGCCAGTCTTCGGACTCCTCCGTCTTCCGCTCCACTTCAGGGCTCTTCAACCTTCAACCCTACTCCTAAGTACTCCCCTCACCTTAGAGGTAAACCACTTTAAAGGTAAACCATCCTCTGCTACCATTTGATTACGCTAAATTGCACATCTAAGTTCCCTACTAAATATAGCGTAAGCGATCGATCTTTTATTTACCTAAGAAATATTCACGTCAAATGGGTCGTTTAGCTTAAGGCTATGGAGCTCGCTCTAAGATGCTCCTTCTCCTCCGAGGACCCCTCCCAGTCAGGATTCCGCAGCAACCACAGCACCGAGACCGCCCTCATCGCCGCCACAGACGACATCAGGATCCTGCTGGACAACGGCGAGACGGCGGCCCTCATCCTCCTGGACCTCTCCGCCGCCTTCGACACTGTCTGCCACCGCACACTACGCACACGCCTCCACGACGCAGGGATCCGAGACAAGGCCCTGGATTGGACCACCTCCTTCCTTTCCGGCAGAACCCAGAGCGTCCGCCTCCCCCATTCCGATCCGAAGCCTCCGAGATCATCTGTGGCGTACCCCAGGGATCTTCCCTCAGCCCGACACTGTTCAACATCTACATGGCTCCACTCGCACGCATCGCCCGACAGCACGACCTCAACATAATCTCCTACGCCGACGACACTCAACTGATCCTCTCCCTCACCAAGGACCCCCTCACCGCCAAATCCAGCCTCCACGAAGGAATGAAAGCCGTCGCCGACTGGATGAAGTGCAGCCGACTTAAGCTGAACACAGACAAGACGGAGATCCTCATCCTCGGCTCCAACCCATCAGCCTGGGATGACTCCTGGTGGCCCTCGTCACTAGGGGCACCCCCGACACCAACCGACCACGCACGCAACCTGGGAGTCATCCTCGACTCAACGCTCACCATGACCAAGCAAGTCAACGCAGTCTCCTCCTCCTGCTTCAACACCCTCCGCATGCTCCGCAAGATCTACAGGTGGATCCCGACAGACACGAGAAGAACAGTCACCCATGCCCTCGTCAGCAGCAGACTCGACTACGGAAACGCCCTCTACGCAGGAGCCCCGACCAAGCTCATCAAACGACTGCAAAGAATCCAAAACGCCTCTGCACGCCTGATCCTCGACATTCCACGCCACAGCCACATCACCCCCCACCTGAAAAACCTGCACTGGCACCCCGTCGACAAGAGAATCTCCTTCAAACTCCTGATCCACGCACACAAGGCACTCCACAAAACCGGCCCAGCCTACCTCAACAGTCGACTCTCCTTCTACGTTCCCAACCGTCAGCTCCGCTCCGCCGACCTCTCCCTGGCCACCGTCCCGCGCATCCGGAGAACCACCACCGGAGGCAGATCCTTCTCTCACCGCGCCGCCAAGATCTGGAACACCCTTCCCCTCAACCTACGACAGACCCAAGACCTGCTGACCTTCAGGAGACGACTCAAGACCTGGCTATTCGACCAGTAGCGGCAATGCCCCCCCTCCTCTCCCTCAGCGCCTTGAGACCCTCGCGGGTAAGTAGTGTGCTTTACAAATCTTGTGATTGATTGATTGAAAGCTAGCAGAAGTCTGGTCTCACTGTCCCTGCACATCATACAAAAAGATGGGATTCAACTCACAATACGTCACTTTTCTTAAAACTTTCCATTATCCCTCTATGCAGTAGCTTTTTCTCTTACATGAAACAAATTTAATTAATGATATCTTCTTCCAGTGGCCTTGGCTTCCAGACAGACCAGATACGCAAGGCATCCTCCCTTCTCGCTTCCCAGCCATCTTCAAAGGCATTCCGGATCTCTCCTTAACTCTGAAAATAATGATGTGTATTCTTGCACCTGCAGCAGGATGAGAACATTCTAACTTCGAACACAACAATCATTTAATTATTTATTTCTCGAGAGCAAGGAGAATCAAAACATTAACTTTGGGCCTATATTTCAGGCAACTTAAACTAATCACAATTACGATATATAAAAATAATATCGTCCTGCACATTATGCATGAAGGAATCATAATACATATAAAATTCTACTTAATGCGTTCACTAGTTCAACATTAAATGATTCAAATAAATGTTTCTTAATAATCAAAAATACTGCAAACAATACGAATACATGAGAGTGCGTTTAAAACCATGAGTATAGTGCACTCATACAAATAGAGTGCTATCAGCGCTCTATCAGCACCATTCATGTCTGATACAGAACATTTTAGGCGCACATATAGGGCTTATTCCAGGCATTATATTCCAAATTAGGCCCCATATTTGTGTTTGGCAGGTATGTAAAATATTTATAAACCTATTATTCTGAAGTTAAAAGCTAATCCATTGTAGTGGACGCAGATATGAAATTGAAAGATCAGAAATGGTAAAAATGCAATTTGAAATGGAAATGGAAATTTCCATAACAATTCTTTGAAGTGAGTCTGCTCAGAGCTTTCTTTGAAAGATAACGTTCCGCGCTGCAAAACAAGCAGTCGCGGGTGAGAAAACTGATGACAAGGTTTAAAATAAGCATTTTAAATATAATTCAATGCACATACTTATGGTTTGAATAGAAACCGTCCTTTCTTTTAAGCAGATATGCCTGATGCGGACTTCAAGGTTGTTTCCAGGATGTTTGAAGACAAAAAACAGTTCTCCCCTTCCAGTCTCCCATTTCAACAATTCGCACTCCAGCATTTTACATGTTGCTATGTTTGATGACGTCAGCTTGGGTTTTGAGGTGCATTTTGACATCATTCACGAGATGGCCCCTATAAATCTTATGGTTTGGTGGGCGCAGGTAGCGTAGATCATAAATTGGGCTCCCGGTTTCATGGTATTTCTTTTTTAAACATTTCATTCTGTATTTATTGATATTTATTTTTGGGCTATTTTATTGGTATTTATCAATATTTATTTTATGTTTAGAGAATACATTGAGATGTAAAATGGTGTATTTCCACATTTATTCAATTGATCAACATGCACTCATACTTTGGTGCCTGTCACATTTTACAAATTAAGCAGACAAATATAACAAAACTATGACAGGTAAATATTAGCATTATATACAAATATACGTTAACATATGCCTGTGTTTAAGCGAATCTCATCTGTTTTTAAATCCCCTGGGTGTCTGTCTGTATAGCAGTTGGTCTGGAGTTCATGAAGGACAACAAGGGGAGTCACTCACAAGAAGCACAATTTTCTGTATTTTTCCGCTTTTAAAAATAAATACAGACAGGAAATTAATTGTTTTTTTGTCTGTTTGTGTCTGTAAAAATCAGTAAAAACGGAAAACTGGAAGCCTTATTCATAAAGGACAACATGTCGAAAGATTACAGCAGGAAAGGTGAGGAGGACTTAGGAACTGGTACCATGCAGCATGAAAGATGACTGTGGGAGGTACGAGCGTATGGGAGGTACGAGCACGTGGGAGGCGGGTTGATGCAAGTAGTATGGTCATGTAGGAGGTAGTAGTAGTTTGACTGAAGGTCATATTTGAAGGTTGACAGATGATCAAATAGGAGCGAGGAGGAGCTTACAACGTGCAGGAAGGAGTTAGTAGAAGGGGTGGAGAGGCACAGAAAACGTGCAACATGTCTGTGTGTATCTGTGTGTATTTTCTGTTATGCACTTATTTTAGAGAGCCATCACCTGGTGTGCATGGCCTTGTATTTTGTAGTGTCTTGCAGTTGTCCTTTCTCTGCTGAGTGTGATGGTCTCTTCATGCTCATTTTGTGCCGTGTCTAGTTGGGAGTGGGATTTGTACAATTTAGCCACACATTCTAATGAGATTAATATGTAATAGCCTGCATCTTTGAATAGTCGTCTTTTCTTATTAAATCCTGTGTCACAATGCTGTGTGTTTGTTAGTTGTAACTGTGGACATCAGTACTGCTGTACTGCATTTTCACACTTCCCTTCTCATGTATTCATTGTGTTAGAGACAGGGGCCTTGTTGCTCATGTTATGATAGACTTACAGCCCACTGCCGAGCGCTATACCTATTGTTAAATGTCCTGAACCCACATTATAGACCCAATCTGCCGACAAGGGCCTATAACGAGGGAGCGGGCCTTTAACAACTTGAGATAGATGGACTTTAGAACATTACTCTTTCTAAGGGTAGAATGTTCTAAATTTAACCCCTTCGCCGCGGCGCGAATTCCGCCGTGGCGCGGGGGGCTAGGGGGTGAGCGCGGCGCTTCGGTGCTCATGACGGCACCACGCCGTCATGAGTCACGGGCGGCCTGTGCTCATGACGGCGTGGTTCCATCATGACCACGCCCGCTCATTAATTTGCCCGCACAGGCGGGGAATTAATGCCGCGTGGGCGGAGCAGCCGCGGCATGACGGAACCACACCGTCATGAGCACACGCCGCCTGTGACTCATGACGGCGTGGTGCCGTCATAAGCACTCAAGGGGTTAAAAGGGAGAAACATAAATACAAACATTGTAATGTTGGGGCAGGAGGCTCATACCGTCCATTATTGGCCCTGAGCTACTTCATTGTCTTCAGTGGAGCTCCCAACATTCTAATGTTTTAATATAGCCTTATAGCCCGCTCCAAAGGGCATGATTGGTCGTTAAAAGACCTGAACCCAAGCTCCCAAGATTCCAATATTCAAATATTTGCTATCGATTAATACTTTAGGTGAGTGCACTGTTTTTTTTTCTTTAGCTCTGTGAGCGTTAGCATAGCGCCAAGTGTCATTCGCCAACTTCTTGATTGTAAATATAGTTTGTAAAAACAAGCCTCAATACAAAATATAATGGTGACATGAATCTCTTAATAAAATATTGGTATACAATAGGAGAATACAGCAAAATTAATCATTTGTTGAAATTTCCAAAACCAGTTTTAAGAAAATGGGCCAACTTTCTAAAAATGCCAAGTATAATTTGTTTCATTGTTAAAATGCCTCCTTCATGAGCTAACCCCCTATTTTTTTTAACCACATATTTTATTGATTTCCCCCAATTTTAATAAAAAAAGTTTTAAAGTAATAATAACACAGACCCTTCAATTTTAGTGGGTACCAAACTTAAAGGCGTACTAAATTACATGGAGACTACTCTTAAGATTGTGAAATGAAAAAATGCAATGGATCTTACGTCATAGCCAATGAAAATGCTTCTGTATGCGTTTTTTTACTTCCATGTTCAATGGCCATCATTCGGTAGATGTTCAAGTAGGTATCTGATCCTGGTTTTGGCACTTTTAATGGGTCCCTTACTTTTTTGATCCGTTTTCTTCTCATTCTCTGAGGGGGTTTCTGCTGCAATGTTGGTGATTGGTTGCTGTTTAGGGAACTATGGCATGGGTTTTTAACTTCTTTCTGTGTTTGTTTGTGTTTAGTAGCATGTGTAATTTCTCTCTGGGAATATCATTTTATGAATTTTCTGTGTTTGATGATAACAAAGCTGTTCTTGCTAAATGTCCTTAAAATGTATGTGGCTGTGATTTCCAATGCGCAGCTTGTATTTACTATGATAATGGATGTCCTTGCTGTAAAAACACAATAAGGCTGGTTATAAAACAAAATGTATGTGGCTAATGAAGCCAAGGCAGTATTTACTGCATAAACTGCATCCTGATGTTAAGAACACTCCTTTGCACTGAGGTATTGTATTTCATATTGTACACAGTACATTTAACTACAGTGAATCCTTCAGGTTCCCAATGTATTTCTTTTCTTCTCCCTCAGAGGGCAGATTTATGGAACTCAAGATGAAAACAGGAAGTGACGGGATGTCAATAAAATTCTTAGCAGTCAATCATTTTAATTGATTGCGAGTGGATGAGGAATTGTATCCCTGAGAGGCTGGAAACCCCTTACTGAGGGCAATCTAGTACAGTAAATCTTGTGATGTGTACTTTGTGCAATGAAGTCATTTGCATAAATGATTTTATGCTCTGAAATTGATTACTAAACAGGAAGTAATACTGTGAAATGCAACAGCCATGGATCCTTGCTTCTGGGACTCAAGCTGCTTCTTTGAGCTTCTATTAAAAGTAACAATGTTTGGCTGTGTTTCATATATTTACCATTACTGTGAATACAATTATGAGAAATTGGCATTTATACAATTTAAGTCCAGCTGTACATGCTTTAAAACCCTTCCTTAGTAGAAATCGCGGATTTACAGCTACCCAGTGCTAACATAGTGTTATTGCCTTTCTAGAAGGTGAATGATTTTTTGCCAAAGAAATAAATACAACTCACATTTCAAGCCTTTGCTATATTTACTCCTCCTAGGAGTAAAAGCACCCATAAAATGTCCATTAAAGATGATGTGTCTCAGGGAGCGATTCACAGTAGCTTGGCTGAATTCTGAAACCCGTTCCGCTGCCACCGCCAGTAGAGACCCATGCGGTACTTACAGCTCATTGGGGTTTCATTATACAAGGAAATAGCTCAAATTAACCAAAAATTAGGCAGGAAGTGGCTCTTTGGGGGCATGTGTTGGAAGATGGCGACTAGAGGGATTTATGAACTGCTGCTCTCACCGCGCTCTAAATGAAAATGCCAGAGTGAAAGATAGCAACAGAGGGCCATGAGGTAAAATGCTTGGGCTTGAAAATCTTCATGAAATGACAGCACAAGCGGAAAACCCTGGAAAGGCATTCAGGCAAAATGGCCACCGGTGGCCACTAAGCATATCACACACTGAAGAGGCAGACATATTGTAAAGGTGTTCCGCAGACAGCAGAGGATAAAAAGCCATTTGATTAGTATTTAAGGACCTTACTGCAATGGCAGTACTAGTGCGGGAGAAAGGGAATATCTGTAGCGGAGAAAGGAGAATGGAAGAGTAGCGTCAAATGAGGAACCAGAGAAGAAAATAACAAGTTATCCTTTTGAGTACTCTCCCCAGGTCTTGAGTCTTGAGAAAAGTCAAAACATTTCAAATACATACGATTATCTACCTTCAAATAATGTCTGTACAACAAGTTAAGACAATTAGTATAAGTTCATCTTGAAGAGTTCTTAAACTTCCACTCTCATCAAATAGTGAAATCTTTGTGTATTCACAATTAAAAGAAGGCTTTAACGAAAAGTGTAAGTCTGCGATCCGTGAGGAAACTGGATAATGATACACAAGTGCCTGGCAAGGGCTTGGAGCCAGAATTCATATTATGAAGGCATTTATTAATTATGGTTATGTTGGAATATAGGTATATGTGGATTACACAAATGAAAAAAATAACAAAATAATGAATGTACCTTTCAGTGGCACTTGGTTGTAACAGCAGGTATATAGATAATGGAGAACGTCAGCTAAGGTGAGATAGCACAGTGTGGCATAGGAAGTTGTATACATAGAAATCATTGAATCCCTATATGTTGAAATACATATAATGTGGTAGTACGCCATAGGTCACGATCACAAGCTATATAGGATTGGAACACTTCAATATAAGGTCTGGGTTTTTCTTGTATTCACTGTCATCATATGTGTTAGTGCCATTAAAGGACTCTAAGACCACAACTCCCACAATACACTGTCAAGATAAATGAAAGTGCAGGACTGGAAACATGGTCTCCTGGTGACATACAGGGACTTGATTATCATCAGCACAGTTAGGGTAAAAGCATAAGCACATGCCCTTCTAGTACATCTTTTCTAATTGGAAGGTCGGGAGATACATGGTCTGAGATGTCCTTGCATGTAACACACAATGTGTTGTTTTCTGTAAATATTGCCACACATTTGAACATAATTGACAAGTGTTCATAGCATGACGGTGTTTACCTTTATGAAACATTACTGCAATTTCTGTTTCACTTGTATTTCTAAGACACTTTCTGTTGCAGCTAAGATTGAACATATTGGTCCAATTCACAAGGGTAAACTTAGACCTAAAGTCTAACTTTAGACCTGAAGCCTAAGTTTAGACCTAAAGTCTAACTTTAGACCTGAAGCCTAAGTTTAGACCTAAAGTCTAACTTTAGAACTGAAGTCTAATTTTAGACCTGAAGTCTAACTTTAAACCTAAAGTCCAACTTTAAGCCTAAAGTTTAAGTTTAGACCTAAAGTCTAACTTTAGAGCTAAACTCTAAGTTTAGGCCTGAAGTCTAACTTTAGACCTGAAGTCACATTATTACTGTGCTACTGCTACAGGTTGGTACTAATGTTAGAGGTCTGATTGCCAAGAATAGGACTCTATCACTGTTACTACTGCTATTAGTAATGTTACTTCTATAATTACTAGCACGAGTGATATGAATACAGAAACTACTATTAGTCTAACCTCTCGTTCTGCCACATCTCTTACCAAGACTATTAGTGCTACAGTCATACTACAAACATTTCAAATAATACTAGGACTACTACTTTGAGTTAAATTACTAGCTCTGCTTATACACCTACTGATACTAGTACCAGGACTACTGACATTCAACTATTAAGGATGATTGCAATGTCACTACTATTAGAAATTCTAATATTACTTATTATATTACTAATAGCATCATTATTATTATAACTATAGTTGTTATTATTTTTATTATTATTATTATTATTGTTATTGTTATTGTTATTATTATTGTTGTGATTATTATTACTGCTATTATTATAATACATGGGATTCTGCAATCCCTGGATACAAAACCGGTCTCTAATTTCTGTACAATAGACAACTTGTGATGCACCCAGTCGTCTATTATATATGAGACAAATTACCCACTGGTGAACATTATAAGAATATTTCAAGTCATCAATGAGTTCCATGAGCAAATAGTGGAATGAGTCCAAAGGCCTAGTTCCTTCATAAGGTTTTGGCACTCAAAGGTGACTTGCAATGTTTTTATCATATGCAGCAGGGGTACTTTAGTGCTTATAATACATGATCATACCATCACCTTTCCACAAGCCACTTAAATCATTGGTGTGTAGCTCTTTCATATGAAAGATAGAGCATGTTTTCTAACATAAATAATAAAAATAGAATCTCTAGTGCAAAAGTAAACATAGAAAAAAGCTGTTAGATAGTTGCTGTAAAAAGATATTAGAATCCGTTTAATACACACTTTTTTTGTTTTTTTAAAGGCCCAGTAGCTCAGGATGTGTAGGAACATGCCGAAAGATTGTGCACAAAATAAACATAATGCCATAAATATCTCCTTTCTGATTGTCACTGTACTTCTGGAAAAACACAGCAGAAGAAATAAAAGCAACGTTTCGGTTTAGTACTTTAAACATCTGCTTTAATTATGCTCCACGATCTGACCTGCCTTTCCTTGGCTGCTGGCTCTGGCAGCAGGCATCTTGACATCAGAACTCAACTGTAATAAGTTATTACAGTTGAGCGGCTACATTATTTCTATATAATAGGTGACCAGGTGCATCACAAGTCTCCGATTATAAAAAAATTTAGAGACTGGTTTTTATACAGGGGTTGCAGAATCCCATGCATTATAAAGAAAGGTCACTAGTTTTTTGCTTTTCCAAAACAAACTCCAGCTTTGGGATTTTGTTTTTGAAAACCAGTAACATTTGCTGAGCTGCCACTCAGTAAACCTTCAGTACCTTCAGGGGAGCCATAGTGGCAATGTGGCTCCGCTGAAAACACAGAGATCTCCATCAGGCAGGTGGCTATATTTAAATATATCAGACTGTAGTCCACCCCTCCACTTTAGTTACCAAGGTGCTGTGCTTAAACAATGTCACATAAAAAGCATGAGAGAAATAATATTGGAAATCAAAATTGAGGTCATGTGCTGGTGCAAGGTCATCTTGCCCAACATGGACTTGCCACTGACCTCATCACCTTGCTGAACACAGGCCTCCCTAGTCTCACTAAAAGCCCACCAGGATAACTGCACCATTGATAACTTTGTCCAATCACTACTGATCAACTCCTGCCACTAGAACTCCCCACATTGATAAGATGACTGCTGCCAATCCGTCGCACCACATAGAATGCATGGACCCCTATCTCTATAGATGGGCAGTTGGGGGCTCTGTTGTCTCCTGAATTGTGGATGCAAGCTTGACATCCACCCAGCATTACCGCAATGCTGGCTGCCCTTCCACCATATATCCTTGATCATCCTGGAAGATGTAGCCTTTGTGCCATTGCTACATTTGGTGAGGAGATTTTCAGAGTGGTGGTAGTGCAAAGGACAGTTTTAGTAGTATTCCAGTAGTAGTACTCCAGAATTGTCATGGTGGCTGCCATGTAATAAAGTCACTAGAAGTAGTAAATCTACACTGCGCAGGCGATTGCATAGGTTCCACACACTTCAAATTGGTTTTGGGTCTTTGGGTCTTGTTCATGCTATATAAAACTGCAAAATAAATATACCTCATCATTTTAAATTGCCCTACAGCTGAACCTCTGTCGGTATCACAATACCACTTGATTTCCCAGATTTCCGATGTGTGTCATTACCGACAGAAGAGGCCAATCCTGCAAAATTTGCTGTGGAAAACAGTGCCCAGTGATTTATGATACATGTGGAATTAGGTTCAGTAATACCAGCATTTAGCATCTTATGACCCTTTTTCTGAATGAAAACTAGGAATAGGAGTACTTACTGCACCTGATAAACACCTCAGCCCTCAGCGTTGAGATTTAACCCGTAAAGTAAATACTTATCCCCATCCGCCCGACTCAGAATCAGGGAGAAGGTCACTTAAGCAGTTTTCGTTATTCAGAATGAGTTAATGAAATGTCACCAATTGAGGACAAGGTGACATCATCAAAGTAGCCTGGCACTACATTCTTCTTTATTAGTACAGGCCAGCACAATAATACAGAAATAATACATGAAAAACCATAGTTTGACATTGAATATTCTTGTGGTCCTCTCTCTTTGGTTGTTTGTCAGTCAGTGTGTGTCTGTAGGGAATTCCCATAAACCTATTTCTTGTCGAAAAGTTGAATGTGATCTTACCAGTTCTTGGAATGCTTGTATAGTGGCCCTAGTTGGACAACATAGTATTGTGAATCCGTAATAATTTTCACAGTAGCATAGACGGCATATATGATCTTTCCTTGTATATGCACGGAAGAGTTTTGGCAATGAGACTAATAATAATTCCACATTTGTAAAGCGCGACTTATCACCCCTAAGGGTATCCATGCGCTGGGGGCCGTCAGGGAGATTAAGTGAGCTATTGCCCAGAGTCACATGATGCTGAGTTGAGCTGCCGCGGGCGATCGAACCATGAACCCAGTACTCCGGAGTCAGCCGATCTCACCACTGCACCACTCCTCTCACTAAATGTGTCTATGTGGCATCACTAAAAGCATGGCATATTCCTGCCGCTCATACCCAGTGTCAAGCAAGGTGGGTGGGCAAGATGCAAGAGTAAATTAATAATCAGTTATTTTGTAGTGTGTTCTGTGGATTGGCCATGCGAATTCAGTCGATATGCCTACAGGAGAAATTTAAGGACATCCAGATTTCAGCATTCATCTAGCATGGATGAATATGCCTTTGATTGAGCGAAGCAAGAGGACAATTTACTGTCAAATATTGAGCTGATGAGTAGGTTGTAATCCCCATGCAAATCAGAATGGTTCACTGTATTATCATAGAAAGGTATGGTCCTTTACCACCACAAACAGGCATCAAACATAGAGTATACTGAGAATTTGTAACTTGATCCAGTTAAAACCAGCACCAACCTCTGCACAATGATTTACTTTGTGGCTGGAATGCTCATTTTTGTGATAATACTATTTTCCGGATGGGAATGCCAGTCCATTCTTTTCCGCAGAGGCAGAAGACACTGTCACAGAAAAGAGAGACCTTTAATCACTACTTTCTTTATCCAACTCCAAGTTAATTCCACAAGAAGCCTCTGGGTAACCAATTTGTTGTAAAAACTGACCTAATGTTAAAGCAAGAATTGTCTTCCTGGACACTAAACTGACCACATTTGACAGCCATCCAGCTATAATAATTGAGACAGGTAAATACCACCCTACTGGGGAAGTATTACAAAACCTCTGCTGCCATTCATCACCCACCTCCTACAACCTAGTAAACTAGAAATATTGATTCAGAAGTATAGGAGACTAATAAAGTCTGGTGACAGCTTCTCTGAATAGGATGGTGATGTAGAACTTACACTGCAGAGCTTACATGGTATGTCTCAGTTGCAAATTTAGAGTACGCTTAATTGACGTCTGCTGTTTATAAGGTCTTTTCTAATCTCTCTGTGGTTCACACTTCCACAAATATGCACGAGTGAATGCGAGTATTATATTCGAACAGAGAGCATCTCCAATATGTGATTCACCCATGGTGAATAGTAACGATATTTGTATGCAATATGGGAACATGATCTTTATTCTGAAATTGTAGATGAGTGCTGAGGCCTGACCACAGGAAATCAATAAGTAAATATGCAATGGAGAAGTGTGGCTCAATGGTTAGAGCGGCAGACCCTGATGCAGAGATCTGGCCCGGGACCAGGGTTCAATTCCCGCCTCGGCGGGTCTTGGGCTCAATTTCCTCGGACCTGATAATTCTCGCCTCGGTGCCTATTCTAATCATGGGTCCAACTCTGGGCAATAGCTTGCTTAATCTCCACAACGGCCCCAACAGCGCTGGGATGCCTGGCTTCACCCTGGGGGTGCCCAGGAGTGGACATTTCACAGGGAAAAGCCAGGAAGGGTTCCACAGCGGTATGCGTACAGCGCCAGGACACCCCTTTGGGGGTATAAGTGCGCTTTACAAGTACAAATTTCATTTCAATGGTAGTCTCTTTTGTCTTAAACACTTATTATCCTAACGCAATATGATTTTGGATGCTAATGTTCAACCTATGTAGATACTTTATCGTTCAACAGACATGAACCCTATTTTACCTGTTATACAATGTCCCAAATTCAGATTTATGACTAGAAATTTGAATCTTTAGACTATTGTATTTTTGGTATTTTTAATTAGTGATTCAAATTTGTCAAGGCCCAGACCCCTTCAATGTTCTATTGTATGCGTTGGTTGGATATCTGCTGTCAATGTTGTGGTGGTACTAGTTGTGTCGCCCCATGAATTGTACACTACCCATAATTCATCGGGTTTGCTATTTCACTCCATGTCATCAGGAACCATAGTTTAATTCATGGAAGTTTCTCTTACAAATCATTGATATCACATGAGTTAGTCCAGTTGGTTCTGGTTCTGGAAGCAAAGCAATACGAGCAGTGGCGGCTCCTCCGCTAAGGGTGGAGGAGCGTCGCCCCACTGTTTTTTTCAGCAGTATAAGAAAAAAATAAAATGATAATAACTCAGATATTATCATTTTATTTTTTCCTTTTTCGTGCAGGGCAGCGAGGCGGGCGGGGTGGGGCTGACAGAGCAGCTGAGGAGTGGTTTGCCCCCACTCCTAAGTGCACAATACTGTTTGGCCAGCCCTCTCGAGTCGACCATAACAGTCATGCGCACTTTCCCTCTTCTCCACCCAGGCTGCATTACACCCTAGGTGGAGAACATGCCCAGGCCCCCATGCCCCATCTGAGTGCTGAGGCACGGTGCTCAGACCAATCACAAGGCTGCATTGCAGCGTTGTGATTGGCTCAGGGGAGCCTGGGTGCTTCCAGGCTGCTTCCTGTTCCTTCCGGCATGAGGAGGAGCGATGCGACCAGGAGGAGTGACAAGGAGGATGTGGCAAGCAGGTAAGTTGAAATATTTTTTTTATTTCACCTCACACCCCACCCCCGCCGCCGCCCCTCCACCCCCGATCGGTGCCAGCCGCTGCCGAAGACGAGAGCAGTCAGAACACACTGGGTTATCAATAAAAGCTGAGGTATGGTGGTCCTGTGGACTAATGCGTCCACTGTTATATCTGTTTCAACCCTCTGTCACAAGCTCAATACCCGGCTTGCCCACTCAGCCTTTCATCCTTCCGAGGTCAATAAAATGTGTAACATGGCTCAGATAGCAATAAACATCTGCTATTTAATGCCAGTATACCCTTCTGGGTGAATGTGTGCTTTAAAATACTCACCTGATCTCCCTGCATTGTATTAAATGCCTTTCATATGTTAATGATCCTTCTGGGGATGACTGTAAATATTCTGTACAGAAATCATTAAAAGAGTGAACTCACATTAAAAAAAAGTGATCAATCGCGCAGGAGAACCAAATAAAGTGCATTATCAGTACAGTTGGGAAATTGGAGCAAAGAGCAGATTTTCCCAACAGACACATTTTTGAGAAAAAATGCTTGTCTTCTCGGCCGGCCTAATAGGCATAAACCCATGGGGAGCTGAGGAAATGTAATCAATTGAAACTGCACGGGCTGTTTCTTTTTTTTAATTTCCTGTCTCATTAATGTGCAGGGATTACTGGTCTACCAGAAATGATATCTGCAACAAAAAAACAACAAAAAAACAATTACGTACCATAAACACTGAAAATATTGAGAACTTTTGATCGGAGAGTATCTGTGCAATGAGTGATGTGCCTTACTTTTGGACGAGATTCCAGGAAGTTTGCACTGGTGCAAAAAATGGAGCACAAAATGTTTGCACAGCTTTAGCTGCTTGTGTGAAATGGAATGGAGCAAATCCTCCAGTGCACATTGCATATTATTTTGCGCCAATTCTAGCTGAATTTGGCTCCATGTGTATATCCAAAGGAATGGAACAAACTCCTGTGTTTCCTTTTTTAAATGTGAAAGTCTGAGACAAAATCAGTTCGCCTCACTTTCTATCACAAAAACAGGATTGG
This sequence comes from Calotriton arnoldi, assembly GCA_963921515.1. Taxonomy (NCBI): domain Eukaryota; kingdom Metazoa; phylum Chordata; class Amphibia; order Caudata; family Salamandridae; genus Calotriton; species Calotriton arnoldi. The sequence continues at coordinate 608,608 of CAWUFW010007748.1, read as the reverse complement.
TTCCGCAATATTATGTGTTTGATTTTCACAACGTTTTTTTGGTTTTTTTTAACTGTGGTGCACGAGACGACTGATCAGGTGGTCAGTTGTGTTTGCAGGGTTTTCACGCTTATTGTTTCCTTCATTTTTGTGCTGTTGAAAACATATATTTAACATACAGGCTGTAGCAAATCTTGCTTGAAACTTTGTCACACAAGCAGCAAACTGGTGCAGAATAAAGGGGGCGCGGCGCTGCCCACAATTGCGCTGCGTCATTTCCAAAGCACAGGGATGCGCCGTATTTACAAGAATATGGCGCACACCTGTTTTTTTCCCTAGCGCTGGCGCTACACAAGCTACATAGCGCCAACACAGACACTCTTCAGCCATAGTGCAAGTGTGTCTGTGTTGCAGGTATGATTGTTTATGTGCAGGCAGTAGCGGCTCCTCGAGGGAGTGCTGCGGGGCGGTGGGGTGGGGCGGGGGAGGGGCAGGGTGGGGGGTAGTAAACTCCGGAATACGGCCGAACGGAGTTGAGTAACTAAATAAATAAATAAAACGAATTACATTGCGCGCTGCAACGCCAAATCGGCGATGCAGCGTGCAATGTAATTCGTTTTATTTACTTATTTAGTTACTCAACTCTGTTCGGCCGTATTCCGGAGTTTACTACCCTCCCACCCTGCCCGTCCCCCGCCCCGCCCCACCGCCCCGCAGCACTCCCTCGAGGAGCCGCTACTGTGTGCAGGTAGGGACATCCGCGCATAAACAATCTTTAAAGGCGATTTGCTTTTTTCTGTGTGTGCAGCAGAATAACTGAGCGAAAGGGTACCATATTTACAAAGCGGTGTTAAGCCATGCTAAGTGGCTCAATGCTGCTTTGTAAATATGTAGCAGAGCACTGCACCACCGGAACGTCGGTAAAATTGACATTCCTGTGGCAGAATACTCTTGTAAATATGACCCAAAATTTGTCTTTTTTCGTTCTGGTACAAGCTTTGAACAATTATTCCTTGCCTGTTGCTTTATTTTGCACATCCCTGTCACTTTATTGCGTATTACTTTTTGGGGTGTAGAAAAATAGTTACCATCAGATTTTTAGGAACTTTACTATCTCATAATTTGATCCCACTGGGTAGAAAAGAAAAAGACGAAAATATGAGCCCTGGACAAGCAAAAATGTGTCTCGCACGACAGAGAATTGTCATATGATGCGCTCTTTGCCCACAAAAGTCATGGGGGCATATTATCAAGAACGGCGTTAAAATTATCTGCCGCTTTAGCGGCAGGAAACTGCCACTAAAGCGGCGATAATGGGCTTGATAATATGCCCTTGAGAATTCCAATAGAAGCCCATGTTGAACCTGGGCTTCTATTGGAATTCTCAAGTGCATATTATCAAGCCCATTATCGCCGCTTTAGCGGCAGTTTCCTGCCGCTAAAGCGGCGTTAATTTTAACGCCGTTCTTGATAATATGCCCCATAGTTTTGCCTAAATCTCCGATTAGCCGCCTTACAAATGGCATAATATATATTGGAAGGTCAGCATAACATGGAGCTTCTCTTGTTCAGTAATCAACCAATCTCAGAAGAGTGTTTGTATAGCTGAATTCTTTCGAACTATAGTACAATGACGTAAATGCGAATCACATCATAAACTGGAATCTTGAAATCCTAATTTGCTTTTTTTGCATTAAATATTTTATTATACATTTATGTTGCATTTTTATGTTGAATTTTGTGTATGTCATTTATATATGTAGTACTTTGCAGAGGCATTTAGGCCTAGATTAACTATGATTTTGCATCGGGGTTGCATCACTATGGTGCAAAGATGCCCGAGTTGGCGCTAGATTGTACACAGTGCGCCTGCGCAACGAGAGGGCAGTAATGCTCCATATCTTTGTAAAAATTGAGCATTTCTTCTGTCTCCCTTACCCTTGATGTGCCTTATTGCTTGAAACACTAGTAAATGTGCTGCTCATTCTATTTCCAAGCGCTCCCAGACTTTGGCAAATGTGTGATCCTCGCCAACACATCTAAATGTATTTTCCTTGATTGCTTTTGAAAGTTGAACTTTGCACACTTCTGTGGAGCTGATTTTTGTTTCCACTTTAATCATTCCTCTGGTAAGGGCGGACGGTGGACGTTTCAGGCTGCTGACTTCTGATTTTATTGCCTATTAATTTTGGTTCATGATAAATGTGAGTTCTATTAAGGGGCAGAGATTGTCCAGACCATTGCGCAACTGGGACCTTCTCGGCAGCGAGAGGTCTAATTTCGCTCCATTGGATCTGAATCGGGTTGACAAGGCAGAAAAGGTCTGTGGTTTTGATTGAAAATATTTTTATCCAGTGTCCTGAGCTTGATCAGTTGTAAAAGCTTCTGCGATGCATTATGCTTACTCTGTGTGTGTATGTGTTTGTGCGCGTGCACAAGCCTACATCTAAAATTGTATGTATTTGTGTGTGTGTCTGAGATTGTGTGTGTACACAAATGCAAGAGAGCGCACGTGTGTGCCCACGTGTGTGTCCTTGCGTCTGACAGGCACCTGCGCTTTCTTGTGCTATGCCTCTTTCCAGGGCCAGACTGGCCATACCAGGCATTGGGCATTTCCCCAGGAGGCTGGAAGGGTGGGGGGCTGGTTTTGTTACTGGGGGCCGGTGTTGTAACAGTGCAGCAGTTTTAAAAGAACTACAGAGTTCCTTGTATATCCAACAGTTTTCAGGCGCACTAAAAGTGCCAAGATAGCTCTGGTGATCAATGTACCTGCTGAAGAGAGATTGGAGTTCATCCAAGGTAACGCAGCGGGTTAATATGTTTTCTGCAAAGAGTGTGTACTATGCAGATCACAGAACAGTATTCTATGTGCATAGCTCAGTGGGTTACTGTTTTTGTCACAGAGATCCTATTGTCACTGTGCAGTTCACAAATTACAATCGTAATTTAGGTTAGAAAGTTATGTTTTTTCTTAGTCTTTCATTCTCCTAAATTTGCTAAAAAGGGTTTGTTTGGGTAGAAATAAATTCTTATTAGTAAAGTCAATCCTAACCACTGTGTTACGTTCTGAATCCTGAGTTTGTTCTTCCCCAGACTAAGCACTCTTTAAAAATGCCTACCAGTATTGATGGCTTGTGAATCCTACACCTTGTAGTCCCCTTTGTCTTATGTAACACTTTCTATACACTGATTTACACACGTTTGATTCATTGTCCCTGTATGTGTGTGTGATGTAAAATGCTCAGACAGCCTACACTGGTATGAGAGGGGCTATAAAACAAATTAAATACATGTGAGAGAGGGGCTATGGAGAGAGGAGAGGCACTGTTGGAGGGTGATAGGGAATCATTGAAGAGCCCCAATAAAGATTGCGGTGCCCTGGTGCATTCTACGGTCATAATTTACTATGCTTTAAAAACAAATACAATTGAATGTATAATGAAAACATGCTGTAGAATGCACCATTTTTTCCAGGTATTCTTGGAGGGGAGACCCCCCCCCCCCCCAACCCACTTGTAGAGGTCAGCCTCGCTCGCTGTAGTCGCTCGCTATCAGGGTCGGACTGGGAACCTAAACCAGCCCTGGCAAACTGCTCGGCCGCCCCCCCCGGGGGGGAGGGGTGTGCAGCCGAGCTGTTTGCTAGGGCCGGTTTCGTCCGATTTTGTTACAGGGGGCCGATATTGCCGGCCCCTGGTAACAAAAACGGCCCCCCAGGGACCCAAATCCGGCCCCCACCCTGGCGGCCCACCCAGGAAACGCCCGGTGCCCGCTACGGCCAGTCCGGCCCTGCTCGCTGTGCACCATATGGACAAAATTTGCCTGGGCTGCTTTGGGTTCCCAGTCTGGCCCTGTCTCTTTCCATGCTACCTTGCTTGTCCTTTTCATATACATAAATTACTAATTTACTATTCTGTACAATGCAAAAAAAAAATTGTCCTCAGTCTTTTGCAGTGTAATTTCTTCCTATTTTCTCACTATGTTGGCGCTGTCCAACATACGCAAGGTGGGCCCTACCCATGCCAGAGGAGATAAATGTATTTGTTAATCTAACATAAACTCGTTGAGATAGTCTGTTTTTATTCTAAGAATCTGGAGTGACTCTAGATCTCCCGCCCTTCTGTTTACTGTCTTTTCTTTCAGCTCTCTGTCTCCACCTTTTCACTGTCATGTTTTCCTATGCTCTCTAATTTGTTCATACTCTTCCCTCTTGCTTTCTCCATCAGTCTGCTTCTTTCAAATCACACAGGCTATCTAACACACACCTAGGTTCCCTCTTTCACTGCTCTTTCTCTGTCACTGTCTCCAACAATTGACTGCATCTTACTGCTGATTAAGTGAGTGTCTGCAGATCGATATAATGGTTAGCAATTAACTAACCAGTGGATTGGGGATACCTGCCTCTGCAGCAGAGATTAGTGTCTAACTTATCTAGTTTTCACGTTCAATACAAAGCCAGGACAAAGTCAGTTGGTGTGGCTTTTGTTCAATGCAAGCACCCAGAGATACTCAGAACACATACCCACATTGGCACAGATCACACGTACATGCAGGTACGTAGGCAAAACAGCAAACATACAAATAATATAAAACATGTATTAGTAAAGGGCACGTTCACTCCTTAAGGCATACTGGAACTCATTTTGTTCGACCTAGAAAGGATAAAAAATGAGTCGGCACACTTGATTTTGGACCTGTGGCTACAAGGTCGGTCAGACACACGCTTCTGAAGTAGATGCATTAGTCCACTGAACTGCTAGTCCCACCGTGGTATCCATGCACAGACAGAAGCACACATCTACAGACATACACAGATGAACAGAGATCACCAGCCACACAGGTACCCATGCATCCAGTCCTACATGCACCATGGCACATAGGCCACCAGACCCACTGGCATCAATGCACACAGGCCACTTGACATGTAGACACCCATACATACAGACTAGCAGATGTACAGGCTCTGAAGTACACAGACCAACACACAGTCTCCTAGTCCCTCACACATGCCTGTGTGCACACTCACACAAAACACACAGAGGAACACATCTACAGACATACACAGATCACCAGCCACACAGGTACCCATGTGTCCAGCCCTGCATGCCAAGGCACATAGGCCACCAGACCACTTGACATGCAGACATCCATACATACAGATGAACAGATATACAGGCTCTGAAGTACACATGAGCACACAGTATCCCTGTCCCTCACACATGCATGTGTGCACACTCACACAAAACACACAGACACATAGAGTTCCTTGACACATGCATGACGTCATGCAGCACACAGCCTTACCGTGACTGATATGGCTAATAGAGTGAAGAGCTGAGAGGTGTAAAGTACAATGGGAAGGCTTTATATTTATTTAATATTTCGATCATTTGCTGGGGAAATGTTTGAGATAGAAAAGAGTGAAGGTTCGAGGGTTATTCACTCCTTGGATCATAAATGATGGAATACCTCTGTCTCTATGTCCATCCAGTGCTCGAAGCGTAAAACAAAAAAGTAGCGCAACTGGCTACAAAAAAGGGTAGGGTCAAAGGGGAAGTTTTCTTCAGAGCTACTTTGTCGGTCACCTTCTCCCAAATCAATTCTGACACACAAATGATTCCCTCTCTAGCTCCGAGGGATTACCAGGTGAAGGGTGACCCACCTGAGCATGCCATCAGGATTACTATCTGGTGATACATCTGGGCATTTACTGGGAATCCCCAAATGACAGGTGAAGCATGGGGATTAAAGCAGTGTCAGGGACTGAATCTGTACTAGAAATGTAAGTCTTGAGTTGGTAGCACAGTGTAACAGTAGAGTGAGGCTAAGGAATAAAATGTGAACTTCTTTTCACAGAAGGTTTGGTAAGATGTTTTTTGTAGCTTCCAAGAAGGAAGTTGAAGAAAAGATCAAATTAGATTATTTCACATAGCTTTTGTATAAAGATATATATATGGAAACAGTTGTAATGAAAACTAAAAAGGTAAATTTCGAGACTTGCGTAATGAACAGGCAGGAAATAGGCAGAGCACATGGTTTGGGTGGCCTTTAAGTTAAATTATTTCCAAATTGCGTCATTTAGACAGATGGAAGCAACAGTACTGAGACAGCAAAGGTAAAGCTGTAGGGTCCTTGTGACATGAACAAGCAGGGAATTGAGAGACCAGATGGGGCTAGCTATCTTTATCACATTCTATAATTCTAGGAGTAATCCCATACTCCTGCTGGCTTTATGTAGAGAGTTGCTTTTGCTGTTATAGAATTAAAAATATGACTAGAAAGTAAAGATATAGACACATGGACAACATATAAATGCTTAATTGGTGCCCTGGAGATTCAGCTTCATGCTCTTTTAAAGTCTGGCTCTTTACAGTGAAAAGCACATATGAGGAAGACATATAAAACAGAAACGTGTCGCTTTTTGTACATATACTGCTTATAATTTGCACTTGTGTCTGTGCAGTCTGTCTCGCTTAAGCTTCTGTTTATATGTTTGAACAGCCCTGAAGAAGTCCCTATGTTTGTTGGGGTTGAAACACGTTGGCCTTGTCCATGTCCCTGTTTTAAGTGCAAGCAAAGGAATAGAGAATGAACACTCCAAACAGATGAGTTTTGTGATGTTTGACGCTAATGTTTGAAATTACCTGTAACTCTGTTTCTCGACTGTCTTTGGGATACTAGGCCCTACACAAAGGTCTCTGTAATTGTACACTTGTGTTAGAGTGCTTCTCCCACTTGTTGTGGAAGACAGGAGCTGCTTATTTGTGGGTTATGGGACTTTATAAAGGGTTGAAATTTTATTGATTTAATGAGCCGTGCTGTGGCATGTCACGCGTGTAGGGAATAGTTAATGGCCAAATGTTCTCATTTTTTCTGAGGAATGGTCTTAGTTCTTTTAAATAAACTGGACTACTATTAATTATGTAGTAGTGCCTCTCTGATGGTAAAGTATTTCAAACTCATCTTTCAATGCATTCTTGCTCCTAGTTTTTGTACAGAAATTGCACAATAACCTAAAATATAATTTTTGGTCCTGGCCTTAATAAAGCTTTAGGTGTCTCACCTCCCTCATGTTATCAAAAATAATACTTAAATAAAAATATACACGTCTGTATACATACATAGAGGGGCTTTAATTTAACCCACTTAATCCATTGGTCTGTTTAACTGTAATTTTCATTTTGCTTCCACCCACCAAAGCATACATTATGAGGCAGTCGGTCAGCCATTGGCTCTCGCGCACTGTGAGTGATGACATTGGCCTGGTCACATGTGGACACCTGGCTGAAAAGTGCTGCTGGATCAATAGTTTATTTTACCAATGCTTTTTCCTTTCCATTCTTTATTATTTTCTATTTTGAGTCACCCTTTTCAATTTAAACTACACCTTCAAGTTACAGAAATTCAAATTTTACAACGAGTGGGAAGCATAGGGCATATTTACATGGACTCATCGACACCAGAACGTCACTTTTTTTGACATTTTGGTGGCGATAATCCCTTCGCCTTATTTTCAAGGCAGCGTTAAGCCACTTAACGTGGCTTAACGCCGCCTTGTAAATAATGCCCCTTTCACATAGCACTTAGCGTGAAAGGGGCAGGTAATGGGTGTTGCAGTGGACTTTCTGCCCAAACACCCATTGCTTTTTGACGCTGCCCCCTATTTACAAGGCTGGCATAAATATGGGGCAGCACCAAAAATAGGACCAGGAAAAACCTGGTCTTAAACTGGTGCAATTTAAATTATTAATTTCTCCTTATTTTTGCTATTCCTATGTGTGCTGCAGAAAAGAGCAAATTGCCATTAGTGATTGTTCATGTGCAGGAAGGTGTCCCTTCCTGCACATGAACAATCATTCCCTGCAACGCACCCTTGCACTATGGTTCAAGGGTGCCTGTGTTAGCGCTAGGCAGCTTAATTTAGCGCTAGCAGAAGCGCAGGGGTGTGCCGTATTATTGTAAACACGGCGCATCCCTGCGTTTTCAGAATGTCAGAGTGCGGCCTTACCAATTGTGGCGTAACACCGCGCTCCACCATTCTGTTGTAAATATGCCCAATAGTCTCCTGTTGTGTTATAGGAAGCCCTAATACTGGTCTACAGCAATTATATGTGATAGTTAATATTTTCCTTGCTTGATATTGCCATTCTAAGCATATGGCCAACACGTTTAAGCAGCAGCACAATTCTTTTTTTCTTTGTTTTTGTGGCACACGCGTGCAATTTTTTAGAATTAACTATTTTACCAGATGCCAAGGCAGACCCTTTGCCTTTCCCAATGCTTGCATTGAAGTAGCCTTGCATTTTTACTACAAGCAAAACATAACGATACATTATATGCATAATGGAGTGAAATGGATTGTAATGCAGTGGCGTAGCAACAAGGGGTGGGGGCGGCACGAGTTTTGGGGGCGGCGGCCACCCACTCTCACCTGCAACTGATGCGGGGTGGCGTGGCCACCTCAGGAATCACCCTCCCCCTCCACTCTTTCATACGGCCACCGCGGGGCGGCAAATGCAGGGGCCGCCATGGGCGACCAAAGGTCTAGCTACGCCACTCTCGTAATGAGTCCCATTTATAGATAATCCTTACATTTTACAGGAAATGTCAATTCCTAGACTAACAGAAACAT